>CAVLGL010000002.1:14627500-15172500 GCA_963668995.1 Parnassius mnemosyne | reverse complement strand
TCTTTCTATTCTTGGAAAATATTTGTGAGATTAGAACCCTCGTATGTAATATTAGTCTATATCAAAAGTCTGTGTAATATAGGTTCAACGGATTTTAATCGAGTTCAGAAATCAGGGAGGTACTTCCTACATTTGACGAGCATGTTTTTTAACTTCCCGCTATGAAAATCAATGAATTTCAAAAAATCGGGGAGTGTGTGTGCGTGAGTGCGTGCGTGCGTGCGTGCGTGCGTGCGTAATAAATGTAATCGTAAGTATGTAGTTTCGTGGTTAATTTTGTCCTCGCATATCTTGAAAACAATAATTACTGATATCACCGTCGGACTGGTTTTATTAGAGGCGCAATGTTATAATTGGAATAAAATAGATTAATTTTTATTCAAAATGGATTACATTGGCAGCAGAACAGAATTCAGTATCACTTATCATTTGTTGGTGCCGTTGCCAACCCTCCTGCCTTGGAGGAGGGTTGGCAACGGTATTGTAAATATCTCAAAAAGCTATGGTGAGGTATTTATTTATTTATGTTTATTCACATAGGCTCATATATAAGCTCTTATGAATGGTCAAGCGAAAGAACAAATATAAGAGAAAAGAAATACAATTTAACAAATTAACTAATTTTAACAAATAACAGTTTCTATCAATGTAAACATTATTTATATAATTTATAGACATAAAAAATAATAATTGAATATAATACACTAATTTGTTTAAGTTATCTTGCGTAGCAACTATGGTAAATATCTCAACTATGAGATATTTGCCAAAGTTGTCTATGGGGGAGGTCTACGTTTATCATTGGAATATTGATAGGCTGTATGCTTTGAATGAATATATGTTTTTATAGGATAAGGGTGATAAACGAGCACACAGTCCACTTGATGGTAAGTGGTTGCTGCAGTCCATAGACATCTACATCTATTCTCGATTAGGAATCAAAATGCAGATGCGTTGTCATCCGTGAGGACTAAGATGTAATGCCTCGTTTCCAATAAAAAGGGTCTTCGGTTCTCTACACTCACCATAAGAAACACAGCAGCGTTAAGCTGCTATTTTACAATGATTCTGTGAGTGCGTGGTCCTACCCCGGTCGGGCCGACCCAATCGTGCTACAACTATACCTACTACTAATATAGCTGCAGCATGGCTCTATCACGTCTAAAGTAATGTGTACTGTGGAAATAATGAATATTCTAAAAAACTAAAAACTTAAGGCTCTTTTTTTGTTACGTATCTTAGTGGTGCAAATTTAATATTGAACAAATGACGTATTTCAAAACGTGTAGTAATTTCCGACAAAGTTAGAGCGTTAGAGTAATGTGTTTCTATTTTATATTCCTACCGGTCCGCAAAGTTATCAGCTTTCGACATGTGGGCTTTTAGCCTAATGTAAATAAATTGTTGGTAATGCATTATTTATTACTTTTTATTAATGTCTAGACTTCTATTAAATACATTTAAGACTTTAATGTGATTTGAGCTTCAAACAAAAACGTATAGAGGACATCTTTTAGATTTTTAAAAGATTTGAATACAGAAATAAATTTGAACAAATTGTCCTCTAGAGAATTTGACACACAAGAGCGCACTCAAAATATTTCATAACATTTTGTTAGTAAGATAAGAAACCTATATTTTATTGACGGAGAAACTATTGTCAGTTTCAATGTTTAATCATTATTTACATGCCTACCGTTCAAAAACAATAATCTCAAATTGTAACTAGGAGGCTAGAGAAAAAGAACATGCCCACAGAATATGCAGTATTACTTCCTGTCGCACATCTGGCTATCTATTATGGAAGGAGGAGTTATATTATACAAACAAGCAGATGGTGTGACGATGGGCCCACCTGTATCTCCCATCGCCGATCTCTTCGATTATATTCGATATATTCATGGAGGACTTTGTGGCGAAAGCCCTTCTTACTGCATATGTTAATGCAAGGTTCTACAAGCGGTACTTAGACGACAATTTCCCAATTTTACCACCAGTCAAAATAATTACGTTCTTAGACCATTTTAACAACTTACTATGTAGTTAGAGGCGACTAATTCTTTAGCTTTTTAGATGTGTTAGTCATTCGTAAACCTTTATAATTCTATGGGTATACTGTGTTAGCATACTTTTATAATATAATAGGTTGTTATAACTAACATTGTGGGTAATTCATTATTTTCTTGGAATAGGTCTGCGTGTACATTAATTTTTTAGATTTAGTTGAGTTATTTATTTTCGCTTATATTTAATTATAAATATATCATGTTTTACAATATAAAAACTCGCGAAATAATATTCAATTTTATTGGAAACTTATAACGGAAACCAAACAAGCAGCGCCGTTTGTAGTTTAGCAACGGTAAATTACAAGCCTATACGATACAGAGGTCGTCGGCTTGTGGACCTCTGCGCCCCCTTTCCTTAAAAGGAGTCGCTTCCGATTCGGCAGAAAGGCCATACAGGCCAAAGCCAGTCCCACAGGTGGTGTTTAGTGGGTAGGCACTTCACAGTGAGTCCCACATAACCACGCAGCCGGCTAGGTGGTATGCTATGAGCATTCACCACCTCCCTCCCCCGCTTCCGGAGTGTAGCCTTGCAATACGCGCAAAAAAAGCTTGTGGACAGTTTTTTAAGAACTGTTGAGTAGAGATTACGTACACGGAAGATGAATTGTGAGTAATTGTTATATTTATTTCGTTAATCTGGTTGTCTAATGTACATTGGTATTATTATGGATATCTGTAACCCCGTTTAGTTTTAGTGATTTTTTTGTACAATTAAGTAAATATATGATATTAGTGATGTATTAAGTGACTTTAATTAACAACTGTGTCTAGAAAAAAGACGCATGCTAACCGATACTAATTAAACCAAGTGAGGCAATTACGGCAAAACGTTCCAATAATGGCCGCTTTTCGAATATAACAAATTCTTATGTTTACGTGAACACTACGGATTGAATGAAACTTTTACTCATTTTGTCGAGTTTAATTTACTAATTTATTGACGTTTTCATTGCTTTGCAGATCATTTATTTACGTCAGTTAAAGCTCAAGTAAAAGTTATAACCTACATACGTTACAATGCTGGACATACGCCTCCTCTCATTTCTGAGAGTGTAGTATGTAGAAAATCAGCACTTAAAATTTCAATTAATAACTTCATTGGTGCCGGCGGTGATCGAACCCGATTTGCTTGCGTACTGTGTTATTTACAGCAAGCGTTTAGCCCCTTGAGGTACTATGGCTCTTAATTACATCAGTTACGATGATATATTTGGCAGCTCAAGAAGTGAAAACTGTCAGCGACGATTTAACAATACACCGAAGCGAAGAACGTACTTACTTATAGAAGCTTAGTTGGTCCGCTAGACGTTCGGCCCGGTTCGGGAGGTGGCGTGTTGAATTTCACTCTTAATTCACTTTTGATCGTGGAATGAAGGGCAATATCCCGTTCCGCTGGCCAAGGTGTATAGCAAAGGGCACGGGAAATACTACGGGAAATACGTGGTAGTACGGAGCTTGCTGTATTGTATTTCAAAAACGTCGATAGCGTGATTTAGACTTCTGTTTGGATAGTTCGCGCTACGACAACTAAGGCGGCACCACACACTCCGGACATTTTACTGTAATTATAATATTAATAACTCAACCACAGTGCTGCCTATCGAGTCCAGAATTGATTGTCTATTTAAACACTAAATCAGCATATATTGTAAATATAAGTTTGGTCAATAAAAGCAGAATTTGTTAATAACTTGACAACAGTGATATCTATCGGTAAACCTATGAACTATCGTCTCGATAAAAGCAAATATTTCTTTTTGTCGAGACGATGATAAAAACCTCAATCGGACGAGTAGTTCAGAACTTACCCGATCGCAAAAAGACACACCAACGATTATACAAATGTAATAAAGATTAAAATCGTTTTAAGTTTTTCGTTTTTGTTAGATGGCGCTAATATCAGATTAAATAATGGAAAGTACAATATCTTGATAATGAATGTAAGGCTCTGGAATGAATATTATATGACTAATAAGACTCTCAAGACTAACAATTCTGTTACCAACCAAATCCAGGTCACTTATAAGCATTTTAGTACGCCTTTGCTACTGAGACCATGGCTGCTTTGTAGTATTTTAGTGCGCCAGTCGATTAGTACCAGCAGTACTCTTGCTCTTTATATAGCCTCAGAAGCTTTATCAGCGTGAAGTACAGACACAACTTTGCTAGGACACCTAGCTTGCTTGCGGAAGCTGTAGTCTTGGACTTTATCAACGGCAGAAAGGTGAAGTTCGTAGAAGTTCAAATCCTAACAAAGTAATGCGGTCAGTATAATCCAAACATGAAATGAGCATGGAAAAGCGGGTCTCCTTTTAGCTGTGAATACACACCCAAAAGCTACAAGACAAACAATCAAAGCTACACGATTGGCATTACTTCTTTCGAAATTTCTTCCAGCAATGAGAGGTTTATACGCTATACCATGAATTCAATTTTGGACTGAATGTGCTCCTTACTGGTTCGAGATTTTAGCTAATATTTCTCCTATCATTTGCTATCATTAATAAACTGATTAGCATTCGACGAATATCGTTTGAAGTTCAAATAAAAATGAAATAACAAGTGTCCCATTTTTAAATTTATAAATGTAAATATCCAACTTTTACGATGACGTATAATATTTCGGGGTCAAACAAGTAAGCACCTCAAGAGTATCTTACTTTTCGAAATGAAATGATAATGAAAACATTATTTTGTTACTACACTTTATAAGTATAACGTAATCAACAACAGCTTTTTAAAAGTACATTACTAGACATGGATCTTCCCAGCTGGCATGCATTATTGAGAAGATTTAACCTCAATCACGTTCATCGTAGGTTAATCGCATTATCGGTAATCGCAGACCCAATAACCTCGTACCGGCAATATCTTTGAAATAAATTGCACTGCCTCGTTGTTCTAGTAGTCATATGCGCGACTGCCGATAATCATACCCTAATTTCGAGTCCCGGTTCGGGCTAAAAACAGTTCTTCAGCTTTTCTGTCAAAAAATTCCCAGTATCAGCCCAAAGTCAAGAAGTTAGGAGATTTTCATCCCCATTTCTCGAAAAACACGTAAAGACGTTATTGATGCGCGTAATCTCTCCCAGTCATGTTGAATTGCGGTTCCATCGGTCTATGGTAATAGTGAGTGCACGTGCGTTTGCGCAAATACTCGTGCACAATAATCCTGTCTTGCGCCTCCGTTGATATTGGCCCTCGTAACCAAAATGAGGTGTGGATGACATTATTTTTGAAATGAAATTTGGGTGGGCATTGTGACGTAGACATATTTCACATACATGCATATAGCGCCAATACTATAACTCCATTCACCCATCCATTATATTATATATAAATAATACTGATTTAGCTTTATTATATTTAACTATCTATCCTAAAGTCATACATATCATAAAATTTATGATCTTCTTATATTAAGAAGTTCAAATATTTCCATGATATCTTTAAATAAATAAATAAGATTGTTATTATATTATCTGCGAACAATCCATACTTTATACTTTAAGAGTTTCGTACCTTCGTATTTTAATTTTGCGGGGAAACTCAATTACAATCTAATTTAATTCAAAATACATTTAGGTGATTTATCATCCCTTAAAGGAATTTGCAAGGCTTTTTGATCATAAATTGATGTATTTTGCTTAAAATGGAAATTCTGTGTAAGTAATATCGATTTTAGTAGTGAAATCACTTTTATCAAGAATATTTTTATGTCATTAACATATAACGAAAGTTATTTTTAAAAATTGACCTTAAATGCGATATTCGCTTAATATTTTAAGTGTGAACTTGGCAATTCAGAATCGCTATATTTATTTGATGGTGAAATCATAACATCTGTTTAACGTTCGCCTATTAATAAATCTATTGAGATTGAATTTCTCAGATTCCCACGATTAGCAGTTTAAAAGTTACGAGCGAACATAGAAACGGAAATACACATTTACATCTCTTGTTCTTCTTTGGTCTGAAAATCCCACAGCTGGACATAGCCCTCTAATAGGCTACGAGGATTCGTCTTAACCTCGCTTGGCAGGTGGATTAGTGATAGTACTCGTCGTGCACTTTTGACATTGCTTCTCGTCATCGGTCTTTATACTCATCATCGTCTAGGTACTACGATATAATTACACAGGACCATCTACCGTAACACATGAGATCTTTCTTGTGTTTCCCATGTCTTAGACGTCACACAGCCAATATATGTATCAGACAAAAAAGCTCCACCGTAAATTGAGTAAACTTTATTTATTTATTTATTCTTTATTGCATTCCTTAATCTAAAAGAATACAAAGGCCGGACTTAATGCCTTGAGGCGTTCTCTACTGTGTAAAGTAAAGTAAGTAAAGTGTTTAGCAGTGGACTCTTACGAATTAATAAAATGTTTAGCAGTGGACTATTACGGGTTCGTAAAATATTTAAGCGTCGACTATTACGCATTGATAAAGTATTTAGCAGTGGACTTTTACGCATCGATAAAGTGTTTAGTAGTAGACTATTACGGATTAATAAAGTGTTTAGCAGTGGACTATAACGGTAAACTTTCTGCATGCTTGTCCAGGTCGTCACTCCATCTTGTGGGGGCAGTCCTACCATTCACTTAACGGTACGAGGCTGCCACTCGTGTAAATATATATTCTCCATCATTTACTGGTTTTTCGAGTCATATGGCTGGTCTATTGCCACTCTAGCTAACTGATACGTTGGCCTACTTTGGTTACTCAGATTTAACTGTCATGTAATGGTTAAGGATTATTATCTATACAAATAAATAAAATTGAAGTGTCAGATTGTAATTTCAAAATAACAGCTTTTTAGTAAATGCATATGAAAGTATTTACGGTACTTATAACAAAAAAGACATTTTAAAAATTTTTGTCTGTCTATCTGTCTGTCCGTCTGTTTGTTCTGGCTAATCTCCGAAACGGCTGTACCGATTTCGACTGGACTTTCACTGGCAGAATTCTGATGTCCCAAGGAGTAACTTTGGCTACTTATAAAAGTTTTAGGGTTCCGCGCAACAATATTAAAACCTTAAATTACACGCGGGCGGAGTCGCGGGGTATACCTAGTTTTTAAATATGAGAGTGGGCAAACGAACAAGCGACTCGCTTGTTGGTAAGTTACTACCGCCGCCCATGAATAACTGCAACAACAGGGAAATTGCACGTTAGTTGCCGGCCTTTTAAAAAGTAGTAAACTCGTTTTTGGAAGGTCCCTTAGTAGTACCGGTTCGGAAAACCACCGGTGGTATATGATTCTACATAAAAACTTGCGAGGTAGAAAACTTCCAATAAATCATGGATTATATTGTTCATGTTCAACTTAAAACCTATTCGTTTGGAGACACCATTAAGGTTATTAAGCAAAGTGCTACAGCCTCCAGCGAATGTTCCGTAATATCAATATCGTCGGTAAATCGAAGGCGAGTAATTTACTTACACATTGTGCAGATACTGTATCTATAAACAGGCCAGCATCTTGAAAACTTCGAAATATACTTACTAATTTTCATGTAACCCCTAAGCTTTAACAAGCTTACTCCTTAAAATCAATGGCAAATGCTATCAGTTGCTCTCTCTTTCTCTCTTTTAACAACATAAAAATAGAAAGAAACAGGTAATCGCGTATAAAATTTATCGGTATAAAAACGATAATCAACGATTTTAAGTAAGGCCGTAAGTGCGTAAAATCACTCGAATAAAACGCCTAAATATTCGTATCTTCATCGATAAATCTATAACAAGGTTATCGTAAACATAACGTTGTGTCGTAAGAGCTAAAATATGGACAGATAAATTTGCAGTTCAGTATCGCTCTCTCGACAATAGTACAACAGCAATAAGGGTTGTCTGTAGTTGATAAGTTATTATACTTCAAAAGCTCTGCGCGTAACGTGTTTCGATTTATTTCGTATAATATATTCCAAGGCTTTGTTATGTATTTAATGACCTGGTAAGTAGCAAACACAGACTACTAAGAGGATACGCATCTTAGAACAACCAATACGAATACGGTAGTTTAGAGTTTCACATTTGTTTACTTTCAAAATTTTCAGGTTTATGACAAAAGTTCATCATCGATAAAACCTAATTTCGTTCACCTTACAGCTATTCACTATTTAAAAGTTCACAATTTTTAAATCTTTAGAACTTATTGTACAAAAATAAAACAGCTATTATTTCATTTATTCAAAATTTAATTTTTCAATTCCTTTGAAATTTTTTATAAACTTTATCTTGCATTTGCGGCAAATGGTTATGTAATTTTAAGCTCATAATATACAATACTTTAAGATTTTATTTATTATGTTACACTAGTTCCATATACATAATTGTATTATAATAGAGACAAAATATTCTAGTAGAGTTTGTATATGACTCCGGCATCTTAATTAATTAATTTAATTTAATTATGTTAATTTAATTTAATTTGCTTTTTTTTTTAATTTCATAAGTATTTGGTTTCACTCCCAAATATTCGTTTGTTTCTTTTTCAATGGTTGAAAAATACCTCACTGTATTTTCTGAGGGATAGGTAAAATTTTTTTATTTATGTTTCTGTATTCTCTGTGAGAAATTCATTGTGGTTAAACATTTTTACAACTATTACAGTTAATTATTTTTAAACATTTTTGTCACAACCCATCCCGCAGTATATGCACGAAAGTGTACACTGAGTCTTTCTTTTAGAGCTTCTACTTGAAGATTTTTCATGTTTTCATGTCTAGAGGTTGACAGAGGTATCTGAGTTACACAAACTTTTGATGCCCCTAATATTTTTTTTTAATTTAATTATTTGTTCCCCCGATGTCTCTTCATAATTATAAATTTCTGAATGAAATTTAATACCTAAATCTGGTGGTTCTGAATGAAATTAAATAATAAGGAGTGAAATATATTTTTAAATGCTTCACAATTGGGGTCATTGCTTCTAAAACTATATGCCCGCATTTGACCAAAAAAGTTTTCAATTGGGTCAGAATTGAAGTACCTTGGGCGCATAATTTTTAAGCCCTTTTCTTTAAAGAAGCACAACATAATTTTTTGAGAGGGTACAATACACTCCTTGACCTCTTTATTAAGAATTCTCATTTCTTCTAATTTTTTTATGGAATTTATCCTAAAGGTTTCGTGCTCCCATGAGTTATCGTTACAGTTTCCTTAGAGGGCTTCCCTTTGTTTTCTGTCTAAGATCTGCCCCATTACATGAATCAATTACGTCATCGAAAAATGACACAACTTTTGAAGTATTTTTAACGTTGAGCTTACAGCTTTTCCATCAGCATAGTGTGCTGTAAAATAAAAATAAATAAATTTTAGTCATAGAAACCCAAAATTATTGCAATTATTGTCATGTCATAATGTTATCTGTTTCTCTATTCTTATATTCTACATATTACAGCTTATATGTATTTATGCAGCCTCATATGTTTTAGCAAAAATAATCACCTTCTTTATAGTATTGCCTGGTACGGATCACTGTTTATCATTAAGGCCAGCTAATTTAACATTAAGTTTAAAGTTTGTTATCAGTTATTATGTAATATAATATTGTATGCAATAACAATATAAAAAATTAAAAATAAATAAATATCGCATTTCTACATCTATATCCTCTGCTGGATTTAGAACTTTACAGGTCAGTGAATACAAAAGGTGCTGTACTAGTAGCCGCATACCTATTACCTATTACACATACATATTTTCCACTAAGGTGATGATCTGATAAGACATGCAGGAAATTGATAGGTGCACATGGGTGGGTTCTGTGTATGACGGCAATTCTCGGGTGAGGCCTATGTTCAGCAGTGAACTTTTGAAGAGGCTATAATGACGAAGATGATGGGGTATGAGAATGAGCTGATAGCCACAATACACTCTCTATTATGAATTTGTGAGATTTTCGTTTCTGCAAATGTATATAAATGATTACGAGTACAACCAAACGAGTACACAGTCCACCTGATGGTAAGTATATGCAGTGTAGCCCATAGATATCTACATTTATCCTCGATTAAGAATCAAATTGCAAATGATTAGCTAAAGCACTATTCATTAGTGAGCAGGGCTCACTTCATGGAAGTGATGTTGGAGTTTGGTGAAAAGTTTGATAGATGCCCCCTTATTGTAGATTAAAATATAAATAAGAATAATATATTTAGATCAACAAATTTACAAAGTTGTGATGTGTATGCCAAAGCTCAAAGCGTCAAGTAAGCGTCAATAGCCTAATGGCAGGGCGCGGACCGCGAACTCGAAAGGTCGTGGGTTCGAATCCGTCATTCGACTACTATCGTGAACCACTTCTAACACAAGCAAGACCGCCCTCCGGGAGGCTGTCATGCAGGCCCGGGATCGGGCCCGTGAGGAGATGCTGGAGACTCTCGACAGAGATCCGTGGGGGCGCCCTTACAAGATGGTGCGGGATAAACTCCGCACCTGGGGCCCCCCGCTGACGCAGAGTCTCCGGCCTCAGCTCGTGGAGGACGTGGTGAGCGCTCTGTTTCCTGCGCAAGGGGAACATCCGCCCCCGCCTATGGCTCCGCCACCTGCGGTGCCGGAAGCGGACCACCAGGACGACGACGACGGCATCCCGGAAGGGACCGGGGTAGACCTGAGAGTGGCGGTACGTAGGCTCAAGGCCAGGAATACCGCCCCAGGACCCGATGGCTTGCCTGGCAAAGCCTGGGTCCTGGCCTCGGAGGCTCTCGGGCCCCGACTGGAGACGCTCCTAAGCGCATGCTTGGAGAGAGGCCGATTCCCGCTTCGTTGGAAGACGGGGAAGCTGGTCCTCATTCGGAAGCCGGGGCGCCCGGCGGACTCTCCGTCCGCATACCGGCCCGTGGTGCTGCTCGACGAGGTGGGCAAGCTCTTTGAAAGAGTCATTGCAAACCGCCTCGCCGAGCACCTTGCGGGGACGGGGCCGGATCTTGCGGAACACCAGTTTGGTTTCCGCAAGAGGCGCTCTACGGTGGACGCCATCATGCGCGTGCGAGCCCTCACGACGGGGGACGCAGTGGCCAGGGGGGGGGGGGGGGGGTGTTTTGCCGGTGTCTCTCGACATCGCCAACGCCTTCAACTCCATGCCCTGGAGCTGCATTAGGGAGGCACTCCGGTATCACCGGGTACCGACCTATCTCCGTCGTATAGTCGGAGACTATCTGACGGATAGGGCCGTCATCTACCCCGGTCGCAACGGTGAGTGGAACCGGCGAGAGATGTCGTGCGGTGTCCCACAGGGTTCGGTTCTGGGGCCGCCCCTGTGGAACATCGGTTACGATTGGGTGCTGCGCGCCGACCTCTCTACCTGTCGTCAGCGTAGTTTGCTACGCTGACGACACGCTGGTACTGGCACAGGGGGGGTCGTACGAGGCGGCGGCGGAAACTATGACACGCGGGGTTGCGATAGTCGTTGAGAGGATCCGGCAGCTGGGTCTTGAGGTGGCTCTGCACAAGTCCGAGTCCATGCACTTCCATGGTCCTCGGAACAGGCCACCACCGGGATCCTCAGCGATGGTAGGAGGGGTATCCATCGGCGTCGAGTTGACGTTGAAGTACCTAGGACTTGTCCTCGACGGCCGATGGAACTTCGTTGAGCACTTCCGACGTTTGGCTCCCAAACTGGAACGGACCGGGGCTGCCTTCAGGCGGCTCCTGCTGAACCTGGGGGGGCTAAACGCCTCCTGCCGGAGGCTCTACGCGGCGATTGTGCGGTCCATGGCCCTCTACGGGGCCCCGGTGTGGGCGCGTGGTTTGGCGCGGCTTGCCGTCCACCACCTGAACGCGCCCCAAAAGGTGGTTGCCGTGAGAATGGTTCGCGGCTACCACAAGATCTCCCGCGAGGCAGCGTGCCTCCTTGCCGGATTGCCGCCGTGGGATCTGGAGGCGATAGTCCTCGCGCGCCTGCACGAATGGCGCGCGGAGGCACTATGCCGGGGGGAAACCCCGCTGCCGCGGCAAGTTGTCGTGCAGCGGACAGACTTCCGGCATGATCTCATGGCGACATGGAGAGAGCGACTGTCGCAACCCCGTGCTGGGCACGCCACTATAGCGGCGATAAGACCCCTCTTTGAGGAGTGGCTTGAGAGACGCCACGGCGTCCTCAGCTTCCGTCTGACGCAGGCCCTCACCGGACACGGTGTGTTCGGGAGGTTCCTGCACCAAATCGGGCGGGAGGAAACGCCCGGGTGCTCCCACTGCGAGGATCGACCGGAGGACACGGTGGAGCACACCGTGGAGGTGTGCCCTGCCTGGGCGGAGCACCGCCGTGTCCTCGTAGCTGCGATAGGCGCCGGCAACCTCTCGCGTCCGGCCCTGGTCGAAGCCATGGTCCGGAGCGAGACGGAATGGGATGCCGTCACCACCTTCTGCGAAGCAGTGATGCTAGCGAAGGAGGTGGCGGAGCGGGAGAAGGAGAGAGCAGCAGCTTTCCTTCCTGGCCGCCGCGGGAGACGCCCCGGGCGTCGGGGGCTACGTCGTGGCCCCCGGCCACCGTAGGCGCGGGCCTGTGGACGGCGAGCAATGGGTAGCTCGCCGTCCGTCCGTCTAACGACGACAGGCCGTGTCGACGGCGCGTTTTGTTCCACGCGCGCCTCAAAGAGCTGTCAGCAGCGTGAAGGGGCCCGCAAGGGCCGACGCCTGCCGGGGCTGCGGGCTGTTCGAAAGAGATACCGCGGCTCCGGAACGTAAGGGCACTGAAGGAACACGGATGGTTTTTAGTCAGTAAAAGTCTGACACTCCCTTCCGCTCCACCCAGAGCGAAAGGCGTCATTTGATGATTTTCCATCCGCAAAAAAAAAAAGGGCGCGGACCGCGAACTCGAAAGGTCGTGGGTTCGAATCCGCCATTCGACTACATTCGTGAACTATTCTAACACAAGCATTTTAAGTTTACCAGAAGTGGTTAAAGGGAATATTAGTACTGTTTAATAACATTACTAGTATCTTTTTTTTTTAAAAAAAAGCTTCTGCAACAGTCTTGCTCAGCACACGACTGCAGTTGTTCACCTAAAAAACTGTTAATATTAATTATTTTGGCTTTATACACATAAAAATAGCAATAGATCATTTAAATTTATATTGAAAAGCAAAAACTTGATTTTTTTTTATAGGATAAGGTTGACAAGTGAGCACAAAGTCTACCCGATGGTAAGTGATTGCTGTGGCCCATAGACATCTACATCTATCCTACATATATCGTTTGCGAATAAATTGCAGATGTGTTGTCAGCTATGAGGACTAAGATGGGATGCCTCTTTTTCAGTAAAAAAGGTCTCCGGTTCTCGACAGACCAAACGAAACACAGCAGTATGAAGCTTCTTTTTACGCTGGTTTTTACGTGGTCCTTCCCCGGGCGAGTGGATGCATTCTTGCTACAATACTATTAATATAGCTGCAGCATGGATCTACCACTTACGAAGTAGAGGAAGAAAAAGAATCGTTTGACAACCATATCAGAATAGGTATACATTTTCGACGTTGTTAAGAAGCTTTTAAGAAGAAGATATGTCTTAAATAATACAACAGACTTTGGCATATTTTGTCAATTTTAGTTCCCGGTACGGACAATGATGGCGCTTCAAATCGGCATAAGAATTTTGCATGGTATAGCCAGTCCAGCGTATTTAATATATATAGAGGTCAGTGTTCAAACTGATAACCTACCACCCTCCCTCAGAGGTTTTGGTAACGCTGTTGTAAGATCCTTGGGTAAAGTTACTGTTAAAATCATAGTAGATGATTTTGAGGTCAATTTTGAACTGCTGATTGTCCCAGATGACGGTGTGACAGTATGGGGAATGACCACGCTCTCATAGAGTACCAGCGTAAAATAGCAGCGTAGCGCTGCTGTGTTTCGTATGGTGAGTGTAGAGAACCCTTTTTACTGGAAAAGAGGCATTCCATATTAGTCCTCACGGGTGACAACGCATATGCATTTTGATTCTTTATTGAGGATAGATGTGGATGTCTATGGGTCACGCAACCACTTACCATCAGGTGGACTGTGCGCTCGTTTGTTACCCTATCCTATAAAAAAATGATGCATGTGAAAATTTTAAGGATAATATTGTATAGCATAAGACAACATGTGCATTAATTATATTAACTTATATTAATGTAACAACATATCTATTATATATATAGTATCTAGCTGTTTCGTATCGAATAATTTGAAATAATAAGGATAAAATTAAAGTATTATATAGTGTATAAAACAACATGCGTATTAATTATAACTTATATTACATAATGTAACAACATAACATCTATTAATTGTTCAAAATCAAGAGCTGTTGCATATCGATTAATTTTAAACAATAAGGAAAATATTAAAATGTTATAAAGTGTATCTAATCATATAACTTACTAAATTTAACATTTCTTAAAATGTTATTTGCTTCTGAACTTACCGACACGTGCCGACATATTATTATCTGTGATCTGTGTCACAGCCGCTGTGAGGTCACTGACACGGCTGCCACAAAGCAAGCCGCTGCGCGGCGACCGTCTCCAAGGTTTTTGTATGAATTGTTATACCTATTTAGACACAGTTATTTTCCGAATTTAATAATAATAGAAATTATAATGAAATATATTTTTTTAATAAGTAATGTGTCGGCAGTTTATGCATATTCTATTTCCCTTTTTGAATACCTAATAATATTTGATATGTTAATATTTATTTTATATTTATAATATCTTACAAATATCATTTTACGACGTCACTGAACGAGGACCATTCTTTGACCCCCTAAGTATATGATGATGTATTGACGGAATCTAACAGTTTTTGAAATTACGTTCATTACAATCTATCAAAGTCAACTACTGAAAATAGGCCTCCCCACAGATAATCTCGTGAGGGGGGTATTTGCCAAAAGTGGAGTTGGTTTGTTTGTTTACTTTAGATCTAACAGTTGTTAAGAAGATGCTGTGAAGATGGAGCCACACCCACGGGACGATTTAATCTAGTGGATATTCTTTCAACGCCAATGCACATTGTTATTTGAATTACATATGTCATAAACTTCCACTTTATTACTAAATAGATCTGGAAAAGATATTTAAAAAAAGGTTATGTCTAGCATAAAATATCCTAATTAATTCCAACTATTTGTAGGAGGCATTTAGTACGTATTTTTCATATGAAAATTTATTCGATAAAGAATATGTAACAGAAAATATTTTTTAAATAAATTCATATTACAAGAATATACAAAACAAAACTACCATAAAATACGCGGCGTTTCGCGCGCTAAACAAAACTTAAAACCGTTAGACGACGGAGGACTTCAGTATAATAATAATGTCCTCCAGACCGAATTTCGGTCACGGCGGCCAGCCTCAACGGAGACTAGCCATCTGCGCAGGACAGGATTATAGTGCCCGAGTGTATGCGCAAGCACAGGTGCACTCTCTATTCCCTCACTCTCATAGTCCGATGGGACGGTAAACCGACACGACCGGAGAGAGATCAGGCGCAGGACCAACGGCTTAACGTGCTTTCCGAGGCACGGGGGTGACACGCCGCCAACTTCCTGACTCTGGGCAGCTACTGAGAATTTCTTGATAGAAAAACTCAATAACTGATTTTTTTGGCCCGACCCGGGATTCGAACCCGGGACCTCATGATCATCAGTCGCATTACTACAATCACTAGACCAACGAGGCAGTCACAGCAGTTTGGGTTTTTCCTATACTTCAGTATAGGAAAACCCAAAACCCCATTCGAGTGATCAAAGGTAGCGTCTACTATATGTCGACTAAATTATTTTGATCCACTTATTTTGATCTATCGAATATCTGGGGTTGTTATAAACTAATTTGCTTAATTCCGCGTGAAGAAAGAAAATAATGTGTCCTGCCCAGGGACCCGAGCCGTATCCGTAATCTCTAGCTATAATTAGTAGTGTTAATGAAATAATAAGTTTAGACTGTTTAAATCTTTTAATCTGTTATTAATTTTTAAACACAGCCAATTTCAAACTACTAGGCCTCAGTTTTTTTTTAAAAGTTGCCAGTTATATAAAAACAACTCCCTAGGAGGCTATTAATACCATAGTGATTTATATAAATTTTCCCAAGTAATTTAAATAACAATATTTAAACAATAAAAAGGACAGAATTAAAACCTTAAATTAATATTTTTAACAGTCGGCCATCCTGAAATGGTGGCTGTCCCAGACACAAGAAAAAAAATAATATTAAAAAAAATGTTATTGGAATCAAATGTAACCATCAATTGTCTATTATACTGGAACACATTCATATAATGAAATATTACACATTGCAAAAAAAATTACAAAATTACAACTGGTAGCTTGATAATTTGTCGGCCATCCCGCACCACAGAATGTCCCCATTCTGTACAATGTTTAGATGTTGGAATTATGTGCCTTAAGTTTGTTCAGCGTCCCTTTCTCGTGAGAAGTTCACAGCATCTGTACAGCAAATTGGGTCGGCTGGGCACCGCTTACATACATAGTATGCTTCGGCCTCACTCCAGCGAAATTAAGTAATCTCTAGCCACCGCTTGCACACACAAGGTACTTCGGCCTCTCTCTAGAGATTTTATATGAATGGGCACCGCTTGCACACAAAGGGTGTTTCGGCATCACTCCAGTTCATTTCAAGTCAACAAGTCTGGGCACCGCTTGCACGCACCAGGTGCTTCGGCCTCACTCCAGATCATCAACAGCCAACAAGTCTGGGCACCGTTTGCATTCGCAAGATGCTTCGGCCTCACTCCAGGAAATTTCATTGTTTACTGGGCACCGTGTGCACACACAAGGTGCTCTGGTCTCCCTCCAGTCTTCTAGGATATCAGCATTGCTTTACTGCCAGGGCACCATGTATGCACCCTCGTTGGCATCATAGAGTTCAATTAGGACTGGATGTTGGAAAAGAATACTCAGGACAAGGAATTAAGGAAATTTGTATATTTGAATAGCACACTATATCAGAATCACAGGGCAGTAGTATAAATAACACAAAAAATTACACGATTTGTACGGGTGAATAATTAGATTAATTGTTAGTTACTGTCGCAGTAATCACTTTCGGATTCTGAATCATTAAATGTCACCCAAGGCTTTAATTTATCTACCGGGAAAACGTTACTATACTTTTTTTTTGAGTAACCCTCAACGCTACAAATCAAATAACGGTCATGGTCCAACACTGCTGTCACGCGATATGGGCCACTGAAGGCTGGGACAAGTTTCTGATTCTCTCCGGGTGTCCTGGTACTCTTTTGTGCCATTACTAAATCCCCGACCTTGTATACTTTGGCCTTACATCTTTTTTTATCAAACCGTTCTTTCATTGTCGCTTGTTGTATAACTAACTTATCACTTGCCTCATTCCTGATTTTCTGTATAGTTTCGGGCGAAATATCTTTAGATGAAATTATTTCGTGCAGGTGAGTCTCAGAAGCATTTACCGTATTTTTTCCGAAAATAATTTCTGTAGGACTTTTGCCAGTACTTTGGTTCACTGTGTTATTGAGACTCCATTGCACCTGATTAATATGAAGGTCCCAATTCCTATCATCCTCTCCGTGACATAAAGCTGTGATCGACGCCAGGATTGTGCGGTTATACCGCTCAATTTGGCCATTAGCCCGAGGGGTAGCCACTGCGTTTAAGATGTGCTTAAGTCCTACTGATTCAACGAATGTTTTAAATTCATTGGAAGTAAAGCTAGTTCCCCGATCAGATATCAAGCTTTGCGGTACCCCGAATAGTCCGAATACGTCCTTAAGAACGTCGATCGACGTCTTGCTTTTTGTATTTTTGACCGCTTTTATTACCACAAACTTTGTGAAGCTGTCAATTATACCGAGAATATACATATTACCTCGTTTGGTTTTTACAAAGGGACCCAAATGGTCAATATGTAAGCATTGAAAAGGGTTACAAGGTTTTGGTATGGAATGTAGAAATCCTTGTTTTTTACCGCCTGGCTGTCGGGCATGTGCGCATGGAATACAAGCACGTACATATTTTTTTACAAATTGAGTCAATTTAGGAAACCAGTAATCTCTTTTCACTTTTTCCAATGTTTTCTCACAGGAAAAATGACCAGCTTCGTCATGGCACTGTTGACAAATTTTCCACCGTGCATCTCTAGGTACCGCCCATCGTAATTGGCCTTCAACTCTCCTATAAATCTTACCATCTTTCAGTACGTAGTTATTCCGAATGTCTTTTGCCTCTTGACTTTTGGCATCCAATACAGCCTTTATATGGCAAAGTCTGGGATCACTCATCTGTACCGATTGTAACCAATGCACTTCTCCTATTTGTAGCACATTAGTAAAGCTATTCGAACTGTAGAATTCATTAGCCTTTTCTGAAGATAGTGCGTTTCGGCTGAGTGCATCTGCGTGAGCTAATTGTTTTCCTGGACGGTATTCAATTGAAAATGAAAATTCTTGGACCAAGAGCCACCATCGAGCTATTCTCGGTATAAGGTCTCTCTTGGTCAAAGTTGTACGCAAAGCATTGCAATCTGTAACAACCTTGAAGTCAATGCCAATGAGATAAACTCTGAATCGATTAAGCGATGCGACAACGGCCAGCGTCTCAAGTTCATAGGAATGAAAATGTTGTTCCTCGGCTGTAGTCTGCCTGCTAAAATATGCTATAGGTCGAAACGCTGCAGCTGCACTTTGACGTTGGAGCAAGATGCCGCCTAGTCCGGAGGAACTAGCATCAGTGTGCAATTCGGTCTCATAGCAGGGATTATAAATGGCTAATACTGGGCGTGTTGTTAATATTCTTTTAAGTTCAGAAAATGCTTTTACTTGGTCTTTATCCCAAGTCCATGTTGCGTTTGCTTTTGTAAGAGAGGTTATAGGTTTGGCAATTGAGGCGAAGCCCGGTACAAAACGTCGAAAGAAACTCGACAAGCCTATAAACTGACGAACCTCGTGTACATTTTCGGGCACCTTAAAGGCAGCAACAGCTTCAATCTTTTTAAGACCTGGCCTTACACCTTCGTGCGATATCTCAAATCCAAGGTAGTTAATTGATTTTTTAAAGAAATTACATTTCGTAAGGTTCAACGTCAAGTTTGCTTCCTTTAACAAGTCGAGTACGGCTTGCAACTTTTCCATTCCTTCGTCTATTGTTTTGGATGCAATTATTATATCGTCCATGTATGCTAAAACTCCTGGAATATTACGTTTTTTTAGAAGATTCAAAATGAGCCTCTGAAATACCGCCGGAGCATTGGTCAGCCCAAATGGCATACGATTGTATTCGTAGTGCCCATCTGGAGTGACGAAGGCCGTTAGTGGTTTCGACTCCTCTGATACTGGTACTTGATGGTATCCAGAAGTAAGGTCAAGCGTCGTAAAGAAAACCTGACCGGAGAGGCTATCTATCTGATCATCGATCAGAGGCATCGGGAAATTTTCTCTAATAGTCTTCCTATTTAATGCTCTGTAGTCAACACAGAGCCTTGACTCGCCGTTCTTTTTTGCGACTAATATTATAGGGCTAGCGTACTGAGATTTTGACTCTCGTATGATGCCATTAGTCAACATATCGCTGATGATGGCATTGAGTTTCCCGCGTTCAGATAATGAGAGTCGATATGGCCTGTAGGTTACCGGTTCATCATCTTTGAGCTTGATGTGCATTTCAGCGTGAGAAGTTTGTCCCAGTTCCTCAAGTGAAAATGCAAAACAATCGCGTCGTGAATTTATTATTTCAAGTAGCCTGTCTTTTACTTCACATTGTAGGCCATCGTCTACGTTAAGCTGATCGACAGTTATAGTCTTAGTCGAGTCGTTTGTTGTTATGCTACTAATATTTTTTATTATAGTTTCATCTGTTGTAACTTTAGGCAATAGTTCGTTTGAAATGAATGTCGCTCGAGAGATTAACGTACCCTGTGGCAAACTAAATGGTTCTGAATTTAAACTGATCACGATGACGGTCCCCTTTCCGTGTTCTATAGAATACACCCCCGGAATCACCATGTATTCCTTGCCTTTCTTTAAACAGGCATCTGTAGAAATGAAAATAGAACCGCTCGCTTTAACTGTTGTGCCACATGTAACAATTGTTACTCCGGAAAGTAAAACGCTTTCTATAATAACTATTGGAAGTTTTTCAGTTTGAGTACCCAATTTCTTGTAAAATGTTAATTTAGTGTCAGATTTATACGCTTGTACATCTGGAAGTTCTGTGAAGGATTGTCCAATCAAAACGTCTGCTGGCAATAAATTGGGCTCCACTAAATAGGCTTCTACTCTTTCATTTATTCCATCTAATTCCACTTGAATGATGATTCGGCCATACGGAATTAAGATACCATTGCCAAATCCCTTCAATTTTGGTAAATTGATGTTATCAATCGGGATGTTCAACTTTAATCCTAAATCTTTTCTTAATAACGTGCACTGACTACCAAAGTCAATAAAACCTGATATTATTTGACCATTTACTTTAACTTGTTTATAGTATTTATTGCCTCTGCTGTCGTTATTTGTAATCTTTAGTACACTTTTGGTTGTATTCGTGGTGTTTAGGATTAATCTTTGATCTTTTTTGGTTGGATCTGCAAATCCATTACAGTCTTTTTCTGTGTGACCATAGCGTCGACACTTTTTACATTTAATAAGCTCCTTGGAACATCTTGTGACAGTGTGACCTTGTTCACCACAGTTAAAACATGTTATCAGAACTTGTCTTCTCACGTTTAAGTCCATAGTTTTCTTAATGTGACTGTGGTCCGTATTATCACGATTAATCGGAGTGTATCTCTTAACCGTGTCTATAACCTTACTCGATATATTTCTAAAGTACTTCAAGACTTCTTCAGGTTCTTGAAGGTTGGCTCCTTGCACATTCATTCTCACATTTGAATCAAATATTCCGTGAGTCAAGCAATCTACCGCATGCCTGCCTTTAAGTTCGCATCTGTTGACAAGCATAATTTTGTCGTAATAATACTCTTCCAATGTTTCGTTGCGTCTTGTTTTTCGTATTAACATTTCGGACAACAAGTCCCCATAGTTCTGCTCACACGGGAATGCAGATAAAAGTTTATCTTGCCATTCCGACCAGGTATATTTAATGCTTGTTAGTCCATCATACCAACGTTTGGCTAAACCTTTCAGCTTAGGCAAAGCACAGAATATCGTTTGACGTTCTGACCACCCGTACACATGTGCTGACTCGTTTATTTTAGAAAGCCAATCTTTCATTGTCTGTGACTTAGCTTGTGGGTCGAATTCTGCTATCATGTGCTGAGCGTTATGTATGGCAGTACCAGGAGACCCAGCATTAATTTTATTGTTGAGAACACTAACTAATTGCTCTAGCAGCGCTGTATTCGGTGTTTCCTTTAAACTAAGTGACTCGCGTGAACCATGACACCGTACTTTAGAATTATGGCTTTTGGATAAAATTGAAGAATTAGATCTACTTCGCTTCAAAGTATTTCTCGAATGCCTTTGAGTATATTCTGTTCCCGATCGTCCCGATTCTGACAACAAATTTCTACCTTTTGACGAGCTACTTAAGCTACCTCGGTCATGTGATTGTCGTTTATTATATGTCCGAGACATGACTCGGTATCGATTCCTTGATGATACTGGTGTCCGACAACGGCTTCTACGATGACTATATTGCGACGTATGAGAGCGATTATCACTCTCTGCAGGAGAACGCGATGCAGTCCTCCTATATTTACTGCGAGAGCATGAAACTTTGTGATTACTTCTACTTGATGACATTCGCTTATCCGTGATGTGAGTATTACTACTACTGCGTCTGGGTGGTAAAGGTGGTGTTGCATTTGGTGTTGTATTTTCATTAATGGGGTCACACGAATAAGAATTCATTGTTAATAGCTTTAGGGCTTAAGGAAGTGGACTGGAATGAACTCAAATCTGAAATATTCAGAAATGTCTATGTAAATAAATATATCTCTTACAATGGCATATCAACTTCTTGAGTTTTGTATAATATACATATGACTTCATAGCAACTTAAATCAAATAAATATAGAACACTAACTAAATTTGCTAGAAGAATTTTAATATATGTACCTCTTGTAGTCTCAACCCTCAGAGGTCAAGAAATAAAAAAAAAGTTATATTAAATAAACAATCCTATAAAAGTAGTTACTAAACATATCCCATAGGTATTACCTAATAAGGTTTGTTTGACCAACCTCATCAATAGGGTCATTTACTATCACAGGGTATGAAGGCAATACTTAGTAAATATATATATATTTGTATGGTTCAACCCGGAGCCTATGACTTGGCAGGCAAATATTGTTCACTGAGTCATATGTTCATCATTACATTATAAAATACTGATTGAACAGGTCACAATTATCTCTCAATATGAGTAAATTAAAATACAAAGAAGAAAATAATAGACAACTTCCAATAATATAAAGTTATTATCTTCATATTCAAACCCTTCATTTTCTAATACGCTTAACTGATATGTATTTCAGCCATTTTGTTACCTTTGGGAGAACTAACTATAAAACATTAAAGGAAATGTATTAAGGTTTATTCATAATAAAAATATATTCTAATAAAAATTGTTAAAAGGCAATTGTTTCACAATATTATTAAATAAATTAAGATGTACACTCTAAACACATGTAGAAAAACTTACCTTTCCACTATAAGGTTTACTGGAAGAGAAATCTTATCAAATTAAGGTCACCTTTATGCATATTTAACATTAATCAGTTTCATGAAAATTTTATTATATATTAGAACAGACTCATTAGTGCGTGCCTCGATGAATCTTCTATTGAAGTATGAGATGGCAAGATAATATATAAACAGTTAAATATTTTCTTTTTTATATTATAGGAGTAAAATTTTGTGGTATTGATATTGCAATGAGATATTTAATGAAGTATGCTTGTTACCATTTTGCATCAACATTAATGATCAAATCTCATTCTAAATTAAGATGTTTATATCTTCACATATATTAAAGCATGTCCTAAGTATTAGTAAACTACATGTTTTATATTTATTCCAGAAAATACATATTTTGCCAATGTAATAAGCATGTGCATAAGTATATCACATAAATTATTAAATGCAGCTGGGGTGGCTACTAAGACAACATTATACAAAAGTACATGCAATCAAAAACGTTACATGAATAGGTACAAAGACATTAAACTTGATTTACACATATAAATATTTTTATATAAATAGGTAACTGACATGATTTCTGTTCGAGCAGTTAATTACTTTTTTTTTTTTTGAATCAGGAATCTTTCCACTCCCCCAATAATATGATAATGATGATACAATCAAGTATTTATTAATACCTGATCATAATAATTGATTAATTGCTTAAATTTTGAACTTTACAACATTCTCCATTTTGTTTGTTAAACTTATGAGCTAATTAGATATAATTCACTTACCCAATCCTCACTTATTTTACCTTTCAGTAGATTTAGTGTATAAAACACATGGGCTAACTAATCCCACTTCTGAATTGTTAATGAAATAATAAGTTTAGACTGTTTAAATCTTTTAATCTGTTATTAATTTTTAAACACAGCCAATTTCAAACTACTAGGCCTCAGTTTTTTTTTAAAAGTTGCCAGTTATATAAAAACAACTCCCTAGGAGGCTATTAATACCATAGTGATTTATATAAATTTTCCCAAGTAATTTAAATAACAATATTTAAACAATAAAAAGGACAGAATTAAAACCTTAAATTAATATTTTTAACAGTAGTTTCGGCTCGCCGCTCACTTAGCGGCCAGCCTCCGCACAGTCTACTTCACCTGAGGATGCCTCGTGTAGAGGCGAAACACCTGTCGTATTTTCGAGAGTGGTGTGTCGTGCCTAGTGTGGTGGTGCTGGGGGTGGTATTACTAGGATTGACGGCGACGGGTATAGTGCGCGCGATTGAGGGAGGGTGGGAGCACTAAGACTTTACGAGGAGCGCTATGCTACTCCCCGAAATATACAATTGCCGTCGGCGATGACGTTCTAAAGACTTCACATTCGTATGTACAATACTGGCAGTGTGCATGGCCGTGATCAACAACGTACAGATTCAGGAAGACCGAGAATGTACGACTACGGCATCGAGCAGCACATTCTCGACATGTTTGGAGAAGATCTGACGCGGAGCACGTGCTCGGTGGCACGTGAACTAGGTGTGAACCATATGCGTGCTTGGAGAGCCCTCAAAGATGATGGCCAGCACCCGTATCATTATCGCCGAGTTCAGTGTCTTCTTGCCAACGACTACGAACCGAGAATGAATTACTGTAGATGGTTACTTGATAAGGTTGAAGGAGATCCTGAGTTTTTGAACCGCCTACTTTTCACGGATGAATGTTCTTTTGTTAGAACAGGCGTATTTAATGCTCATAATGAACACGTATGTTCGACGACTAATCCGCATTCATATAAACCAAGCCACTTTCAACACCGATGGAAAATCAATGTTTGGGCGGGAATTATAGGTGACAAAATTATTGGTCCGTATTTTCTTGACCCCACAATGAGCGGTGAAAACTATGGACGCTTTATGCGAGAAGAACTAAGCAGTGAACTTGACGAAATAAATCTTGACATCGTTCGTCGCATGTGGTTTCAACACGATGGCGCACCACCGCATTTCTCCCGTTATGTAAGAAATTTTTTGGATACTGAATTCGGTGCGAGATGGATTGGCCGTGGTGGGGCGGTCAACTAGCCAGCGCAATCACCTGATCTCACAACTTTAGATTTTTATCTCTGGGGTGCGATTAAACAGTCTGTATTCCAAAAAACATGCGATACCGAGGCGGAAATGTGTACACGACAGTCGTATCCTTTGAAAAAATAAAGTCCGAAATATCTGTTATGCAACGCGTGCGTTCACACATTATAAGCCGGTGTCGTAAATACAAGGTAGACATATTGAACAATATCTTTGTGGTCGTCAAGTAGACCTAGTGATAAATTAGTGTTTGTGTATAATTACCACAATCGGTCGAAATACAATTTTAAAGGTTGTGATAATCGACTACTAAAGTGATAACAGCTGAGTGATGTGCCGAGGTCACGACCTTTGTGCAGTTAGTGTAGGTATAACGCGCGCGCACGCTTGCGCGCACCCCGTCTTTAATGTACGCCGCCGCCGGCCGTCGCTGCTTGCTGTTTTGTTTTGGTTGCTTGATAATTCCAGGCAGAAGTAATCAATCCACATAAAATTTACAAATTTTATTTAATTAAAACTTTATTTGATTATGTTTATATTGAGTCTTCTGAAGTAAAGTTATTTCTATACGTTTGAACACTAATTCTGATAACGCACTTAACGGGAACCAGAGGGTTTTTGTTACATATTGTATAAAAAAATTACGTGTCACATTGTTTGTCCGCGATGAACTCCTAGACTACTGAACTGTTTACAATGAAATTTTGCACACTGTGTGCAGTGTGGTCCAACTTGAGAGATAGGATAGTTCTTAATCCGTTAAGTGACCCTTAATATTTTTATTGGTAATTTAAGGATTTTTATAGGACAAAGCCGGAAAGGGGAGTACGACGTCTGTCTGGCCAGCTAGTTTACCTACATAAATTTATAATAACTTAATTCTTAATTATTGTAATTAAAATACGAAATCTAATTATTTAATAACTGCAAAAAAACTTAATAAATTAATTGGTGTATAAAATTTCGAAATATTATTGGCCTATTTATTTAAATGCGCACGATTAACGGCCCTTTCGTGGATACTGTGACTGAGCCGGCGCAAACCCGTTTGTACCCCGACGGAGCGTCGGTGAAGCTCTCGGTGAGAGCTCACGCACACAACGCTGCGCTATGCATGCGTGTATTCGCAGCGAGCCGTCTGTATGTAGCTTCCCCTCTGGTTAATTTCTTTACTCATGTGGTTAGTTTGTGGAACTCACTAACGCCTAATATAAGAAATTTTGAAACATTATTGGTATTTAAAAACGTGTTAGAGATAATTATTTCTCGGCATCCTGTTAATTAATATATACATTGTTTTATTATATAAATATTAGTTTATATATTTTATATGAAGCTATTGTATGTATTATTTTTATTTATAGTATCATTTAATATAATTAACGTAATATTTTGTACATTATTTATAATGGTTTTTTTAAATATTTTTCTTTGTGAGTATACTGGAAGATATTTCAGCAAATTATGGTATAAGTAGAACCTATGTACAAACTCACGACGAAAGTGCATAAAAATGTTACGAATTCAGTGAATTTATTTATTTACCTGATCCAACCACACTTATTTATTTTAATTTTATTCTTAAATAGCGACTCGCCTTGGCTTCATACGGGTGCATATCAGTGACGTGCCGAGAGCTATAGGTACACCACTGGTACATAATATAAACAGTAATTATCCGTAAACAGTAAACAGCATTAATATACGTAAACCTTCCGGTAGAAATCAGAACGTCGGGTTTTAGTTTATGTATTGGCTTTAAAACTCGCCTTTATTTAAGCTTAGTTTGGATTTATGTAATAATTGTTAAATATTACAAATTCGCACGTGTAACGATATGCCTCAAGAATCAATTTTACACAATGAAGTTAAATTGTCGATTACAAACTCTAAGTAATCGATATGTCTCGAGAATCGTTTTTTAAAGCAACCGTTTTTTTTTTCCATCATTACATTAAATATTTTTATAGCTGTCAAATCGGACCTTTTAGATTGTCGTGAGTATACTAAGTAAACAAAGGATACATATGACTGTGTAAAGAACTTGCTACACAAGGTTTATACATTGCAAAAGTTAACTAAACAAGAGTACAACACTGCTAATAGGTTAATGTTTATTTTAAGTGGCCTCTCGTTGCTTGTTAGTTGACCGTCGAGTGATATCGTTGTAGCGCCGGTGTAACGAGGTCTGCCTTTTGTACAAAGAAATATAAAATTAATTAAGTAAAGGCAAAGGGTATACCTAAAAACAAAAAAATCGTAAGTAAATATGTTTTCCCTGAACTTCATATGTAAGAATAAAAAAGAACTTTACCTTTCTTTAAAAGAAGATTGCCATTCGAACGGTACTTAAGGTGACGCAGCAAACTCTTTTGTATTCATTCAATTCAAGCACTATGGATTTTATTGTGGGGACTCCAAATTAGGTTGAAGTATTCTAGTTTACTCTTTAACTGCCTACTAAATAGTTTTATCGTAGTAGAGAGCTGCCTGAATCTCATGGCTGTTAGAAATCTCATGACTGTTAGACGGGAAATAAAGCCGCAATCTTCAGTAGATTTGACATAGAGTTTCTATGAGCAGCTGTACACATCATCGTTGGAGCCACACGCAAGTGTGAGTAACGATCCAAGAGCAAGTCTTATCCGACACTATTCCGATGATATTCCGGACGTCAGTCTAAAAGAGAGATTAGAATGGCTCTCCATTTTAAAAAAGGCAGGGCCCCAGGCGAGGATGGAATTACAGCGGAGCTTCTGAAAGCTGGTGGAAAACCGGTACTTGAAGTCCTTCAGAAGCTCTTTAATTCCGTCCTACATGGTGGTACTACACCGGAGGCTAGGAGCAGAAGTGAGGTAGTCTTTTTCTTCCAGAAAGGCGACAACGTTATCTTGAACAACTACAGACCGATTTCCCTTCTGAGCCTCGTCTACGTGCTGTTATGAGAGTCATTACGGATCGTTTCGCATGCAGATTCGACGACTTTCAGCCTCCCGAAAAAACCGGTTTCCAAAAAGGCTTTCAGCACCATAGACTACATACATACCCTTCGGAAAATTGTATGGAAGTCCGAAGGGTATAATTTGCCACTATGTATAGGGTATGTGGACTACGAGAAAGCCTTTGATTCCGTCGAAATTTGGGCGGTGCTACAGTCCCTTCAGCGGTGCCAAGTTGACTATCGGTATATAGAAGTGCTGAAGTATTTGTACAGTAGGGCTACGATGGCTATCTGAGTACATAACCAGAGTACAAAAACTATCCAATATTAGAAGAACGCATAACAAGTCCGTACATTTTAAAAACTTTACCAATTACGTATTGTATATGAATATCAAAATGTAATTTGCTATCAAAAGTCACACCCAAATCCCTTATATTATTCACCCTTACAATATCTGTACCTTTAAGAGAATAGTTAAAGTAGCTTATATTCCGTTTTTTGTGAAAGTGATTACTTTACTTTTATATAAATTAAGTCGTCAATTATTAAGAACACAGTAATTGTTGAATCTATCAAGGTCTTCTTGAAGCAAATAGTGATCCTCTATCCTACCGATGCATTGATATATTTTGAGATCATCAGCATATAAAAGCAACCGACTAATTTTAAAACAATTTTTAACATCATTTATGAAGATCACAAACAAGAGGACCCAAAATGGAGTCCTGTGGGACGCCAGAAGTGACATTAGCAACATCGGACTCTGAACCTTTAATAACAATCCTCTGCGTTCTATTAGAGACATACGACTTAAAAACCTCCGCCGGAGATTACCGCGAATACCATTGAAAGCAATCTTCTCCAATAGTATTTTATGATCAACAGTGTCAAATGCTTTCCGGAAATCAGTATAAATACTGTCAGTGTGTGTATTGATGTCAAGCGCGTTAAATAAATCTGATGTGTAAGTTATAAGATTAGTTATTGTAGATCGCCGTTTGACAAAACCGTGTTGTTCATCTAAGATAACATTATGCAAGGGGGAGTAAATAGCATCATGCACCAAACGCTCAAAGACTTTAGAAAAAACGGGCAGTATGGGCATATTGGTCGATAATTCATAACGTCACTTTTTGATCCATCCTT
This sequence comes from Parnassius mnemosyne, assembly GCA_963668995.1. Taxonomy (NCBI): domain Eukaryota; kingdom Metazoa; phylum Arthropoda; class Insecta; order Lepidoptera; family Papilionidae; genus Parnassius; species Parnassius mnemosyne. The sequence continues at coordinate 15,143,606 of CAVLGL010000002.1, read as the reverse complement.
GAAAACTGGGACTATTCTTGCACTTTTCCAAATATCAGGAAATATTCCATTGGATAAGCATTTATTGTAAAGGTAGCATTAATGAGGATCGATTACAGATGCAGTTTCCTTGAAGAAAACACTTGGTCTGTTATCTATCCCAGCGCCCTTCGATATATCTAACATTTGCAGGGCTCTACGTACCTGAAATCTTGTCACTTTGATGTTATGAATAGTAAAGTCAGATATATTTTCAAGTGGTATGCTAATATCATCAATATCGAAATCATCTGATACAGATAATTGTTGAAATACAGATTAAAAGAAATTGCTAAATAGATCACAAGACTCTTTTGAACTATGAGCAATTGAACCTTTATATTGTATACTACTTGGGATCTCTGAAATGTTACGGCGTTGAGATATGAACTTCCAAAAGTATTTAATGTTATATTTTATGCTATTTTCAACCTTCGCCATGTAGATTTTATAGCATTTTTCTGATAATGTATTAACTTTTTTCTATATATTGAAAATATATTATAATTAGAATTATTGTTATATTTTTTCATTATAACCCAAGCTCGATTTTTTTAATTAAATAGATTTATTAATTCAGAAGTAAACCAGGCAGGATATGAAGAAGACCTAATATATCTTTTGGGTACATGTAAATCAACAATACCGTAAGTTTTTTCATAAAATAATAAAACCGCTTCCTCAGCACTTTTATTTAAAAAGAAGGTATCCCAATCAATATTCGCTAATTTTGCATAATTACATTATATTCCGCGTTCCTGTAACAGTAGTTGAGATATGGTTTAAGCCGGATGTATCCATGATTTGCATCATACGCAACCGACACACAAAAAGATGGGTGATGTTTATCCGCAGGAACTAACGGATTTGATATCGGTGACAACTCACAGTCTGTTTTATTAGTGAAAAAAAATCCAAAATACGGTGTTTGTCATTTCCGAAGGAGTTTAATTGATAGAAATTTAATACCGCCATAAAATTATTTATTTGTATGTGAGATTGGTTAAGATCGCTGATACCAGGATATTGCCCATAGGATTATTCATCCAAATTAAATCAGGTAAATTAAAGTCTCCAACAATAAAATAATCTGTTACACTAGTATTCTCGTCAAGCAACTTATTTTGTAACATATTTAAGTAACTGAGATAAACCTCATGGCATTGTTTTGGCGGGATGTAAACTACACCTATAAAGAGACACCTTTTCGCAACTTTAAATTCGATGAGTATTTGGTCGATAACGGGTGGGAGCGGGGAGGATGGTCATAGTGACGGGTGCGCAGCCGGCAGAGCATAGTGTACGCTGGATCGCAATCAACACGCCACCTCCATCACGGCGGCCGCTTCCCGCTCGATCTCGATCCGCGCGGAATACCCTATACCTATTGTCTATGTATTCGTTATCGGTTTTGTCTGCATGCACCCACGTTTCAGTTAGTATTATTATATCGTATGATTGAGCAAGTATATTCATAAAAAGTGTATGTAGTTTGGTTCTAAGACCACGACAATTCTGGTAATAGATAGAACTATTCTGATCGATTTTTAAATATAACAATATTATGTGTTGTTAGTAAAAGGTAGTTAAAATTATAAAAAAGACTGCTTAGATTGTGGTTATTATTGGTTTTTGCATACCAGATTCGCCTTACTTTAGTAATTATATAAATAAGTTTAAATAGTAACCAGTAAAAAATATATTTTATTTCTCCTACTTGACACACATTTGTAGTTAACGAGTTTGATTTTAGTAAACATGCATAGGTAGTATATTCGCCCGATAGTCCCATGGTTGAACATTCATTATTTATATAAGTATAGCTAAGACAAAACAATATCAATAGAAAAGATAACTTAAGATTTAATTTTCTTGAGGTCTTGCTCGCTTCGCACAGGAAAAATAGGAGATGTCGCAGTTTGACGCACCAAAACAGTACCGTGCTTAATCCAAGTGAATTTATAATTGTTCTTAATGGCTTGTTGACGGCACAATCGAAATAATTCCTTGTTTTTAGCTGTAAGATGTTCGTTGATGTACACGTTATGTATAATACCAGGTACCGCCAGCTGGTCGGATTTTAAACCTTTATTTGCCCGTGCTGCTGTGATGAAGTTGTCGCGGATTATTTTCGTTGTAAATTTTATAATCACATTTTTTGGACGCGAACACTTTTTATCAAAGTGTGGCACTCTATGGGCTGATACAATGTCCGATTTCCTGACAGGGTAATTGATGACAGAACCAATCTTCTCAATAATTGATGGAAGGTTTTCATCACGTCGTTCTGGTAAGTTAGCGATCTCAACGTTATAAAGCCGTGCCTGTTGCTCTATTGCATCAATTTCGTCTTGTAATAGGTTAACCTGGCTGGTTACATCATCGCTCGATTTCAGCTGGCTTTCTACCTGTGTCAGGCGCGTTTCAACACTATTCTGCCTTTCCATCGTATAAGATAAGAATTTGTCGATTGTATCCAATCTATCTCCTAACTCTTTAAAAGAGTTATTTATGATCGCTGATATTTTCTTCATTTCTCTATCAATAACTAAATCGATTGAATTTTTGATACTTTCGGTAATGGTGATGTCTATGTCGAACTCCAGTATCGGCTTAATATTTTTATCATCAGGCTGCTTGCGCTTTCGGAAACTCACAAAAGTGTTATCATCAGCGCCACACGTTTCGGGTAGTTCTGGATTTGACGAATATTTTAGCCTCTGTGCCGGAGGTGTTGTTGGTGGTGGAGTACGCTGCATCGTGTTATTTCGTGTGTATGACAGAAACGAAAAAATCTGCGCAGTCCTTTCTTAGAGAGGGTGAATTATGCACCCCCCGCTTCAACGAGTCCAAGAAGCGATGCCAAAATAGGACGAAGAAAGCGATCCGAGTGAACAAGCGATATGGCCACAATACGTCATTGTTACAGCAACACACACTATTTTCGCACTTTTTGCAAGATGATAGCGTATAAGTTACAATGTTCTGTAATGTTAAATTGTGCAATAAATTTCACACACGTCCTCTCTATATGGGTCCTGCACGGCGTATCATTAGTTAGCCGAAGTGCCAATGGGCCGGCCACATAGCTCGAAGAACCGAAAACCGATGATGGGGAAAAAAGGTTCTCGAATGGCGGCCTCGTACCAAATGACGGAGTGTAGAGTGCCCCATTAGATGGAGTGACGACCTGGTAAGACATGCAGGAAGTCGATGGATGCAGGTGACTCAGGATCCCTATGTTTAGCAGTGGACTTATGAAGGACTGTAATGATGAAGATGATAGGGCTGCCTAAACTCTTAGGAATTTCTCAGCACAGAATCTATTATCTTTGTAACTGAGGAAATTACACAAACGATGTTGCTGGTGAATCTTAATTCTCTGTCTAGTATAATGCTTTGGGTCACGAATCGCTCGAACTTCACTCAATTTTTCAGTCAGTATAATCCTTCACAAGTCCACTGTTCAACATAAGCCTCCCGTAAGGAATGTCACAAAGTACGATGCGATGCTGAGTTACCTGCATACATTGAATAATGTGAGAGAAATGTATTATATTATATGCGGAGCAAAAATAGGCCTCGTGTCGGAAGTTGCAAAAACACATTGGTGACATTTTGATATCTATTTCACGAAGACAGATGAGTGACATGTGATTATAAAAATAAGTGAGAATATGGATGGATAAAGAGCGAGGCGACGAGTTAAGAAAATATAGGTAAAATATGTAAATTATTTTATGATATGAAGCTGGAATTTTTAGTTTTGAAGTTTTAAATAAAATGAAAATACAGAGGAATGGGATATAAACATACTGTTCCGAATAATTATTTCAAATTTAATGAATATGAAATGAAAACATTCTAAAAAGTGTTAAAAAATAAGAATTCGCACGGCTAAATAGTTAATATACACAAATCGTACACTTAGTTTACCTGCCGAAAATCAAATCATCTTGAGAGTGTAGAAAGGAAGATGTAAATATTAGCATATTTGTATAATACTTAACTCATTAAATGTATATGGAATGGAAAGAAAAGAATATAACGATTTGTTGAAAAAACAGTCACCTTTGAAGGATATAAAAAATATCTCAATAGATTATACAATCAAGATTACCTAGCATGTAGTTGTTATGAAGAGTTAATAAAAGCATAACAAAAATGATATTGCAAAATTTCATCATTTGATTTTACTGTTTAAATATAACAATCTTACTTTCGCAATAGGCTATATATACAGCTTTATGACGTTATATTACAATTATATATTATGCGAGAATGGTTATTCGACGTGGTAGAGCGATGCCACAGCTATTATATTATTATGGGTAGTACGAATGAGTCGACCGAACGGGGAAGGACTACGCTCTCACAGAATACGAGCGCAAAATAGCAACATAACTTTCCTGTGTTCGTATGGAGAACAATGGAGACTCTTTTCAATGAAAACGAGGAATCCCGTCTTAGTCCTCAGGTGTGACAATGCATCTGGATTTCGCAAGCAAAGCATTTGCCGCCCTTGCTCAAGCATTCTGGATTGAGCAAGGGTGGTTTCGCCGTTTCCAGATGGTAGTGGACGGCCTTAAGGTTTGAATGAAGTCTCCTGATGTTGCAGAAATTTGAGCCATGTGTACACTTATTATACATCCATTCCCGATGAGGAATCAAGATAAAGTTGTATTGTAGTCCTTAAAAAGTAAAATGAAATGTTGCATTAAAAGTTAAGGCTTTGGTTATATTCTCAGTTACAAACTAAACACAAAATAAATATTTATTGGTACGAATATTAAATAAAAAAGTTTCCAAAAGTTATTTTAACAAATGGTACTTTCACATACACTATCATGTTTAGAAATAACGAACCAAACTAAAGCCTATTAACATTATTATCATTGTCACGTACACAGAAATTGAACATTGCACGTGAGTCAATTAATTTGACAATGTCAATTTCTAGTTAGCAACAGGCGCAGTTTATTACTAACGTGTATACAATTCATTAAATTAATGACATCTTATCTATATTTTATATCACTTTGCTTGTATCACGATTGTTTTCGTTCTTGTATAATTGTCTCTTATTTAATTTATTATGAAATCGAATGAAATTTTGTGTATTTTTTTTAAATTCACTAGTTTTCTTTCAGTAAATAAAATAATTGTCTGTATTTGATCTATCGCAGCGCATAGGTATCATATATCTTAAGTAGTAAAGTGTAGCTAAAATCCCACCAAGTATTTGTGGACTTGTGCATATTATGCACATATCAATAGTATTCATGACATAATATACAAATTTTTTCACGATGTTTTTCTTCACTTTTATGATAAGTCCATAAAGGAGACAGTCGTTTTTGGGCCCACTAGAAATTTTCGCGGACAGCAATGGTATTATATATAAAAAAAGATACCAATTTATTATTGTAAATAGCATAAAGATTTTATGAAAATCTACACGGAATCAAGAAATCTGAAAAAAAAATAGTTGTTTTGATATTTATGTTTATGTCATTGGTTCATATAAAGTAATATTAAACACAATTGTAGTAGAGATGTGCCAACTCGGAAGAAATTCGACTCGAGTTAACTTGTGTTGAAATTCACGTAATCGAATAGTACTCGAGTTACGCAACTCGATTTGGCGGAACGAATCTGTGTCAGTTTGTTACAAATTATTTTTATATTTGTTCTTCCATCCAAGATAATTATTATTATTTCTAAACTAATAGGTAATTATATATTATTGGTTTGCGTATAGACAATCTTCATAAAATCACTTACATTATGACGTAGCGTAAAGTTACTGTTATTAAGAATTTATCACGAATTATACTTAATCAGATTATTGATATTACATAATATTATATCAATAAATTGCTTTACCGTAATATATAAATGTGACTCGAGTAGAATTTTGTGACTCAAGTCACTCGGGTTTTATCATGTCACTCTAGATGTACTCAAGTTTTTGAGCTATTTGAATTAACTATTTACAGTCCCTGCATCGATTGAAGTTTATCACTCGAGTCGAGAATAGCGATTACCTTAGTTAAAGCATTTTTAAATAGGTACCTTTATTAAATAAATAATATGTGGCAATATGAAATAAAATACAAATAATGATTTCTTATATTTACGCAAACACTACACATTTTTAAATAAAACTTATTTTACGGATTTTATCGCGTATATTAACTTATTTTTATATTCCCGACGTTTCGGGTGCTTTCCAGCACCCGAAACGTCGGAGTCACGGGGGTCGGAGTCGGAGTCACGGGGGACTGAGGTGTTTGACGTCCTGCTGTCATAGTTAGTCCGGCTACATTCAGTTTTTTAATATTAATTTTTGGTTCGATTTACGCAGAATGAGCTCACAGTAACTTGAAGTCTAGCAGTGGTATACTTGGGTTTGGATTTGATTTTATTAATTATGGGATCCCAAGCAGATGGCAGCACCCATCCATCTCGCGAATCATCCTTGGGAGGAATCGGTGTTCTTTTGCGAGGATTTGTGGTCTATCAAATCTAATGTAATGGCGGGGACGATCTTGTACATGTTCACAAACTGCAGACTCCCCGATACGTCGGTGCTTCACGTCAGCTATATGTTCTTTAACGCGGGTTTTAATAGATCTTTTTGTTTGTCCTATGTACGAGAGACCACATTCACAATCCAGCTTGTACACTCCTGCATCTTGTACAGGGATATGACACTTGACGGATAGTAAAAATTGACCAATCTTCTTCAGCGGCTTGAAAAATGTTTTAATGGAAGCTCGCTTCAAGATGTAGCCAACCTTGTCTGTGACTCCTCTGACATAGGGTAGTACAGCAGGCACACGCTCGACTGTGGCTGGCTTCACTCGGTCACTGTGACGTAGGCGCGGGACCCGAAGCTTGTTGTCTTGCAGTACTTGCTCGACGTGCTGAAGCTCGGCGGCCAGATGTTTTCTGTCACAGATCCCTCGTGCTCTCTGAAACAAAGATTTTCCCACGGTAGCTAACTATGAAGGATTAATAAAATCAAATCCAAACCCAAGTATACCACCGCTAGACTACAAGATACTGTGAGCTCATTCTGCGTAAATCGAACCAAAAATTAATATTAAAAAACTGAAGGTAGCCGGACTAACTATGACAGCAGGACGTCAAACACCTCAGTCCCCCGTGACCACGGGTGCTGGAAAGCACCCGAAAGGTCGGGAACATAAAAATAAGTTATTATACGCGATAAAATCCGTAAAGTTAGTTTTATTTAAAAATAAAATACAAATATTCATTATTTGTTTATTTGTAGTATTTCCATGTTTTTTATTTACTACAGATATGTGGAGTATTTAAAATATATAGACTGCTTTTTGCATATCTTACAAATCGCTTCCATTTTTTAAAATATTTTATTTTTTATAGGATAGGGTGACAAACGAGCACACAGACCACCTTATGGTAAGTGGTTGCTGTGACCTATAGACATCTACATTTATCCTCAATAAAGAATCAAAATACAGATGTGTCCTCACCCATGAGGACTAAGATTGCATGAATCTTTTCTAGTAAAATGGGTCTCCGGTTCTCTATACTCACCATACGAAACACAGAAGTGTCAAGCTGCCATTTTACACTGGTATTCTGTGAGAGCGTGGTCCTTCCCCGGTCGAGCCGACCCATTTGAGCTACAACTATACTACTAATATAGCTGCAGCATGGCTCTACAACGTACAAAATAATAATGCCACACTGACGATTTTTATTCTGTTGTTTCATTGTTATCATACATACATTTAGTGTTGCCCAAAATGAGTCTTGGTCTTGCAGTCTTGGTCTTGTTCTTGCATTTTTGCAAGACCAAGACCAAGAACAAGACCGCCTAATTTTAGCAAGACCAAGACCAAGACTGACCGTGCAAGATTTGAGCAAGAACAAGACTAAGCCTGCGAGACTCTTGCGTCTTGCAGTTAGGAATGAGTGTCGTTTCAGGGAGTATAGGAGTTCGGGTATACGCTTAGGGAGTCTATGAGACGCAAAAAATATATAAAAAAAATTTGGAAAATTGGACTTGCATTTTTGCAAGTGGCATTACGAACAATACCATAAACATACATAGCGGATAAAAATATCCATTAAAAGAAAAAACAGTGCATCCCTAGTTTTGACCATCGGCACTTTGATAGTGCGCGGCGTCTTGTTGTCGGCATCATAAAAGATCGAATACTGACCTGTCAAAGAAATTTTGCAGCTATTACAAGAAGAAGAAGAAGAAGAAGAAGTACAAGGTCAAGATACACGCGCCAGCGGCTTCTATTGATATCGCATTCAATCGTCGCCGCCGCAACGCACGCACTACATTTGACGCTGTTTGCATGCCGCCACAGAGTACATGTTCCAAAGAATAAAATAAGTTTCCGGGTGCTCAGAATGGACACGAATACATTATGCTGATCTCGCAAGGAATATTGTAATTAGATAATGGTAAGGATAGGTAGATACCATAATAATTTGTTCTAGTAAGTAATTATTATAATATTAACTATATGGGTTTATAATAATTACTTACTATTACTATTATTACCTAATACATAAACATGTTCAATAAGTTCACTGCAATTCTCGATTTTTGGAAGTGTGTGTTTTTGAACACAAAGTGTTCGAATATGTCGTCACCCATATGATAAATATTGTAGACACTTTTAACACACTTGAAACGTGTAAACATTTTGTACAATGCTAATCGAATAATATAAAAAGTGTGCATATTAAATAAAAAGCGTAAAATAAGATCTATGTACTTTTTAGGAGCCCGAGTATCTCTTAGAGAACCGTTTAAAGAAATTGATTGCATCGAATTGATGTAAATAATAGTGAAAAAAAAAATACTTTTTAATTTAAGTCAGACAAAAATGCTTGGAACTGACCTCTCGTACTACACAGGACTAACTAGAAATTTCTAAACCGATTTGGTACCTACATATACATTTGAAATTTTATGTTTGACTTATCGCTTTACATAATTATAGTACTATTGTAAAAATATTTTGAAAAGAGCAGCTACTGAGTTTCTTACTTTCTTCCATGATTCTTCTCAGTAGAATCAGAACCCGTGATTATAATATGACTATTCAAAAGTGTATTTTTAATGCCTACTTGAATAAAACATATTTGAATTTTGAATTTCAAACGAGTGAAGGCAAATTTAATGCATTTAACGTAAATTAATTCAATCACAAGAAGAACATAATATACACAATTTTATTTACATATTTACATTTCATTTTTACGTAGGCACACTATACCTATGTGGCAACGCATCTACTTTATTAATCTTCAGAAGAATCGTTATTTTTGTCAAAGAATGCCGAACTTTCCTTTGTCGGTCTTTCGGCGTGTACTTACAAATAGTAGTATTTATTTTAATTCCAGTCATTCCCAATTGAGCTTTGCTTCGAGTCTAATGTATTAATTGTTTTTACTCTAATCCTTGTTGTTCTCGGAGTGATAAGTTTACAATTTGACATGAGTGACGAAGAGTCGAATAGTTCTAGTGTGAGAGTTGGAGTTATAGATCTAAAAGACCTAAAAGCAAATTTGATGAGTTTTTCGACATAATTCATGCATCCCAAATTGCTTTGTGTAAATTATCCCAACATAAAAAGATTGAAATAAAAATGAAAAACAGTAACACTTCAGGCTTAAGGAAGCATCTTTCCACAAAAAGGAATCACAAATATTTCTTCCTGAAAAACCAAAATTAAGAGGAGATATCACAAGCTTTTTAATAACCACCGGAAAAAGTGGATAGGTAAGAAAAAATATACTTATCACACAATTACATAACACATATATTATGTAACTAGCGGCCGCCCGCGACTTCGTCCGCGTACAATATCTGATTTCCTATGAGATTTTGAAATTTTCCCGCTGCAAAAGTCTTATCTAAGTATAAAGAGGCTATATAGGTAAAGCTTAACTATGCAAGTATTTATTATTTAAAAGTAATAAAGTAAATGTCGATCTTCATATCTATACTTTAAAAATATAGGACTTGCATGTAACCATTTTACCCCCATTTCACCCCCTTAGGGTTAGGTTTTTAAGTAAAACAGCTTATTCAGGATTTTATTATTGAAAACTTATAACTTTAATGCCGATTTTCGTGTCTCTAACTTCAAAAACGTAGGACTTTCATACAAACTTCCAACTCCCATTTCACTCCCTTAGGGATAGATTTTCTCAAAACCGATTCTTAACTGATCTCTATGCCATAAAAGGAACCTACCTTACAAACTTTAAGTTTGTATGTATTATAGTTCCTGAGATATCGTTATAGTTAGTCACTGAGTATATATATATACAACACGTAACACATAATTAACGCACATTGAGACAGTAGTTTGTTCAGAATCGTTTACTGAATCGATTTCTATCATTTTTAATAAAGGTAATTTTTTTATCCAAAAATAATTGAAACTACGTAATTTACAGTCAGACTAAACCAGTACAGTCAATACAAACTGAAATGGACCGTAACTCAAGGCAATAAGACTTTTAAAAGTGCAGTGTTATTTGTATTAATACAAATTCCGTCATTCAATACAAAATAAAGAAAATTGAACCTTATTTCAAGTATGTTAAAGTCTTTACAAATACAGAGTTTGGAGTACCTTATAAAGGTCACGGCGGCCGGGCCATTGACCTCCCAGATCACCTGATTACGCACGTATTAAATATTAATACGTATTAAATCATTAGTTTATTTTAGTGAGACAACAAGTGCCGGGGACCTTAAAATATTAATTCTATGAATGAACGATTTTAGAATAGTGAAAAATGACACTGAATTGCTTTCTAAATTATTTTCTTTCTTTTCCTTTTTTAAAACGTAACCTCCACAGTAGGATTTTTTCTTGTACACCTACTGTGATAGAAAGACCCTCAAAACCTATACCTACGTGAGCGACTACGTGCGTTCGTGGATTTATACTGTGACCACAAAATTGTTCCGGAATTGTATAACTAATTTAATAAATAATCAATGCATAAACGTGTTTAATTAAAAAGTCAGTGTATGTATAATGATTATAACATAATATACTTATTGGGGTGTCTGAGGGTGTGCGTTAATTACGTTACATATTGTGTATATATATTATAGTTAGTTAGTTATGATTATAGTGTTAAATATGTATTTATAATTCACTCATGTTTTCAAAAATCTTTCGAATTTCTCATTAAATGTTTAGACATTTATTAATTTGGTTGGTCTTTCTATGGCTATGTTAATTCAAGCTCAAAATGTGCCTACTGTATTAAGTTGTTCTCAGATCTAAAGTAACGTTTAATAAATAGCAATAGGCTTGCGAGACTTGCGAGACTCTTGCTGCAAGACCAAGACCAAGAACAAGACGGAGAGCGCAATACCAAGACCAAGAACAAGACCAGGTGTATTGGCGCAAGACCAAGACCAAGACTGGCTAAGTCTCGTCTTGTTCTTGCATTTGGGCAACACTACATACATTAAACAAACAATTACATTTAAATCACCTTCTATGTTATGCACTACTTATACGAAGTAACAAAAAATAAACAACAATAATATCACAATCACGATATAATAAATTAAACTAAGTTCATATTTGACTACAACATGACAGATGCAAGTTTGAATTTGGATGTAACCAGTAACGTCACTCGCGGCGCCTTATACTATAAGTGAATTAGTGAACTGACATCTATCTAGCGATCTCCGAATCTACACGGTGCGGTGCGCCGAGTTCAATCGGTAACTCGAGTGCAAGCGGACTCGAGTAAAATTTATTTTCACTCTAGTACCGAGTTACACAAATTTACTAGATTTAATCGATTGAAAACAGAGTACGAGTTGCATCACTAGTGTAAGAAAAAATTCTGTGGTTACTGGTTAATTTTGGTAGCAAAAACATAAAGTTTATAGTTAAGTATAAACATTTTTTTAGAGTTTGTTTACATAACAAGACAATAAAATATCGTCTCATCGATGCACAAGTGTATGGATATACATTATATTCTTATAATTATATGGATAATATCATGCAGCTTATGTAAATATAAATATTCCAAATTATGTATTTCTCTTCTACATATGTATGTATGAGTTTAATTTTCCACCTAGAATGTTAGAAAATCTATAATTTGTGTTGAATAATCTAAAACAAGTGACAATGTATTAAAATTTTATGTTTTTAGTAAAATCTAAATTAAATATTAGATAGTTGGCATAAGTATGGTGACTTAGTTAAGCCACTTTATTTGTGTAATGGGTGATATCCTTAAAATTGCTATTACTTTAATAAAGCTGATACACTTCAAACTGCCAGACAAATCACCTTCAGGAGATATATTCTCTAAATCATATGAGTTTTTGTTAATGCATTCACTGTTCCATAAGACTGATTATATATTATGTAAAGTGACAAATTTCAATATTATAATATTATATAAAAATCCCATTAATTATATAACTTTGGACCATATTGTAACGAACCCCCCCCCCTCTGTTTTTCTTTTCTTTTATATATCCACTTATACTTGTATTTCTTTAGAATTTATATCTGTAAGATATATAAATTTATCTAATTTATGTGACCAGTATATCTTGATCTTTCTAAAGGTTTAAATATAGGCCGTTTAATAAATTTATGGCGTGATCGTCTTAGTTAGGACCCTTTTTTACGTTGTGTTTGTATAGTAACTTAGTTCTTTTAGGTGTATCTTGGAAGAATGAATATTCACGAGAGCAATCGAAAGCTGTTGGTAGAGTCTTATAAGCTAAAGAACCCCGTTCACGAAGACAGAGCTCAAAAAGTTTAAGAACAATAAATTGTCGCTATTCCACTTGTATCTGGTTCACAACAGTCAATTCCTTATCAATTAATCCCTTCCCGCTTGGAAAAGGCTTACAATATTTATATCAAATACCAGCTACAAGGGCTTCGCTCTCCCACATTTTAAAAAAATGTGGAGGAGGTACACGGCTCCGCACACGCCGCGCACGGTGAGCGCCAACCATTTTAATGCGCTTCCCCCGAAGGGTACGCTAAGTTGGGGGAATCTGGACCGTAGTCCACAGCAAAATAACTGGCGAACCAGTAAAAGAGGACTTGGCCCCTTGACAGTGCGTAAGCACAAACATCGACCGAAGTCGCGCATGTCAATGTGTGTAAACGCCATACAGAATACGATCAAATCCAGCCACAATGAATGTACGTCACACGGGCTAGGCAACAATAGGCACACTGACCATAAAAAGCCTTCAGTGAGCGCCACCACCTGCCAGACCGCCGTTCCTGCAGACGTGATGTAAGTGTAAGGCATCACCACCAATTGCATGATCAGCACGGCCAATTGGCCGCAGAGCGTGTCATGAGTCTACCGCTCACCTTAAGGGAATGGGGTCCCACGTTGCGCGGCTTTCGGCCTTGAGAGCCTCCTCAGATTCTCCCTCCAGCTACCACCAGCATGAGGTCGACACATATGCTGCACCAACCAATACAAAGGCAGATATAGCCAATAGGCAGTTATAAGATATTAGTAATAATTCGCCACCAGAAAGGGTTTGTGTCACTGACGTTGAGTATATGCATTTTTCGATCATGTTTGTCTCACCCACCATCAAGTCACCTTCAATCTTTTAAAGGTGGGAACTTTATGTAATATAAAAAACATCATGGAGGGCAGACAGTCTGCAGCCCCGTAATGAAGGGATCCGACTTGGGCAAAGCTACTTAGGTTGTGAGTCAAACCAAGACGCAGGGAGCGCCATTGAGAATAGCGACCCGCCAAACAACCATCGCAGAGAAGCAATGCTGCAGAATGCAACAAGCATAAAAACGACTATCGTCGGGCTTACACCATCCCAAGGTCCCCCATGCAGTCCCAGCAGACATCACCACCCGCATACCTCCATCGACCAGAACCACAAGATGTATCGAGAATCAGGTGCAGCACACCCGCAGATCCATCGCAAGACACAATACTGCTAGTAGCAGTAAGCATCAATGCAACTATCATACGGATGGCGCCCCCTCACAACACACTCACATGATCCCTATCGACTTTGGTAACAAAATTGATAATGTTGTTAACTAAAAATACCACCAACGTATCATAGTAGCACGGTACTAAGACGTCAGTAGCCAAAACTCCACGCATCATAGCGCTATTGCACTAAGACATGAAGTTGAGTATGCTTGCTGCACTTAAAAGTACTACGAAACACACTCACCCTAATCCGAAAGATAGCCGACGTATCATAACGCTATGCGCTAAGACGTCGCCCACAAACGGTAGGGGTGTGCGATGTCCACGGACAAGTCGTATTGCTACAAGAAACCCGGTTACCACCGGCACTAAGATGATATGTCTAGGACACATCGGTTAGTGAGTCCAAGTTTACCTCGGTCTCAGAGGCTGCGAAGCAACATACATGCCACTATAATAATCATTTCCAAGTCCCATTTCTTTCAATATAATGCTTTTACATATTTGAGACCTTCCACATATTTGCTTTATTTCATAGACCATACTATTGTACGTCTTATTCATATGGGACTTCAAGTCATAACTCTGCTATCATAATGCTTATGCATCATAGAGACCTTCTATATTAATGCTTTGGTTCGTTAGACCTTACTATGATAAGTCCCTAATATAGGACTAGTCATTGTGCAACCTTAGTACTAGCAGTCGGTCAGCCGACCACCCCATATATATGTACAACCTTGGGTATGTGTCTCCGGCAACGCCCCAATATAATGTTCCCTACATTACAAGAACACGTTCATCAACTTAGAAAATTTTGATCGATTTTTTCTATTATATTAGTAATGTTATTTATCTTTGTTATTGCAATATATTTGCCTTGTATTTATAGTATTTGATACATTTTGAACATTTTAAGCAGGTTTTTAATAAATTTAGATATTTTTAGAGACATTTTATGCGTTTACTAATATTATAATATTCAATATTCCAAATGGATATTTTTGAACTTTATGCTTATTATTTGCATTTAATTGTTTAAAATATAATTTCTATGACATATTTAAATGTTTGTATAGTGAATTTATTTATTATTTATTAATAATAATTATGAGGCGTCACAATATCAAACATCTTCTAAATCGCACAGTGGTGAACCGCCAATCATCCAGATGGTGTGGATGGTATCGGGAGTTCTGCCGCGAATCTCGAGAGATTCGCGCGGTACTTGCTCAGGGCTCTTTCCCGCGTGCACTTTCTTGACTCTCTACAAGTTATTTACTCTACTCCTTGTCCCGTATTGTAACTCTCCCTTTCTGGGCTGGACGAACACACAACGCCTTCGGTTCCAGGCAGAATCCTTTCTTGATTCTTCTCCATCGCAGTTCTCCGCGCATGCCAACCATGCGCAAACTCCCGCAGCTGGCCAAAGCTCTCCTTACCGTCCACGAGGTCCAGGTAGTAAACCGGACCCACCCTTCTGCGTACTATTCCGTCCATCATCTTACATCTCAGGTCACCATACAACTCGCACTCCCATAACACGTGATGCCTATCCTCATAGGCAGCACCGCAATCACACATACCAGATTCAACCAATTTCATATCATGCAGTCTCTTTCGAAAACATCCATGCCCACTGAGCATCTGCGAGACTTGATAATCCGGCACGACCCAATTCGCATTGAACCTCGCCGACACTTCCGGGAAGAAGCAGAATAATTCCCTTCCATTCGTCTCATTCTTCCATTTCTCTTGCCATACATTCATGACATCCACCCAAATCTCGCGCTTACGCCTGCTCAACACCCCATTTCTCGCTTCTGTACGCGCAAGATCAATCCTACCAGCACGCGTCACCTCTAGGTCAGCCGGAAGGACGCCGGCTAACACCGGAAGCGCCGCAGTGCTGATCGTCCTGTAGCTCTTAGTCAACAAAACAAGTGAGGACCTCTGTGTTCTGAGCAGTGACGTACGCACCGTGTAATTCCCTGATCGATTGACCCAGACAGCCGCTGCATAAGTTACTATAGGAACAAATGTTCCGTTATT
This sequence comes from Parnassius mnemosyne, assembly GCA_963668995.1. NCBI lineage: Eukaryota > Metazoa > Arthropoda > Insecta > Lepidoptera > Papilionidae > Parnassius > Parnassius mnemosyne. The sequence continues at coordinate 15,127,520 of CAVLGL010000002.1, read as the reverse complement.
CAAAACGCGAAGGGCCGGGCAACGAATGCCACAGGAGGACGCCGACACCCGCGATATTTTACCGAAGCATCTCCCGGCCCTATCTCCTATGTCCTTCGCATGCTTAATGAAAAACTGACTGTTATCTAGCGTAACGCCCAATACTTTAGTCGACTCTACGCTTTTTATAGAATCGCTTCCCATCCTTATTACAGGTGGTCGCAAGAATCTGCCCTTGAGAGTCATTGTACATGAGTTTGTGGAGGAAAAGGGGAGACGGTTCCTTTCCCCCCAGGACTCAACCAGCTCCAGTGCAGACTTGGCCGTAGTCTCTATATGAGCCGTAGAGTTCCCCTCAATCAAGAGCGTTACATCATCTGCATACGCAATCATCTTCGCATTGGCGGGGAATGGCAGCCTCAACAAATTCAATTAAATTCCATAGGATCGGTCCTAGGACCGATCCCTGCGGGCTGCCCATGGATGATCGTTTCCATTCAAATTAAAATTCCAACACATTCGCCAACAAAGATGCCCACCCGTCTGTTGGTAAGGTAATCTACCAACATTCGATAGATGTTGGGTGAGATCCCGCCCCGTTTGGCCTTTAATAGTATCATCGGCCACCATGCATTGTCAAATGCCCCCGATTTATCTAAAAAGACGGCCTGTACATACTTGCGCTGCGACTCGCTCGCAGTACGAAGCACGTCTTGCAGCGCCGTGACAATGGACCGGCCTAGCGAAAACCCGTGCTGGTAGTCTGAAATGCCCCTCATCAAGCTCGGGGCACATCTGCCATTTCCTTTCGGAATTACTACCAGCCGTCCATTATTCCATACATTCAGGAAAACTCCCTCTTCCACACATTTGCTATACACCTAGTGAAATTCCCTGGGTGCAGCTATCCATACATTCTTAAGCACTTTTGCACTAATCCCGTCCAGTCCCGGAGCAGTGATGGGCAACGCCCTGACTATATATATCCCTCAGACACCCAATGGTTGGGGGAACGGCAGCCGATCCAGATGGGGTGAAGGCGGCCATAAGACGCACTCGCCCATGAAACTCAGTGTCCTTGGATGAATCATCGTCCGGACACAGAGCCCCGAGCAGGCCCCGCATGGCCTCCCTCACCCCCCCCCCCCACCAAATGTCGCTCCGCGTACTCAATAGCATTGATGACATTACTGAGAGGACGATATCTCCCGCTAGAGATCTGATATGCTCGTCCCCATGGGTCAGCATTTCCCATCTCCGAAATTTTTCTAAAATGGGCCAGTTCCGTGTCCCCCATCAACTGTCTATATCACGATCTCACACTAATGAATCGTTCCATGGCTAATTCCTCAGACCTGCCTTCCCTTCTTTCTTATCTTTTGCCATGCCCTTCTTGCATTACATACTTTTTTCCTCATTCTGTCAAGTTCAGGCGTCCACCACTCGTAGCCGACCTCACGTCTAGGGCGCGCACTCCCCAGGACATCTTCCGCAGATCGAACCACAATGTCAGTGAACTGCACACAAAAACGGTCAGCCGGCTACCTTACTTTCAATGCGCCCATTCGTACATGAACAGTTCCACGAAAGAAGTCCTAGTACACCCCCCAGTCCCGAAAACGGGCAGGCACCTCCACCGGCCCCGGGAGCCTCGCATGTGGTTCTCCTCCAACTTTGTATGTTATGAGCCGATGGTCACTCGAGCTGACGCAATCCAGGACTCGCCAGATCGGGACTCCTCTGGAGGAAAGAGTGAAATCTATATTGGACTTACCCATTGCACCCGAAAAGGTACTCGATTGGCCTTCCACGTTGGCTATCACCAATTCCCGCGACGTTATGAAATCCTCCATGGCAGTACAACGGTAAACAGCATCAATGCCCCTTACTTACGATCTGTTCAGCCTCACTGAACCAGAGTGGCGAGTGCGCGTTGTAATCCACTCCAATTACAACGCGCTTGCCTTTCAACTGGTCAAGTACGGTCTCTAGATGTTGCAGGTGATGGTCGATGTTATGGCCGTACTTCTCCACATAGCACACTACACAATAGGGATTACTTTGGTGAGGCAATCCAGCAACACCTGTATTACCGTTGCAGACTTTGATACCGGCCTGCAATCCATCGCCGAACTGTAGTACTTCCTGCACCTGCGGCCACTGTTCCTGGACTAGGAAAATATCCAAGTCCAGGTCCCTCGCAAGTACAGGAAGCTCCTTGGTGGCCACCTCGCCGCGTCCCAAATTGAGCTGTCCAATTGATAAATAATTTTTATCCGCCATATTGTGTAGTATTGACCGCCCTCTCCTCTGCGTATACCCTAGCCGGGCACGTCTTTGCCATCGTGGCATGGTTCCTTGCGCCTGGTTTGCCAAACCTGCGACAAGTAGCACAGCAAGTGTCAGCTGATTTGCAGGCCTCTCGGCTGTGACCCTCTTCTCCACATTTGCCACATGTTTCTTCTTTTGTCCTGCAATACTTAGCAGGGTGCCCGTATTGCTGGCATCGTTGGCAGCAGGTGACGTCTATAAAATCACACGGCTTGATCACGTCCCACCCTATATACAGTCTGTACCTGGCAGTCAGCACATTCCGCAGAGCAGTGGTGCACTGTAGCACCACCGTGGTCCTTCTGCTCCCCTTCCAAGATTTCTTAAACGCGATCTTACACTGCTTCTTCAGCTCCTCTAGGGTCCACTTTTCATCTTCGCCAAAGTTCTGGTCGTGAAGGGCTGGCAGAATTTCCTCTGACTTCACGTCATGCTCGAAGCCACGCAACGCAACTAATGGTTGGCGCTGTCTAGGCTCTGCAACCCTCAGTGTATGTAGTGCCGCAGTCCTCAATTTTTGTGCTAACTCCTTGGACGTGGTCTGGACCACTACCCCAGCATTTCCTATCTTCCTCAGCTTAGATACCTGGATATTAATCTCCGAGGGCTTAATTGCCTTTTTTAATTCTGCCTTGGTGTCGTCTGCCGTCTTTAGGTGCTATTGCTCCTTGGCTGGATAAAACGCAAGAACCGTACCAGACTTCTCCGGCATTGGCATGGCAGCAACGCCCTTTGGCATCCTCAATGCTGCCGAAAATGTTAGACCGGCGGCTGAGGCGTGGTCACCGTCACCTGAGGGTATGCACGCGGCCACCTGGCGCGCCAGCTTCGCTTCTGCTTCTGATCTGTTCCGCTCAGCTCTGCAAAGCGTAAGCTGAGCCTCCATAACATGAACCTGCATCGCTGCCACCATTGAAATCATGTCCTGCCCAGTCACCGAAACTCTGTTTACTTCCATTTTGTTCAATTTTGATCCTGGACCGGAGACGATTCCCATGATCGTATTTACTGCCCCTCTTGTGTGTTCTATTATTTGCAAGGGCGGAGCCTTGAAACCATAAAATTCCTCCTCCATAATGTCCAAGTCAAGATTTCAGCGTCTCTTGAGTCAACTTGACAGACTCAAGAGTCAAGCGACTGACTGACTGCGACTGGGGCCGCTTTCTTCCCTGCTTTCTTCTTGTCTTTTTCTTTTTCTTTTTCGATTTCTTGGCGCATCGTCATAGGCTGCTGCTGGTCTGGAAACGTTAGAGGCCGTTTTTTGGCCGTACCACTCGAGCCACCCTTTGGGTTAGGCATGCTAGGGCAGGCAGGCTTTGCCGAAGCACCCCCGGATGGCGTGCGTGCCAGGGATTTTCGCGGTACAAAAAGGGGGGTTTCGTCCCCCATCACCAGAATTTTTTAATTACACTGTTCAGTATCAGTAATAAAAAGGTTCAGTCCAAAAAACAAAACGAAAAATTCAAAAATTTTAAAGTTATTAAGGCTTTCTAACTTTAAAAAGTAAGCCGCCGGAGGGGCATTCTCAATCGTCCACGTATATGAGGAGGCAAAAGGTTCCAAAAATTTTTAAAATTTTTCTAAGTCCGAAAAACCTTCACACCAGTGCCCTCTAGCGGGACTCACTCGGACCAAAACTTAATGTTAGAAAAATTCAAAGCAACTTAAAAACTAAAAGTGTCATTGTCACAGCCCAAACACAAGATATCGCTGACACTTCACAGCTATAGTGGCGCCATCTGGCGGCACCAACCTAAACTAATAAAACACAAACTAAAGTATAAATGGAGTGTCACTGTCACAGTAAATAGTACAACTCAGCTTTCACAGGTATCGCTAGGGTGTAGAGACACACCTAGCACCACTCAGCGGCGCGCGGCACAACAGTTGCCACACCTGCACTGCTAGGCGCAGATAGCACAAACCGTGCTGGTTGTGCGCACGGCGCCCGCAGATGGCGTCGCAGTGCCGGAAATGCACACTATCGCCCCCTGGCGGCGAGTTGCCATCGAAGGTTCTAGAATGCACTCTAAAGACACGTCAAAGTCCATTCCAAACTTTACAGCCACGTGCCAATACTCCCACTAAAGTCACAATCTCACAAACAATCTATTTTTACGTCAATTAGCAACAACTTAAACTACTATTAACACTATATAACCAAAAATAAGAGTGTGTATAACAAAAAGCAGTAAAAACACAACAATAATACTAAAAATAACGCAATGAAATAAAACAAAGTAAGCGCGACACGTCCAATCGTTACAACGACCGGAACCGAAGTAGATAGGAACAGTGTGAGGCCGAACCTGCGCATTGTAAAGTGGCAGGCGTTGCGCTGGCATGAAATACGAGGACTTTCCCGCTCTGCTGAGCACGCCAAGCTTTTTAGAGGCCAATTTGGCCTTCTCTTCCAAGTGACCACGAAACTGCACGTCACTAGATATGTCGACGCCGAGGATTCCGATACTGGCTGAGGCAATAAGGGGAGTACCTTGATACTGAGGAGATACGACAAAGGGGTTCTTTTAAGCGGTAAACGCGCAAACGCGTATCTTCTGAGGATCAAACTGGACTAGATTTAGTCGCCCCAAATTCGAGACTTTGTCCAGTAAAGACTCGACTTCAGACACAAGTTTGTTCCGATACTCCGCGACGTTTTCCCGTGAAATATTGGCACGGTCGGTGTATAGAGCATCACCAGTGCTGTCATCCGCATAGCAATGAATGCTACCGGTTTGAAACATATCATTGATATGCAGAAGAAACAGCGTTGGTGATAGTACGCAGCCTTGTGGAACACCAGCGTTAATAGGCTTGTAGTCGGAGCATGCACCGTCTACAACGACGTTGATGCTCCGATCTGCAAGGAAGCTAGTGATCCAATTGCATAATTTCTCGGGAAGCCTATAGGAAGGAAGTTTTAAAAGAAGCGCTTTGTGCCAAACCCGATCAAGGGCCTTCGCAATGTCCAAACTAACGGCCAATGCCTCCCACTTGGATTCTACTGCCTCCGCCCATCTATGAGTTAAGTAAACCAGAAGATCACCAGCTGATCGACCCCGACGAAAACCGTATTGGCGGTCACTAATCAGCTGGTTATCCTCAAGGTACCGCATGAGGTGGTAGTTTATAACAGATTCCATTATTTTGGAGAACAAGGGGGTGATGGCGATAGGCCTGTAGTTGGACGGGTCTGAGCGGTCGCCTTTTTTAGGGATCGGGTGGACAATAGCTGTCTTCCATGAATTCGGGACTACGCCTTGGAGGTAGGAGTACCGGAAAAGACGCGTTAGGACCGGTGCCAACTCCGGAGCACACGTCCTCAGCACAATTGGGGGGATTCCGTCAGGCCCACTCGACTTGTGGATGTCCAGGGAGAAGAGTGCTCTTCGAGCCGAGCGCTGTGAGAACCGCACATCTGGCATGGAGCACTCACACCACGGGATGGTCGGCGGTGTGTCCCCCGTCATCAACAGTCGAGTTGGACGCAAAAAGGGAGCCTAAAAGGTCGGCTTTCTCTTTTGCCTCGTGGGCCAGTGAGTCGTCCTCCCTGCGCAGAGAGGTAATGAACGCTTACAGAAATTTCCTTAGACAGCCTTGGCGAGAGACCAAAATGCACGGGTTCCCGAAGGAAGGCGAACTAATTTCTCGCCAATTCTGCCTATGTGCTCTGACTTTGCCTTGACAATAACTCTTTTGAAGGACCTGGAGGCGGAATTATACTTCTTTTTAAGTATGCTGGTGTTTACATCCCGAGTCGCCGAAGCCGCAGCCCAGGCTTGATAACACTCCTGCTTACTGCGTAATGCAGTCTTACAGGAGCGACCAAACCAAGGCTGAGATCTGCCTCCAATGGGTACCACAGATGATAGAATAAATAGTTCTATTCCCTGTAGTACCACATCAGTAAAAGAGTCAGCAACAGCGCTCGGATCATCCGGCGAGAAGCAAACCTGCCCCCATGGGTAGGAAGCAAAGAAAGACCGCATTTCGTCCCAATCCGCCGACCTGTAATGCCAAACACGGCGGCAACCTGCAGAACGCAACTGCGAGGGTAGCGTGAGTGGCACCACACTTCGCATCAGACAATGGTCCGAAGAGCCAAGAGGGGCATCGACGGAAACCTGATATCCGTCCGGATTAGAGGTCAGCAGAAGGTCAAACATGGTATGATCCTCAACATCTGGAATCCGCGTAGGCGATGTAACCAGTTGTGTCAGACCATATGCCAAGGCAAAATCATGAACAAATCTACCCGCATGATCGGTTAAACGTGAACAGAGCCATTCGGCGTGGTGGGCGTTAAAATCGCCAAGGATCACGATCTCTGCAGATAGGACCTGTTGTAGCAAAGAATGTGTAGCCATTTGGATGTGGTCGATGAGTCGATCTGTTTCGGCATTACCGCTATGCGACCTATAGAGGCACCCGTAGACGCGCGGATGGTCGTCGCTGTCTACGCGTAGTCAAAGGATGGACAGGTCCGAACCTTCAAGACAGCCGAGGCGTCGAGAACAGATGTCCTCTCTGACGTATACGCAAACTCCAGCCCGAGGCACAAAGGAGTGCTCCAATTTGTACCCCGGGTCGGAGAGATACGAAGTATCAGCCGGAGAGGACACCTGCGTCTCGGTCAGAAAGAGCAAGGCTGGCTTTGCTGTCTGGAGATGGTAGTGGACGGCGTTTAGTTTCGAGTGAAGTCCCCTGATGTTGCAGAAATTCACGGATAGCGTGGCAGGGGTCGCCTTGGTCTTGTTGCTCAGTTTGCCCCGAGTAATTATTGTGATGAGCGGAATTTCGCCCCCACCCCCTTCCCCCAGAATACGTGAGGCAGCCTGAGCACCCATGCTCAGGAGTGGAATAACATGGTCGTGGATGCTCAGCGAGGGATTCTCTTGGGGTGCTGGTACCCTCCTGGGTTAGTCTTTCGTGTAATTCTGCTACCACGTTGATAGTAAGGGGGGGGGGAATGGGCCTCCGGTCATCTGCACTCACCAGACGAAACGCGGAAGCAGAGCTTCCACTTCACGCCGGTATTCTGTGAGGTCGTGGTACTAACCCGGCTCAAGCCGTCCCATACGTGCAACAGCAAAATCTGCTGCGTGGCTCTACCACCGTTAGCAAAAGCTGCTGCGCGGTTTTCAGTATATTTACAAAAATTTAATGTATGTTCACAAAAACGAAGGTAGTTTTAGTAAAAAAAGTAATATACTAAATACTAGAAACCAGTTTCTCGATACCACAGAGTCAGTTATTCATTCTTGGGGCAATATATACGCCATTACAGCAAAGTCCTAGAAAATATACTATCTATTACGTAGTTTAAATATGTATTTAAAAAAACTGTATAAAGAGGGTTATTTAAATATAAATTAGCTGGCCAGGCAGACATTGTTCTGCCCCTTTCGACGGCCCTTCATATTAAGAATCCTTAAATTCGCAATTAAAAATTTTGAGGGTCATTTATCGGGATAAAAACTATCCTATCCCTCAAGTTGGACGAAACTGCACAGAGTGTGCTAAATTTCATTGAAATCAGTTCAGTAGTTTAGGAGTTCATCGCGAACAAACAACGTGACACGTAATTTTAATATATAAAGATGAACACATGTTTGATAATAACTCCTGAGAATGAGGTGGTTGCTTCCAAGCTGTTTCTAAAACAAATATTGTAAAAAAATTGTAACCTTTTTGTATTGTAAAATTTATTAAAAAAAGAGTCCCACTGGGTTTCTTGCTATTTTTTCCAAGGATAGTTTCATTTCCCGAATCAGTGGTAAAGTAAAACATGACATTCAATAATATTTACTTGTAATCAATATTAAATACAAATTATTCTGTTCTATGCAAGAAAATACAAGGCTCCACTGCAAGCATAAATTTTGAGAGAAAGTTCGCCAAGACTAAACAAGAAATTTAAATTTATATAGCAACATGTTTTGTAGCAATAACCTTTTGTAATTAATATTTGCGTTTATCTTATATTTATTTGAATGTGAGAAATAAAACTAATTGGGAGACTACGGAAAAGGTCAAACAATATTTTATTTTTTGTTAATTTAATTGATACAATTAAAGTTCGTGTAAACTAGCTGCCATATTTTCTCTCAATTTTTGACTTTGGCAGACACTTTATAGAAAACCTTAAAATATACTTAAAAGTGAGGAGAGGCATGTACCCATCAGTGGGGCGTAAAGGGGCGTACTTAAGCTTCACTTTTTTACATTTGAAGTAATACACGTATAATGGAACGATAGTTGTTTCATTGTGACTACGACAGGTACTAGTTGTAAAGTTTATTTGCCTTAATAATGTTTTATACATATATAACATAGTGTATTAAGATATTGTGGCTGCACTGTCGTCGCGCCACAAGCGAAACACATCTAAGCCTAAATCACACTAACAAAGTTCCGAAGTTAAAGCAGCATATATAGAATAGCTCCGAACTACCAAGAAGCGTTGGCCACACCCGGCCAGAACACCTTCCCCGGCGGGAGATCTCCCCTTTTTCTTCCTACGGCCACATTGGTGACCCCGACGTGATCTGAACACGCAACCAACAAACCTTCGGAAACTACACCTTCAAACCTTCATCATCCTCAAGTACCTAATTCATTCGCTCCCGAGTAGATATTGTCTGCAGTCTTCACATTCTGCAAGCCATCTAGCTTTACAAAGGTTCATCGTAGCACTGGAATAAAAATGGTTCCTGTTCCTTCAAGCTACTCTCTGCGCTACAGTGTTCGGCACGGCTCTGAGCCTTACTGCTCACCTCTGCTTCACGGCACTCTCGCAGATTACTTACCTTTTTCTCAACTCACCGCAGACTATAAGGCAATCCCTGGCACTTGCTCCGACTCATCGTTCCCACCGGCATCACTTGCAAGTGTATAGTATGGCATGCATTACACACCGGCGTATCGTTCACACCGGCGTCACTTGCCCTTACGCACACGGCGTGCATTCCCCACCGGCATGAAGGACGCACCGGCAATCGGACTGCAGTATCGACCTCCGGTCTGAGCAGGGGCGGCTCTGTCGTCGCGCCACAAGCGAAACACATCGAAGCCTAAATCGCACTAACAAAGTTCCGAAGTTAAAGCAGCATATATAGAATAGCTCCGAACTACCAAGGAGCGTTGGCCGCTCCGCGGGCAGAACACCTTGCCCGGCGGGAGATCTCCCCTTTTCCTTCCACCCGCCACAATATTATAATATTAAAAAACTTAAGCACGTAAAATCATGACAATTAAAGATAAAATAATCATGGGTGGCTATATGTGAACTTCTGATATTCCTTAGACCACTCCAAAAGGCAAAATAATTAAAATTTTCATTAAAAGTACAAACCGGTGTAAATAATATTTTATTTTATAAATATTTTTGCTGCGGTTCTTAAGGAGATAAATCAGGAGATTTAAGATATATAGATTGGATATTATGGCTGCGACACGAATGTGTAGGTTCGACTGGGGAATCATCACGCCACACGCAATACCATCCCGGAACAACAGCATAGTAAGTGATGAGAAACGAAGATTTTAGATCTTGAAGATTTATATTTGGAATATGTGAAGCCCCGAAACATATTATAATATTAAATATAGATAAATATTTATTGATATTACAAGGTTTGTATATAGAATAATGAAAATCTTTTTGATATAACTTTGTTTACGTCTTTTGAATGGTAGTGTTTTAATTTAATATATTACTCACTCAACAAATTTTATAAAATCGGCTAAGTTAAGGCGAAGCGGTTTGAGTATTTCTTATCTTTAAGGCGGGACATTTCAAGTGGTTTCTTTAATATCAGATGAGTATAAAAAGACAGTATTTTTAATACTGTTCAGTCTTTTAGAAATATGCTATTTTCTTAAATTGATATTTAGATTAAACAAAGTAAAAATAAACGTAGAATAATATATTTTTTTTTACATATCGTATTATATTTAGGTTTTTCTGTGGTATAGATTTAATTGCTAATAAATATTAGGTATAAAATAAATAACGTACAATTATTACTGTATTTAATGAATATCTCCGCTCCTCCACATTCAAAATTTTACCGACGGTAGGCAGTTTAAAGGTAACAGGGGATTAAATATACATATTAAACGATGTAAAAGTATTTCGCATTTATAGCCTACCGTAGAAATTTATAACATTAGAGGTATTACTAATGAGTGATTCCTTTAATGACACAAATTTTTCCCTTTTCTGCCGACTTCCAAAAAGGAGACGGTACTCAATTCGACTATATTATTTTTATGTGTGCTACCTCATAACTTTTTACTGGGTGGACCGATTTCGATAATTCTTTTTGTTTTTGAAATCTAGTAGTTCTTTTGTGGTCGCTTATAAATTTGATCAAGATCAAGCCAATAGATTTTGGGTTATTCTTAATAAATTATATTGAAGTCGGCTGTACAAAATTTTTAATTTTTAATTATTTTGGAACAAATTAACAATTATCATCGTAATGTGCCAGTGGTTAAAATAATACCTAGAGGTGCAAGGACGAAGCTTGCTAAAGCATTGTCATGCACTATTTAAAATAGTTTCACTAATAGTGGAAAGAGTTAGCATAAAATATTTACTTTCGCGTATTCCCATTTTCATTTTGATAAAAAATAAATAAATGGATTACGTCTCAAATAAAAGAGACATTTTTTCAAAATTTAGATTACCTAATTAATACTCGTTTATCTCGAGAACGTCCTAAATTTAATCGAAAAATTCGTTGAGTCGTTTTTAAGGCTATCATGCAGAAGAACCCCGAGCATAGCCCTCACCAAAGCTCGCTGAGCGTCCTTGAGCTTCCTCATAAGGCCAGCAGTGAAGTACCACGTCTCAGACCAATACGAGTAGATCATTACTAGCAACACGCACTGGTTGAACAATTTTATTTCGAGATTTTGAGGTATGAGAAGATGTGTCGTTATTTCCTAAATGCTGCCCAGCTGAATTGAATCCATCGATTGATCTCTCAGTCGAAGTTGGACTCACCTAGTCGGACTATTTGTCCCACGTAAACATATTCATCAACAACTACGAGCTTAGTGCTCCCAAGAACTATCGGCATAGGTATGACATGATCGTTACACATGACCTTTGTTTTGTCCATGTTCATCTTAAGACCTATCTGTTGGGAGACACTATTGAGGTCATTGAGCATAGTGTTTATGTCCTCCAGCAATTCTTACATAAGGACTATATCATCGGCAAATCAAAAGTGAGTGTTGTACTCGCCATTAACTTGAATATTGTATCCTGTCCAGTCCAGTGGCTTGAAAACGTCTTCCAATGCAGCAGTGAAGAGTTTCGAGGACATTACATCACCCTTTTTTTGCGGATGGAAAATCATCAAATGACGCCTTTCGCTCTGGGTGGAGCGGAAGAGAGTGTCAGACTTTTACTGACTAAAAACCATCCGTGTTCCTTCAGTGCCCTTACGTTCCGGAGCCGCGGTATCTCTTTCGAACAGCCCGCAGCCCCGGCAGGTGTCGGCCCTTGCGGGCCCCTTCACGCTGCTGACAGCTCTTTTAGGCGCGCGTGGAACAAAACGCGCCGTCGACACGGCCTGTCGTCGTTAGACGGACGGACGGCGAGCTACCCATTGCTCGCCGTTCACAGGTCCGCGCCTACGGTGGCCGGGGGCCACGACGTAGCCCCCGACGCCCGGGGCGTCTCCCGCGGCGGCCGGGAAGGAAAGCTGCTGCTCTCTCCTTCTCCCGCTCCGCCACCTCCTTCGCTAGCATCACTGCTTCGCAGAAGGTGGTGACGGCATCCCATTCCGTCTCGCTCTGGACCATGGCTTCGACCAGGGCCGGACGCGAGAGGTCGCCGCCGCCTATCGCCGCTACGAGGACACGGCGGTGCTCCGCCCAGGCAGGGCACACCTCCACGGTGTGCTCCACCGTGTCCTCCGGTCGATCCTCGCAGTGGGAGCACCCGGGCGTTTCCTCCCGCCCGATTCGGTGCAGGAACCTCCCGAACACACCGTGTCCGGTGAGGACCTGCGTCAGGCGGAAGGTGAGGACGCCGTGGCGTCTCTCAAGCCACTCCTCAAAAAGAGATCTTATCGCCGCTATAGTGGCGTGCCCAGCACGGGGTTGCGACAGTCGCTCTCTCCATGTCGCCATGAGATCATGCCGGAAGTCTGTCCGCTGCACGACAACTTGCCGCGGCAGCGGGGTTTCCCCCCGGCATAGGGCCTCCGCGCGCCATTCGTGCAGGCGCGCGAGGACTATCGCCTCCAGATCCCATGGCGGCAATCCGGCAAGGAGGCACGCTGCCTCGCGGGAGATCGTGCGGTAGCCGCGAACTATTCTCACGGCAACCACCTTTTGGGGCGCGTTCAGGTGGTGGACGGCAATCCGCGCCAAACCACGCGCCCACACCGGGGCCCCGTAAAGGGCCATGGACCGCACAATCCCCGCGTAGAGCCTCCGGCAGGAGGCGTTTGGCCCCCCCAGGTTCGGCAGGAGCCGCCTGAAGGCAGCCCCGGTCCGTTCCACTTTAGGAGCCAAACGTCGGAAGTGCTCATCGAAGTTCCATCGGCCGTCGAGGACGAGTCCTAGGTACTTCAACGTCGACTCGACGCCGATGGATACCCCTCCTACCATCACTGAGGATCCCGGTGGTGGCCTGTTCCGAGGACCATGGAAGTGCATGGCCTCGGACTTGTGCAGAGCCACCTCAAGACCCAGCTGCCGGATCCTCTCAACGATTATCGCAACCCCGCGTGTCATAGTTTCCGCCGCCGCCTCGTACGAACCCCCCTGTGCCAGTACCAGCGTGTCGTCAGCGTAGCAAACTACGCTGACACCGGTAGGGAGGTCGGCGCGCAGCACCCAGTCGTAACCGATGTTCCACAGGGGCGGCCCCAGAACCGAACCTTGTGGGACACCGCATTACATCTCTCGCCGGTTCCACTCACCGTTGCGACCGGGGTAGATGACGGCCCTATCCGTCAGATAGTCCCCGACTATACGACGGAGATAGGTCGGCACCCGATGATACCGGAGTGCCTCCCTAATGCAGCTCCAGGGCATGGAGTTGAAGGCGTTGGCGATGTCGAGAGACACCGCTAAAACAACCCCCCCCTGGCCACTGCATCCCCCGTCGTGAGGGCTCTCACGCGCATGATGGCGTCCACCGTAGAGCGCCTCTTGCGGAAACCAAACTGGTGTTCCGCAAGATCCGGCCCCGTTCCCGCAAGGTGCTCGGCGAGGCGGTTTGCAATGACTCTTTCAAAGAGCTTGCCCACCTCGTCGAGCAGCACCACGGGCCGGTATGCGGACGGAGAGTCCACAGGGCGCCCCGGCTTCCGAATGAGGACCAGCTTCCCCGACTTCCAACGAAGCGGGAATTGGCCTCTCTCCAAGCATGCGCTTAGGAGCCCCTCCAGTCGGGGCCCGAGAGCCTCCGAGGCCAGGACCCAGGCTTTGCCAGGCAAGCCATCGGGTCCTGGGGCGGTATTTCTGGCCTTGAGCCTACGTACCGCCACTCTCAGGTTTACCCCGGTCCCTTCCGGGATGCCGTCGTCGTCGTCCTGGTGGTCCGCTTCCGGCACCGCAGGTGGCGGAGCCATAGGCGGGGGCGGATGTTCCCCTCGCGCAGGAAACAGAGCGCTCACCACGTCCTCCACGAGCTGAGGCCGGAGACTCTGCGTCATCGGGGGGGGGGCGGGGGGGCCAGGTGCGTAGTTTATTCCGCACCATCTTGTAAGGGCGCCCCCACGGATCTCTGTCGAGAGTCTCCAGCATCTCCTCACGGGCCCGATCCCGGGCCCGCAGGACAGCCTCCCGGAGGGCGGTCTTCACCGCTCTGTATCCCTCGTACAGCTCCGCCTCAATGGCTGCCGCATTCGGTGGACGAATGCGGAGCCTGCGATGCCTGGCGTACAGGTGCCGCGCGGTGACACACGCCTCGCGCAGAGACGTCAGCTCACGCGAGCACCAATACACCTGACGCCGGGCGCTTCCTGGCCGTACGCGGGGCATTGCCACGTCACATATCTCGGACATGGCCTCCTGGAACCACCCTGCCTCATCATTGACGTCGGCAGGCCTATCCGGTGATGACACCCAGGCCTGCACGATCGAGGCTTCCAGGAGGAGCTCCCGGTCCAGCTGCTTCAGCGCCCAACGCGGACCACTCGGGGCCTGTTGGACTGGCGCGCTCGAGGGCTGGGTGGAGACGTCAAACCGGATGTACCGGTGGTCGGAGTAGGTCTCCACCCCCTCCATGACTCGCCAGTCAATGGCACGCGGCGACAGAGCGGGGCTAGCGAACGAATCGTCCACCACCGACTCGCCCCGCATCAGCACACACGTGGGAACAGAACCCCGATTTAGGACGACCAGGCCTGTCTCCAGAGCCCAGTCTTCCACCATCCTACCCCGCACATCTGTACGACGAGAACCCCAAGCCAAGTTCTTGGCATTGAAGTCCCCGAGGACAAGCACGGGGAGAGGATAGCTTCCGACGACGACTGCTCTCAGCTCTGCAAGAGAGTTGTGGAGCTCGGCGAGAGATCGGTTCGGGGAGAAGTACACCCCCGCAACGACGAACTCCCCGAACCGTGCTGCTACGCACCCCTGAACCCTCCTGACACCTTCAAGGGTCGGGGTACCGGCGGCGGACGAAGAAATGATGGCCACTGAGCCGTTAAGGTCCGCCACCCAGTCCTTCCTAGGCCAGACAAAATACGGCTCAGCGACCACAGCGATGTTAATCGACCACTGCGCCATGCTCTGGAGCAACAGATCCTGAGCGCAGGCGCAGTGGTTAATATTCGCCTGTAGGAATCTTAATGGGGCCGTTATAGGCATTCCATTTCAGCTTCCTCCACGGGGCGCCCCTCTGCAGGCGTCGGTGTCGCGGCGGCGGCGGCGGCGACAGTGACAGCGGCGGCGGCAGCAGTTGCAGCTGCGGCGGTGGCCATAGAGGCGGTGGCGGCGGAGGAGGGCCCTCCCCTACCCGCGGCCTTGGCCTTGGCGGGTGACACGCAGGCCCTGCTTCCGGCCCAGTGATCGGCTGGCTTGCCGGTCGCCGCACATGCATCACAGTGCGGCGTGGCGCAGCAGGTCGCCGATATGTGTCCGGGCTGACAGCAGCGGAAGCAGAGGCCACTGCGGTCAACCTCCAAGGCGCATTTCACTGATACGTGATGCCCCACGAGACAGCGGTAGCACCTCAGAGGTCTGGGCTCCAGCAGCTTAACCTGCGCTGAGACCCAGCCCACCAGAAGCCTTCGGCCCTCCACTATGGTTTTGGCCACCGTAACAGGGCAGCACACCGTGGCGGCATGCATACCCTGTTGGTCCGGGCGTATGGCGGCCGACCTGACCTGGTCAGTAGTGCACCCCCCGGACCTGGCGATGGCGGCCACCAACTCCTTCTCCAATACCGAGTCGTCCAGACCCATGATGCGCAGGTCTGCGCATCTGACGGGCCTGGACACTCGGGCCTCGTCCGCGTTCAGGGACGCTCTGAGCTTCGCAGCCAGAGCGTCCGCAGTCGCGCCACTGGATTCCCCGGGGATCTCCAGCATACGAACCCCCGTCTGGGTGACTATGAGCCGGAGGCCCCCACTGATCCCGAGCTCCCCGAGATCCACCGCCTCTTTTGCCTTCGCGAGCAGATCGCGGTAGGTAACGCCCTTCTTTTCCGCGTCCGGCTGTAGTGTAATCACTACAGCTGCGGTCTTCGGGGCGCGGAGCCTAGCCGCGATCTTGCGCGCCCTGAACTGGCGCTGCCGCTCCTGCTCTTTGGCCTTTTTGACTGCCTTCTTCCCCTTCTGTTTGTCCCCGACCACCTGCCAACCGGCTTCTGCCGCGGGAGGTGTAGGGAGCTGGGGGAGCGGTGGCGGCGGCGGCAGCTGGCTTGCCGCTGGCGCTGGCCCATTCACCGCAGGTACTGGGGCTGGTGCAGCCATCACCTGTGCTGCCGCCTTGCCCTTTTTCGCCTTCGCCTTGCCTCTCTTTCCCGTCGCCGGCTTAGCCGGAGCCGGTTCAGCCGGTATCGGTTTTGCCGGAGCCGGCTTTTCAGGGGGGGGAGGGGCAACTGCAGCCCCACCCGAGGGCTGGCTGGACGGCCCCGGCCTGGATGCGGTAGCCGTGGCCGTCGCGTAAGAAGCCGTTGCCGGCCTCGCCGCCGTCTTGTTTGCCCCTAGAAGGGGGCGCAGGACGATGCCCTCCAGCACGGAGAACCGGTGCTGGAAGGCAGCCAGCTCCTGCCGGACCAGGTTCAGAACCTGGTTCTCCACCGGCACGGGCTGGCTTGGGCGCTGCGTCTGGGGCACAGCGCGAGAGGCAGGTTCATGTAGACTGGCCAGGTCTGCGCGGAGCTTCGCATTCTCCTTCTGGAGAGTCTCCATGGCGGACGTCAGGCGGGCCACGTCCGCCCGCAGCTTCGCCACCTCGTCCGCATTAGGCCCGGCCCCAGCAAAGTTGGCCTCCGCAGCCGCCATGATGGAGGCGGAGGCCGCGGGAATAGCCTTGAATTTCGAGGAGGACTTTTGCTTGTTGGCCACGACCTTGATCGCGGCCTCCACCTCCTTTACAAATCTGGCCTTACGCTCCACCTCGGAGCCGCCAGTCGCATCTGTTTCTTCGCCTGATTCCCGAGCCGTATCGTCCGGGTGGCGCCCCTCCTCGGCAAGCTTTGCCGCTCGTTCGGCCCTCTGATTGGCAGAGAGCTCCCTCCCCTTGCCTCTCAGCCCGCCCCGCCTGTTGGTGGGGATTTTCCGGGCCGAAACCTCCTCTTCACCGGAAGCCGACCCCTGGTCGCCATCCCGCCTGGACCGCTTGCGGAAGAACTTGCTGGTCTCCGCGGTCCCAGGCTCCACTTGTCGGGAGCTCTCTGAGCATCCCTCGCTGCTCGATGCGGTGTCGGACTCTGTCCCCGCATCGTTCCTCCTCTCCTCTACGTTGCCGATGCCGGCGGTTTTGGTTTTTTGTTTGTCCTGGTTTTCCATTTTTTGTACCCACGAGTATGGGGGAATTAAAGGTCCACCTTGGCATAGACCCCTTACCAAGGTAAGCAGATTTAGAGGATTTATTACTCGCCAGGGGGTCTGCAGGTACCCTGGCGAGGAGCGCACTAACGACTGATTTGTTCATAGAACCCCGTCAGCCATCCATCCCCTCGCGGTGCGTCGCCACTTGAGATTTGGGGTAACTTTTTATAGAGGTTTTCTCCTTCGCGGTCCGGGCGGTTAAGCCAAGACCCTCGGTCCAGGGCCAATTTTAGGCCAATATTTATAGGGTATTTTACCCTCTGTCAGTATTTTTTTCGTTTGCAATTCAGAACGAACATGGTTGTTTTCTTAATTGAAAATTTATTCGATTTTGAGAAAAAAATATAATTACGTTGATTTTTAAAATAAATATTAAGATAGAACTTTTAGTACTTAGACTGAAAAGTGCCTTTTCTTGATTTTTTTGAAATTATATGTATTCTATATAAGTTATATATTTCAAAATGTCAAAATTTACAATTCAAAAGGTCAGATAAATTAGTGATACGCAGTGATACAAAGCAATTACATCCATCATATGTCAACATGCATTTTATTATTATTTTGAAATTCCTTAACACTATAATAACATTTTTTATTAGCCATTCACGTAACTTTTTGGTCATGAAAATCACCGTGCTTGAACTGCTTTAGAATTTTATTAAATATTTTTACCCACATATAATAAGAACCTTTCTGATAGACGGAAGTTTTATGTTTATGGTCTAAGACAAGCCGTTTACTGTCTCTAGTGCTTCGTGGATATATATCAAAAACTGACTTAAATAACTCTGCATGTTGTTTGACAAATTTATATACTTCTAATATGTACATGCCAGGGATTGTTAATATACCCAGCTTAATGAATAGGGGCTTGCATGTATCAAATGGACCTTTACCGCATATAGTACGTATACATTTTTTTGTGCGATGAGAACTCTATTAATTCAATGCTGTTGCCTCACAGAACCAGACCATAATTAATATTAGACGCGACGTAACCATAATAAACAGACATGGTTACGCTGAGAGTCGTTATCTTAGTTAAACACCTTAAGATGAAAGCAAACCTATTAATTTTATTACAAACTTTATCAATGTGGCCAGTGAAATTTAAGTGCTCGTTAAGTACTACACTCAAAAATGAAGCCATGGTAGTTCTTTCAATAGGTATAGTTTGTGCAGCACATTAAGATTATTTACTGCTCGTCCTTTTATGTAAAAATTTATGATATTGGTCTTATTCAGATTTACATTTAGATTAATTGATTTTAGATATTGAACTATATAATTAATTGTGTTATTAATGTCATTTTCATAAATATTTAAAATGTTATTATAATTCAATTTAACAATAATGGAAATATCATTAGTAAACATTATTCATTGATATTTAGTCACTCTTAGTAAGTCATTTATATATAACAAAAAATAATATAGGACCTAGGACGCTACCCTGTGGTACTCCAAAATTATTTATTTTATAATTAGGACGATAGGATGTAGTTGTATTTCTCTCGCTTATCCCATTTATTTCTACGCACTGGTGTCTATTTTCTAGATATGTTTTAAGCCAAGAGTGAGAAAGACCTCTGATCCCATACTTTTCCAGTATTTTTTTCAGTATTTTTTTCGTTTGCAATTCAGAACGAACATGGTTGTTTTCTTAATTGAAAATTTATTCGATTTTGAGAAAAAAATATAATTACGTTGATTTTTAAAATAAATATTAAGATAGAACTTTTAGTACTTAGACTGAAAAGTGCCTTTTCTTGATTTTTTTGAAATTATATGTATTCTATATAAGTTATATATTTCAAAATGTCAAAATTTACAATTCAAAAGGTCAGATAAATTAGTGATACGCAGTGATACAAAGCAATTACATCCATCATATGTCAACATGCATTTTATTATTATTTTGAAATTCCTTAACACTATAATAACATTTTTTATTAGCCATTCACGTAAATTTTTGGTCATGAAAATCACCGTGCTTGAACTGCTTTAGAATTTTATTAAATATTTTTACCCACATATAATAAGAACCTTTCTGATAGACGGAAGTTTTATGTTTATGGTCTAAGACAAGCCGTTTACTGTCTCTAGTGCTTCGTGGATATATATCAAAAACTGACTTAAATAACTCTGCATGTTGTTTGACAAATTTATATACTTCTAATATGTACATGCCAGGGATTGTTAATATACCCAGCTTAATGAATAGGGGCTTGCATGTATCAAATGGACCTTTACCGCATATAGTACGTATACATTTTTTTGTGCGATGAGAACTCTATTAATTCAATGCTGTTGCCTCACAGAACCAGACCATAATTAATATTAGACGCGACGTAACCATAATAAACAGACATGGTTACGCTGAGAGTCGTTATCTTAGTTAAACACCTTAAGATGAAAGCAAACCTATTAATTTTATTACAAACTTTATCAATGTGGCCAGTGAAATTTAAGTGCTCGTTAAGTACTACACTCAAAAATGAAGCCATGGTAGTTCTTTCAATAGGTATAGTTTTGTGCAGCACATTAAGATTATTTACTGCTCGTCCTTTTATGTAAAAATTTATGATATTGGTCTTATTCAGATTTACATTTAGATTAATTGATTTAAGATATTGAACTATATAATTAATTGTGTTATTAATGTCATTTTCATAAATATTTAAAATGTTATTATAATTCAATTTAACAATAATGGAAATATCATTAGTAAACATTATTCATTGATATTTAGTCACTCTTAGTAAGTCATTTATATATAACAAAAAATAATATAGGACCTAGGACGCTACCCTGTGGTACTCCAAAATTATTTATTTTATAATTAGGACGATAGGATGTAGTTGTATTTCTCTCGCTTATCCCATTTATTTCTACGCACTGGTGTCTATTTTCTAGATATGTTTTAAGCCAAGAGTGAGAAAGACCTCTGATCCCATACTTTTCCAGTATTTTTTTCAGTATTTTTTTCGTTTGCAATTCAGAACGAACATGGTTGTTTTCTTAATTGAAAATTTATTCGATTTTGAGAAAAAAAAATAATTACGTTGATTTTTAAAATAAATATTAAGATATGATTTTTTTGAAATTATATGTATTGTATAATATATGTTTCTCATATCTATTTAAAATCTTATGATTTATAATCCAAGCATTCATTATATTTTGTTACATTTATTTATTTGCTCAATTAATATGAAATGCCCTAAACAATGTAAGAGTCTGTCAGAACCCATGTCCATGCTAGTGTTACAAACAACAAATGTCCATAGTTATTGATTAATAAATTAATCGGTTATTAGGTTTTCCAAACTCTCAGCTAATCAGCTGCAGACTTCCCGAAATATTGATGTTTCACGTCAGCTATGTGTTCTTTTACGCGGGTTTTGATAGATCGCTTTGTTTGCCGTATATATGAGAGACTACATTCACAATCAAGCTTGTACAAATCTTGTAGAGAAATATTGCACTTGACGGATAGTCAGAATTGACTAATCTTCTTCGGCGGCTTTAAGAATGTTCTAAAAGAAGCTCGCTTCAAGATGTAGCCATGTTAGGATCCTGTAATTGATAAAATTAAAACTAAACCCAAGCATACCACTGCAAGACTTCAAGACACAGTAATTTCATTCTGCGTAGATCGGACGAAAATTATTAATTAAAAAAAGCTGAAGGTACTTCGGGTTAACTCTGACACCGCGACGTCAATCGCTTCAATCCCCCGTGGCCACGGATGCTGTAAAGTATCCGAAACGCCGGGAATTAGTAAAAAACTAAGTTAATTAAACGCGATAGAATCCGTAAATGTAGTTTTATTTAATGGGTAGTATTCGCGTAAATATGTATAAGAAATCATTACACAATTAATAAATTTCAAATTTTGTTGTGCCCATATTATTATGAGACCCAATCCCTGACTGACGATGATGTAACTAAATAGTAGACTAAACTATTTTATGATATAAATTTGTAAAATATGTAAGTTAATTTATGGCTAAGCTGTAACTTAGCCATAAATTTACTTTTTAGTATGTAATTATAATTATACAATCGGCTCATCAGCTGAGAGTTTAGAAAAACTATAACCGATTATAAAAAAGCTTTTACAAAAATTTACTTCGCAAATATCCGCGTTATAAAATAAAATGATGTGTCTTACCTAGTATGAAGAAGCACCTCCCGCCCTCCCTCAATTGCGTGCACTATCCCCGTCACCACTAATCCCAGCACCGCTACTTCCAACACCACTACACTAGGCAAGACACACCACTGACGATAATACGACACGTGTTTCGCCTCTACACGAGGCATCCTCAGGTGATATAGACTCTACGGTGGCTAACCAAAAAAAATACGATATAAAAAAATACGGTAATATAGACTCTACGGGGATAGTGCACGCAATTGAGGGAGGGCGGGAGGTGCTTCTTCATACTAGGTAAGACACATCATTTTATTTTATAACGCGGATATTTGCGAAGTAAATTTTTGTAAAAGCTTTTATATAATGGATTTCCGCAAAGTAACGCCTGATTCTATTAATTATACTATAACCGATTAATTTATTAACTATTAACTATGGACATTTATTAGTTGTAACACTAGTATCGACATGGGTTCTGACAGACTATTACATTGTTTAGGGTCTCTCTTCTATTATCTTATTATTTATTTTAAAAATCAACGTAATTACATTTTTTTTTCAAAATGTTTATTATGAATTGCAAATGAAAAAATACTGACAGAGGGTAAATTACCCTATAATTATTGGCATGCTTTACACAGGAGATTTGAGAATTGCAGAAATATTTTATTTTGCATTCTACACATTTTTAGGCAGTATTTCTGTGGAGTCTTGGTGGGCATAGTTTACAACATTTTCTCTTCCCCTGCTCTTCTTCTTCAGCTTGGGTATCATTTTTGGGTGCGTCACCACTAAAACGCGCTTTTTAGTAATTCACAATTCTCTTGGTAATACTTTGGTCGAGAAATAACGTCTTTTCATAAGCGGGACTACTAGAGAACGAGCTGAATTCTTTATAAAGTTATCTTGATATTTTTCCTTATTTTGATGTTGAGCATATAAAATGCTAGCATTGATACCACTCAAGTCAAGAATTCTAAAAAATATCACTACCATCAGGATCATCTAAACGCAATATTTTTGTCAGTCTTTTTATTGCACTTTTTTGTTACTCACACTTGCGTGTGGCTCCAACGATGACGTGTACAGCTGCCCATAGAACCTCTCAATCTCACTCAAAATGTCAGGTGTCCCGGAATCGATGCTGCCACACTCAGTCTTCAGCTTTGACACTTGGATCTTTCTGGCAAAGACTTTGGAGCCTTGGTTCCGCTCGATCGCTTCTTCAATACAAGCTGTATTGAAGTTGCGCAAGTCCCGCCGCATGCATTTGGAGGTCTGTCTGTTCAGTTGCCTGTATGCTGTCAAATCTGTTGAAGAATGTAGCTTTATCTCCCGTCTAATAGCCATGAGATTAAGAGTGTGATCGGAGAGTTATTGTGTTCTTCTGCGGCGGGTCTTGCAGAACTTAGCTCTGACCGCATGGACAGTTTCCACGAGCTTGTCATTCATATCGTCCACTTCATTGCAGTCTTCCAGGCACTGAAAACGGTTTTGTAACTCGAACTGAAAGGTTTCGGGTCTTTGGAACAGAGCACGAGGGGGACGGAGCGTTGACTTCATTAGACGAGACCACTCCAGCTTAACGTTAAGGTTCAATGTGCTTCTATTCATTCGGTGATCGCTACCAATTTTCACCCTCGCGGTCACGGAGACATCACTGAACAGTTGTCGTCTGGTCGTCATAATGAAGTCAACCTCATTTTTTGGAGAACCGTCGGAGCTCGACCAGGTCCACTTCCTGTGGGGCCGCTTCTGGAAGAAAGAGTTCATCATAAAGAGTCCCTCTTTCTCCATGAAGTCGGCCAACTGCTGGCCCCTTGGGTTCCGTTGCCCTATTCCAAATTTCCCTTCTTTCAGCTCACCGTTCTATCTTGTGCCTAGTTTTGCATTGAAGTTTCCCATTAACACCGTATATTGGGTTCTGGAGGAATGCATGGCTCTAGAGATATCCTCATACATTTCCTCCACCTCCTCATCGGGGTGTGCCGAGGTTGGTGCGTAAACCTGTATGACCTTCAGCGAATACCGTTTGGTGATTCTGAGTATAAGGTACGCAACCCTCGTCGACACACTCCTAATCTTGACAACGTTGTTAACGAGAGACTTGTGGACGATAAATCCGACACCTCCTTGGGACAGATGGTCGCCGTCCCGGTGATAGAGCAATTTGCCTGTTCCGAGGATTACCGTGTCCCCCCTCTCTTCGGACCTCGGATAATCCTATAATATGCCAGCGTAACTTGTCTATCTCTTCCACGTTCCACGATATTCTCGTCAGTCCTCAGGGTGCGTGCGTTGTATGTTGCCAGGTCGAGTCGTCTTAGGTGGCAACCGAACCTCCACCGGAGATTCTTAGCACCCTCTGCCCTGCCGTCACCATGGTCTTCACCATAGCCAGGAATATCGGGGCCGCCGGGGACTGGGGGCCGTCTCTTTGTTACTCTAGTCATTGGGGGGTATTTGCCATAGTTGCCACGCTTGGCAAGCGGGTTGGCAACCGCTTTTTTACAAATATTTTATATATTCCTTATATTTATATTAATCAAAGTAATCACCCATGCAATCGATGCATCTTTTCGAACACAATGGCAGTTTATTGATGCCCTTCTTGAAGAAATCAGCTGGACGAGAGGCAACAAATCGTCAAAGGTATTTTGTACTACTCTCGGGTATTGAATTTTTTCCCGCCAAAAAGTTATCCAAAATCTGAAAAAAGTAGAAGTCTGTAGACGCAAGGTCTGGTGAGTACGTCAGATGACGGAGACCTTCCAATCTCAGCTCCTGTGACTTGGATACCGTCTGATGTGCAGTATGAAGTCACACGTTGTCGCGCAGGAGTACCAGGGACGAGCGATTGAACTAAGCTGTTTGGAGACGTACGAGCTTCTTCATCATAGTGTTCAGTTTATAACGTTACACATCTGCAGTAATGCTCATCCCATTTGGTAAGAATCTGTGATGAATCAAATCGGCGCTGGACCACCAAGGGGAAGTTTTCGCTTAGGGCATTGTTTAGGTGCTGAACCAGGATCTAACCAACTTGCTGAGCGCTTGCAATTGAAAAACAAAATTAGAATCCATTTTTGGTCGCAGGTAACAATGCGGTTCAAAATTCATTCGTTTGTGTACCTGTCGACCAGTGCAAGGCATGTCTTGACGCGTACTTCGCGTTGGCGATCATTTAGTTCATGGGGCACCAATTTGTCAAATTTTTTACCTTGCCAATTGAACGCAATTCGACCAATATTATTTCGATACTAACGTTAAAAGCTGCTGCTAATTCAGCCGTATATTGAGTATTATCAGCTTCCACAATTTCATTTAATTCGTCATTGTCGACCAAAGGTTTCTCGACGACCACTCAGTTCATTTTTCAGGTCGAAATTTCCAGAATTGAAGCGGGCTAACTAATAACAGGTGATGCGTTCGCTCCGTAAACGTTGTGAATATTGCGTGCCACTTGTACACAATTATTAAATATAAGTACCGTTGCTGCCACAACGTTTATTCCATAATTACTCGAATTTCTCACCTATTCATGATGTCGAAAAATATTCAAATGCGATGAAAACATAACGCTAATCAATAAACAAAGAAATAATTTTGAAAAAAGAAAAATTTTGATTTGAAATATCCAGTACTTCAGAACGGCAATATCATAGGTAAAGACCTGTTATTAGCACCTATCTGTGGTTTTTGGATAGAAATTCCACTGTCATTTGGCTACTAGCTTTAAAAACTTTTTTAATTAATGTAGAACCATGTTCACTGATTCGCAGGAAGATTCGCATTCAGATGAGTTTCGTATTTGTAGAAAATATTCCATCAACTTACCTTCTCTCAGTATTGCGAGTTTTTCAAAAAAGTGTGAATTTTTTACCAATTGGATCATAATATCAAAACGAGCATCTTACAATTTCAACGGACAATAATGTGTAAATGTATAAATAAATAAATAAAATAATTCTACATTATTCAATGTACAGTACAATATTTTAATAATCTGCTTCTTAAATGATAAGCAGAATATTACATAAATAAACAAAGAAATATTTCAAGTGTGTTATAAACAATTCATATCCAAACGGTTAAAATGCAAAGTAAAGGGAGAACTTTTATTCCCTGATCTGCAATTCATGTAGTCTTGTTAAGAGTACAAAGTTTTGTAGTAACTGCGGTACGAAATTAATGCTTTGAAATAACTTTGTTTTTTAATCTTCTACCAGCATTCAATTAATTTTGTTTGCCATTAATTTGTTGTTTTATTATAACCTATTAAAGTTCACTACGGAACATAGTCTTCACCTCTTAGAGAGAAAATTCGTCATAGAATAGAATAGAATAAAATGATTTTTATTCAATATGGATTATTACATAATACTTATTGAAAGTCATTATTTTATTTACCACTGGTTCGGAAAATACCTCTGTCCTGGGAAGAACCAGTAAGAAACCCAGCGGGAAATAGTTGCTATAGATGCCACGCTTGCAATCAAAGTTTTATTATTTTACATCGTTGTCTGGACGAGGCTGCTGCTCTTACGACACCCACAGGATGAAATGTGGTTGAGAATATATATACACACACCGCCAATACACGTTAATTTTTATTGCTTTATTTTTTAATAGTAAATATTATTAAAATAATATATTGTAATGGCTGATATAACTATACACCTTACTCATATTTTAGGGGTATCTATAGTCAAATAAAATTACAGGCTAGATTTTTCATCCTATTTCTCTGGGTAGTTTTATTTGGAATAAGCTTTTATTTTTAATGGCAAGACTGACTATGACTTATTTATGCTAAGTGCTTGAAACTAGAACTTAAAATAACCTTTAAAAAAATAGGTACTTATCTATTATAACTGATCAAAACTGTACTTTGTGTATGATCAAACTTTCGACACATTTCAGATATTAGTTTGCCACAGAGCTTCCTTTAAAGTTGGAGTTATGTCCCGCTGGGTTTCTTGCTGGTTCTTCCCAGGACAGAGGTATTTTCCGAACCAGTGGTAAATAAAATAATGACTTTCATTAAGTATTATGTAATAATCCATATTGAATAAAAATCATTTTATTCTATTCTCGCTGCTCAAATGCAAAACTACCACATCCCAAAAAGTATTATTTTTACAGGTGAGCCAATTGAAAATTTTTATATTTTATTTTTTGAATTTCTCAACCAAATCACGTCCGATTGGTACGCGTAATACATCATTACATGCGTATTTGCAACCTTTATGACTTTAAATTAGTTATTTTTCACTAATTTTTAGAAGAAAGCATACAAAAGCAGATAAGTTACTTTTGCATATAAATTATAGGTGTAATGACAATGAATTGTATGGAATAAAAGTCTAAAAGAAACCAGGGTTTTTCTATATTTATTTTCTTAAATAAGATACATAAGTCGTTAAGTTTATTTGTAAATCAAAATATAGAATCATTTTGAAATAATTAATATTCTAAATATGTAATCCCGCTTAAAAACAAGTTCCGTTTAATAAATCAAAAAAGTATAAATTCTCCTTCAAAAACTAAAAATATAAATCTAAAAGCTTTAAACTTTGTGAGATCATTCAGTAACGAGTCATCTTTATAATAATTAATCTGTTTATCATAGTCACAGCTTGCTATTATGTAGAATTACTATGTTATTCACAACCATGAAGATCACAATAGTTATTAATATTAATATAATATTTATAAAAATAATATTAGTTAAATGAAATGTTATAAAAATCAAACAGTCTTAACAATTTGTTATTTTTTTCTATTTAACTAAAAATACTATGAAAGCTTATAAATAACATAAACATCTTAAAAAATAGCTTCAAGAAAAATTAAATTAATAAGCACTGCATATGTAAAGATTTACATAAAAGCTTTCATAATATTTAGGTATTACATTTTTTTCTATTAATTTTATGATACCCTGCTTTTTGTCTCCAAAGCTTTCAGTTTTTGAGTATATAATTTCTTTGAAGTTGGCACTGTTGCAGTCTTAGTTTTCTTTTTCAATGTGTGTACCATTTTAAAGTTTTCATCTTCATAGGACGTTTTGAGTAAAAATGTATCTCTGTTGTCCTTGGTGATTTTCATAATTTTAATATCTGCTTATTTCACTTTCTCTCCGTCTTCACTTGTCGTGTAATTTCCCGTAGATAACGGTTTAAAATCGTAAAATCTTTTTTTTATAGTTAAACGCTGACAAACGAGCACACAGTTCACCTGATGGTAAGTGGTTGCTGTGGCCCATAGACATCTACATCTATCTTCGTTTGCGTATTAAAATGCAGATGCGTTGTCACCCGTGAGGACTAAGATAGAATTCCTCTTTTCAAGTAAAAAGGGTCTCTGGTTCTCTTCACTCACATACGAAACACAGCAGCATTAAGCTGCTATTTTACGCTGGTATTCTGTGAGAGCGTGGTCCTTCCCCGGTCGAGCCAACCCATTCGTGCTACACCTATACTATTAATATAGCTGCAGCGTGGCTCTACCACGTATGAAACGTGGCTCTACCATGTATCTTCATACGTCAGTTCTTTTACATTGTACGGAGTGCCATTCTTTTTTGTCATCTTAATGAGTGTTATATACTGGTCTGGTACATAGAAAGGCGATAACAATTACAGGTAGGTCGTTGTTGTTGTTGGTTGCTGTTGGATCCAACTGGGTCATAAACAATTGCTAAGGGCTGGAAAATGTTCATCCTCGAAGGTCCAGGTTTCGGTAATGAAGAATCATTATAAGGAAATAAATACTTTTCAAGATCCAAGTTTATATTATAATGAGTCAACTGAATAGTTGGGGTCTTTAACGCTATCGTCTGATGAAAAATCTGTCCCCGTGTTTGATTGGCTAGCAGTGTCACTTTCTTCGATATACTTATTTGGCCATTAATGATTTCTTATATTTACGCGAACACTACACATTGAATAAAACTATTTTTTACGGATTTTATCCCGTTTAATTTACTATTTTAATTCCCGACGTTTCGGGTGCTTTACAGCAACCCATGGTCACGGGGGGGGGGGACTGAGATGTTTGACGTAAATTAAACGCGATAAAACCCGTAAAAAATAGTTTTATTTAATTATTTGGTCTTTTTTCGATGGACTTATTAGAACAGAAAATGTATCTATTTTGTCGAGTACTGAGAAACCGAGATCAGGCTGGCTGTGTGGATAGAATTTGTGGAGATCATTTAGATCCACGGCGTCATTTTCTTGAGATATGTTTTCAAGTAAATTTTCAGACAGCATTGTGCTACAATTTTAGTTAAATGCAACTGTGCCTAGGTCTCTTGGCGTTCTGTCTGGACTGCCACTTTCATCGAAGTCTCTATTTGTAACAAAGAAAATAAATAAATGAGTATTGTAATAATGGTATGAATTAACAATACTACACACGAGATCACCTTTATTATAATTGAAATAGCTTTTTGAACCCCAAAGTAAAAAAATCTATCAAGGTACTTCAGGTTACAGGTTATTCAAGATGTTTCAGAGCAATAAAATTAAAAAAAATCTATAATGCTATATATACATTTTAAAAACGGGGCCGTTTAGTAAATACCACTTTTATGTGTAATATTTTATTTATTTTTAATATTATTATGTATCAAAACCACATTAAACCAAAAAACTGACTTTTAGTTTTAAAATTTTAAAAAGTTTCCATCGAAAAATGTATGCAAAACAAACGTATTCCAAGTACAGCAGTTTTGTTTATAAATTAATTGAATATTTGTACAAATTTTTTAAGCAAAACAAGTATATTACAAAATGTGGCTCGTTTGTCTTAAAATAAAATTGTGTACCTATGAATTTTAAATTCAAATCAACCACATACCATAATATGGTGCTTTTGACTATAAAATATGAATCAAACTTACATGGTTTTTTGACATATGGTAGTTTGGTTCCAAGAAAAGGTGCATTCACGCTGGCAGCTCGACAACAACTGAAAATATGGCGGTTTTGACTTGAAGTTAGTCGCAAAAGCTCAAAATTCAAAACAAATGTTTCGTATCTTTTTGGTGTTTTAAGGTCGAAATCCACGGGTGTCTTCAATTCAGGCATAATAATGATAGATCATAAGACGATTTATACAATAAAAACGATTTTGTTCTTTTTTTATTTATGGTAGTTTTGAATTTAAGCAGCGTTCTATTCTATGACGAATTTTCTCTCTAAGAGGTGAAGACTATGTTCCGTAGTGAACTTTAATAGGTTATAATAAAACAACAAATTAATGGCAAACAAAATTAATTGAATGCTGGTAGAAGATTAAAAAACAAAGTTATTTCAAAGCATTAATTTCGTACCGCAGTTACTACAAAACTTTGTACTCTTAACAAGACTACATGAATTGCAGATCAGGGAATAAAAGTTCTCCCTTTACTTTGCATTTTAACCGTTTGGATATGAATTGTTTATAACACAGTTGAAATATTTCTTTGTTTATTTATGTAATATTCTGCTTATCATTTAAGAAGCAGATTATTTAAATATTGTACTGTACATTGAATAATGTAGAATTATTTTATTTATTTATTTATACATTTACACATTATTGTCCGTTGAAATTGTAAGATGCTCGTTTTGATATTATGATCCAATTGGAAAAAAATTCACACTTTTTTGAAAAACTCGCAATACTGAGAGAAGGTAAGTTGATGGAATATTTTCTACAAATACGAAACTCATCTGAATGCGAATCTTCCTGCGAATCAGTGAACATGGTTCTACATTAATTAAAAAAGTTTTTAAAGCTAGTAGCCAAATGACAGTGGAATTTCTATCCAAAAACCACAGATAGGTGCTAATAACAGGTCTTTACCTATGATATTGCCGTTCTGAAGTACTGGATATTTCAAATCAAAATTTTTCTTTTTTCAAAATTATTTCTTTGTTTATTGATTAGCGTTATGTTTTCATCGCATTTGAATATTTTTCGACATCATGGATAGGTGAGAAATTCGAGTAATTATGGAATAAACGTTGTGGCAGCAACGGTACTTATATTTAGTATATTTTATTATTTTTTTATTTACTTATATTTTACTTATATTTACTTATATTTACTTATACTTATATTTACAAGTGGCACGCAATATTCACAACGTTTACGGAGCGAACGCATCACCTGTTATTAGTTAGCCCGCTTCAATTCTGGAAATTTCGACCTGAAAAATGAACTGAGTGGTCGTCGAGAAACCTTTGGTCGACAATGACGAATTAAATGAAATTGTGGAAGCTGATAATACTCAATATACGGCTGAATTAGCAGCAGCTTTTAACGTTAGTATCGAAATAATATTGGTCGAATTGCGTTCAATTGGCAAGGTAAAAAATTTGACAAATGGGTGCCCCATGAACTAAATGATCGCCAACGCGAAGTACGCGTCAAGACATGCCTTGCACTGGTCGACAGGTACACAAACGAATGAATTTTGAACCGCATTGTTACCTGCGACCAAAAATGGATTCTAATTTTGTTTTTCAATCGCAAGCGCTCAGCAAGTTGGTTGGATCCTGGTTCAGCACCTAAACAATGCCCTAAGCGAAAACTTCCCCTTGGTGGTCCAGCGCCGATTTGATTCATCACAGATTCTTACCAAATGGGATGAGCATTACTGCAGATGTGTAACGTTATAAACTGAACACTATGATGAAGAAGCTCGTACGTCTCCAAACAGCTTAGTTCAATCGCTCGTCCCTGGTACTCCTGCGCGACAACGTGTGACTTCATACTGCACATCAGACGGTATCCAAGTCACAGGAGCTGAGATTGGAAGGTCTCCGTCATCTGACGTACTCACCAGACCTTGCGTCTACAGACTTCTACTTTTTTCAGATTTTGGATAACTTTTTGGCGGGAAAAAATTCAATACCCGAGAGTAGTACAAAATACCTTTGACGATTTGTTGCCTCTCGTCCAGCTGATTTCTTCAAGAAGGGCATCAATAAACTGCCATTGTGTTCGAAAAGATGCATCGATTGCATGGGTGATTACTTTGATTAATATAAATATAAGGAATATATAAAATATTTGTAAAAAAGCGGTTGCCAACCCGCTTGCCAAGCGTGGCAACTATGGCAAATACCCCCCAATGACTAGAGTAACAAAGAGACGGCCCCCAGTCCCCGGCGGCCCCGATATTCCTGGCTATGGTGAAGACCATGGTGACGGCAGGGCAGAGGGTGCTAAGAATCTCCGGTGGAGGTTCGGTTGCCACCTAAGACGACTCGACCTGGCAACATACAACGCACGCACCCTGAGGACTGACGAGAATATCGTGGAACGTGGAAGAGATAGACAAGTTACGCTGGCATATTATAGGATTATCCGAGGTCCGAAGAGAGGGGGGACACGGTAATCCTCGGAACAGGCAAATTGCTCTATCACCGGGACGGCGACCATCTGTCCCAAGGAGGTGTCGGATTTATCGTCCACAAGTCTCTCGTTAACAACGTTGTCAAGATTAGGAGTGTGTCGACGAGGGTTGCGTACCTTATACTCAGAATCACCAAACGGTATTCGCTGAAGGTCATACAGGTTTACGCACCAACCTCGGCACACCCCGATGAGGAGGTGGAGGAAATGTATGAGGATATCTCTAGAGCCATGCATTCCTCCAGAACCCAATATACGGTGTTAATGGGAGACTTCAATGCAAAACTAGGCACAAGATAGAACGGTGAGCTGAAAGAAGGGAAATTTGGAATAGGGCAACGGAACCCAAGGGGCCAGCAGTTGGCCGACTTCATGGAGAAAGAGGGACTCTTTATGATGAACTATTTCTTCCAGGAGCGGCCCCACAGGAAGTGGACCTGGTCGAGCTCCGACGGTTCTCCAAAAATGATATTGAATTCATTATGACGACCAGACGACAACTGTTCAGTGATGTCTCCGTGACCGCGAGGGTGAAAATTGGTAGCGATCACCGAATGATTAGAAGCACATTGAACCTTAACGTTAAGCTGGAGTGGTCTCGTCTAATGAAGTCAACGCTCCGTCCCCCTCGTGCTCTGTTCCAAAGACCCGAAACCTTTAAGTTCGAGTTACAAAACCGTTTTCAGTGCCTGGAAGACTGCAATGAAGTGGACGATATGAATAACAAGCTCGTGGAAACTGTCCATGCGGTCAGAGCTAAGTTCTGCAAGACCCGCCGCAGAAGAACACAAAAACTCTCCGATCACACTCTTAATCTCATGGCTATTAGACGGGAGATAAAGCTACATTCTTCAACAGATTTGACAGCATACAGGCAACTGAACAGACAGACCTCCAAATGCATGCGGCGGGACTTGCGCAACTTCAATACAGCTTGTATTGAAGAAGCGATCGAGCGGAACCAAGGCTCCAAAGTCTTTGCCAGAAAGAGCCAACTGTCAAAGCTGAAGACTGAGTGTGGCAGCATCGATTCCGGGACACCTGACATTTTGAGTGAGATTGAGAGGTTCTATGGGCAGCTGTACACGTCATCGTTGGAGCCACACGCAAGTGTGAGTAACAAAAAAGTGCAATAAAAAGACTGACAAAAATATTGCGTTTAGATGATCCTGATGGTAGTGATATTTTTTAGAATTCTTGACTTGAGTGGTATCAATGCTAGCATTTTATATGCTCAACATCAAAATAAGGAAAAATATCAAGATAACTTTATAAAGAATTCAGCTCGTTCTCTAGTAGTCCCGCTTATGAAAAGACGTTATTTCTCGACCAAAGTATTACCAAGAGAATTGTGAATTACTAAAAAGCGCGTTTTAGTGGTGACGCACCCAAAAATGATACCCAAGCTGAAGAAGAAGAGCAGGGGAAGAGAAAATGTTGTAAACTATGCCCACCAAGACTCCACAGAAATACTGCCTAAAAATGTGTAGAATGCAAAATAAAATATTTCTGCAATTCTCAAATCTCCTGTGTAAAGCATGCCAATAATTATAGGGTAATTTACCCTCTGTCAGTATTTTTTCATTTGCAATTCATAATAAACATTTTGAAAAAAAAATGTAATTACGTTGATTTTTAAAATAAATAATAAGATAATAGAAGAGAGACCCTAAACAATGTAATAGTCTGTCAGAACCCATGTCGATACTAGTGTTACAACTAATAAATGTCCATAGTTAATAGTTAATAAATTAATCGGTTATAGGTTTTCTAAACTCTCAGCTGATGAGCCGATTGTATAATTATAATTACATACTAAAAAGTAAATTTATGGCTAAGTTACAGCTTAGCCATAAATTAACTTACATATTTTACAAATTTATATCATAAAATAGTTTAGTCTACTATTTAGTTACATCATCGTCAGTCAGGGATTGGGTCTCATAATAATATGGGCACAACAAAATTTGAAATTTATTAATTGTGTAATGATTTCTTATACATATTTACGCGAATACTACCCATTAAATAAAACTACATTTACGGATTCTATCGCGTTTAATTAACTTAGTTTTTTACTAATTCCCGGCGTTTCGGATACTTTACAGCATCCGTGGCCACGGGGGAT
Source organism: Parnassius mnemosyne (assembly GCA_963668995.1). Taxonomy (NCBI): domain Eukaryota; kingdom Metazoa; phylum Arthropoda; class Insecta; order Lepidoptera; family Papilionidae; genus Parnassius; species Parnassius mnemosyne. The sequence continues at coordinate 15,093,469 of CAVLGL010000002.1, read as the reverse complement.
TGAAGCGATTGACGTCGCGGTGTCAGAGTTAACCCGAAGTACCTTCAGCTTTTTTTAATTAATAATTTTCGTCCGATCTACGCAGAATGAAATTACTGTGTCTTGAAGTCTTGCAGTGGTATGCTTGGGTTTAGTTTTAATTTTATCAATTACAGGATCCTAACATGGCTACATCTTGAAGCGAGCTTCTTTTAGAACATTCTTAAAGCCGCCGAAGAAGATTAGTCAATTCTGACTATCCGTCAAGTGCAATATTTCTCTACAAGATTTGTACAAGCTTGATTGTGAATGTAGTCTCTCATATATACGGCAAACAAAGCGATCTATCAAAACCCGCGTAAAAGAACACATAGCTGACGTGAAACATCAATATTTCGGGAAGTCTGCAGCTGATTAGCTGAGAGTTTGGAAAACCTAATAACCGATTAATTTATTAATCAATAACTATGGACATTTGTTGTTTGTAACACTAGCATGGACATGGGTTCTGACAGACTCTTACATTGTTTAGGGCATTTCATATTAATTGGGCAAATAAATAAATGTAACAAAATATAATGAATGCTTGGATTATAAATCATAAGATTTTAAATAGATATGAGAAATATATATTATAGAATACATATAATTTCAAAAAAATCATATCTTAATATTTATTTTAAAAATCAACGTAATTATATTTTTTTCTCAAAATCGAATAAATTTTGCAATTAAGAAAACAACCATGTTCGTTCTGAATTGCAAACGAAAAAAATACTGACAGAGGGTAAAATACCCTATAAATATTGGCATGATTTACACAGGGGATTTGAGAATTGCAGAAATATTTTATTTTGCATTGTACACATTTGTAGGCAGTATTTCTATGGAGTCTTGGTAGGCATAGCTTACAATATTTTCTCTTCCTTTGCTCTTCTTCTTCAGCTTGGATATCATTTTGGGATGCGTCACAACCTAAACGCGCTTTTTAGTGATTCTCAATTCTCTTGGTAATGCTGTGGTCGAGATAATTATAACGTCAAATTCAAATTCAATTTCCTTATTTGCCATAAATAGGGTAAGTGATAGGTTTTTACAATAAAAATAAGTTGCTTAAATTTCTATTTAGCCATGAGATACGGCATGCAAACTTTTTTTAAATTACCAAATTATATAGGTGGTAGTAGATTCTAAAATTTTAACTTATTAAATTTAAGTTATATATTTCAAAATGTCAAAATTTACAATTCAAAAGGTCAAATAAAATAGTGATACGCAGTGATACAAAGCAATTACATCCATCATATGTCAACATGCATTTTATTATTATTTTGAAATTCCTTAACACTATAATAACATTTTTTATTAGCCATTCACGTAACTTTTTGGTCATGAAAATCACCGTGCTTGAACTGCTTCAGAATTTTATTAAATATTTTTACCCACATATAATAAGAACCTTTCTGATAGACGGAAGTTTTATGTTTATGGTCTAAGACAAGCCGTTTACTGTCTCTAGTGCTTCGTGGATATATATCAAAAACTGACTTAAATAACTCTGCATGTTGTTTGACAAATTTATATACTTCTAATATGTACATGCCAGGGATTGTTAATATACCCAGCTTAATGAATAGGGGCTTGCATGTATCAAATGGACCTTTACCGCATATAGTACGTATACATTTTTTTGTGCGATGAGAACTCTATTTACTTCAATGCTGTTGTCTCACAGAACCAGACCATAATTAATATTAGACGCGACGTAACCATAATAAACAGACATGGTTACGCTGAGAGTCGTTATCTTAGTTAAACGCCTTAAGATGAAAGCAAACCTATTAATTTTATTACAAACTTTATCAATGTGGCCAGTGAAATTTAAGTGCTTGTTAAGTACTACAATCAAAAATGAAGCCATGGTAGTTCTTTCAATAGGTATAGTTTTGTGCAGCACATTAAGATTATTTACTGCTCGTCCTTTTATGTAAAAATTTATGATATTGTTCTTATTCAGATTTACAATTAGATTAATTGATTTAAGGTATTGAACTATATAATTAATTGTGTTATTAATGTCATTTTCATAAATATTTAAAATGTTATTATAATTCAATTTAACAATAGTGGAAATATCATCAGTAAACATTATTCATTGATATTTAGTCACTCTTAGTAAGTCATTTATATATAACAAAAATTATTTAGGACCTAGGACGCTACCCTGTGGTACTCCAAAATTATTTATTTTATAATTAGGACGATAGGATGTAGTTGTATTTCTCTCGCTTATCCCATTTATTTCTACGCACTGGTGTCTATTTTCTAGATATGTTTTAAGCCAAGAGTGAGAAAGACCTCTGATCCCATACTTTTCCAGTTTATCTAAGAGGACATTGTGAACTACAAAATCGAACGCCTTAGACATATCGAAGAAAAGAACGTTAGTACGCTGTTTATCATCGAGTCCAAGAATAACGTTATGTATTAGATTTAAGCACGCGAGGGTAGTTCAGTACATTTCCCCTTTTGGAACCCATCTTGCTCCGGTGTAATGATTTTGAATTTTGTTAAATAGTCGAGCAGTCTTTTTTGCATGGCCTTTTCAAATGCCTTGGATAACACCGGTATTAATGTAACTGGGCGATAGTTACTGATTTCAGATTTATTATCTTTTTTGTGGATATATATATATATATTATATTTAAGTGCCTCAGGGAATCATCCAGTTTCAAAGGATACATTAATTAGGTATGTTAACACCTGGACTAGTTCTTTTTTACAGAATTTTAAGACTTTTGTTGACATTGCATCATACCCACGTGAACTAGAATTGTTTAATGATTGTATAATATGAGAAGTTTCTATTGAATTCACCGGGTCAAGAAAAATTGACTTTGATGTATGATTGATCGTTGATAGTATCTTTCGCTTTTTATCAATATCATACATATACCTTCCATCAGTAAGGGTTGCTTAGTAATCATCAAACATTTCTGCTATTTTTGTCATATTTGTTATTACACTATTTTCGTATTTCATACGTGTAATGTAATTTTGTGGGGGCTCGCTTTCTTTACATTTTGATTCAAATTCAAATTCATTTATTTGTTTGTGAATACAGTAAGTTAGATGTTCGTAAAATTTACATTAGGTATCGTGTATTCTACCACAGTGTGGTGTACAAATATTCATTACGATATTGTCAATAGAAGCAAAAGTAATACTTTTAAAATTGATTGCACATTATAAAAATACCATAGTCATATTTTTATGTAGTATTAAACATTCAGAAGTGAAAAGCATCGTGCAATGATACCCATGACAAATAACACATTTCTTAATGGCGCCTTTACGTCTATATTGAGAAAAAAAAGAAACTGAAGTAAAAACAAATTCATCTTTTCAAATTATTATTTCTATTGTTAAATACACAAGTCAAAATAAATACTGCATCTTAAGCTTATATCACGAAATAAACTATATATATTAATAAAAAATACAAATTATAAATGTCAATGTCATCGGGTTATCAATATATAATATGTCAAATATATAATATATGGTATGTCAAATCAAATACAAATATTATATTTATGTAATTTCTATGTCATTAAGTTATTCATTATTAGAATAGTAAGATTTATTAATAAATAATGTTTTTAATGATTTTTTGAAGGTTTGTATATTATTTATTTTCTTTATATCATTAGGTATTTTATTATAGATGGGTATGGATAGGCAAAATATACTTTTTCGCAGTTTTACTGACTTTGATTGTTGAACTTTTAATCTTAGGGGATACCTACTATTATTTAAATTTTCAAACAATAATAGGTTTCTATAGCAAACACAGCCGTCTCATAGATAAAAAGACAGGGAAAAGTTAGAATTTGCAGCTCTTTAAAATGTGGTTTACAGCTGTCTGTCCAGTGTAGATTTTTGATTGCTCGAATGCATTTGATGAGTTTCCATGAAGCTTTACAAATATTCTAACTGTTCCGGAGATATTTGTTATTGCAATTTTTTTGAGCTCTTGATATGCACTTCTTAAGCATTTTTGAATACCTCAAGTAAGCTTCTCTGTCCTCGTTAGGTTTTTGTTTATAATACTTGAAACGCAATGACCTTTTAGTTTTTATGCAAACTTTTAAGCCCTTGGAGATCCATTTTGGCTTTTAATTTCTATTGGTAATTTTAACATTTAATTTCGGAAAGCAAGATTTATAGAGGGTGCACAAAAGGTCATAGAATCGATCGAATGCTGCATTCATGTTTTTCGCGTTGTAAACATCTGAGAAAGATAGTGACTGTAAGTAACCACGAAACTTTAAAAGATTTTCATTGCAATAGTCTCTCTTGTGTAAAAACCATTATTTGTAGACTATGAGTATTTTCGATTGAGAATGACAATATTTGGGCAGTATTGTGATCAGATAGATGAAGCGGCATTGTCACGCCCAAAGCTTATTTAATATTACTTAAAATGTGGTCTATACAGTTATTTCCTCTAGTAGGTTCATTGATATGAATTTTAAATTAAAGTATTTAGGCATATCTTTTAATTGTTGCGATGCTTTAGATTCCACTAATGTATTTATATTAAAATCTTTTGTGATAATAATTTTGTAATGTGTAATTTTTTTAACAGTTCATGGGTCACCGCTTCCAGCGTCGTTAAAAATGAGTGAGGTAATCTATTGTGAGGGGTGTACCATTACTTTCTATTTAGGGATGCTTATTCCGCAGCACTCAAATACTTCTGGTAATAAGTACTTGTCAAAAATCTTGAGTTCGTTGCAAGTAAGGCCCTTCTGCAAAAAGATGCAAATACCATCCCGTTTATTGTTTCTAGAATAGCTTGCTGCTTCTTTGTAATTTGAGAGAGTAGCATTTTTCTTCTCACCTTTTTTATAAATAGATACAGGGACGCGCCAAAGAAAAAAGTTCCCTAAATAGTGGTATGTCTATATTTTATATATATTTTTAGGTTAAGGTATATATTGCTATGGGCCAATGTTCTTAATTTTTAAGTCCTTGATGCCTGAAATAAAGTTATTGTATTGTATTGTATAAATAATTCTGAGAAGCATATTAAAACATCAGGTTCTGAATCACAGTGTTTCAGTTAAGAGAGCGTCACTTCAAACCCGCTATATTTTGATGCAAAACAATAACACGTTTTTTTGTTTAAATCTTTAAGAGATAGATTGATTGGAGGATGTTTTTAGGTTACTGTGTGGAACGAAAAAGATAATTTTGTTGTAAGGGAGAGAAAAAGTCTAATATGGAAGTCTGCCTGTGTTCATATCTGCAATTTGTCAGTTTTTGTTGTGATTTCTTTAACACTTTTCCGTTACATTCGCTCTTATGAACACGGTTCTTGATATAAAAGAATAAGTTAAAAATGTTTTATCGTATTACAGAGAATCAATAAGCATGTTAATGCTATGACAGACGTTATTTAAATAACAATGATAATATTTCTTAGTTTACATAAAGTGACTATTTTAAACTTTTTACATATTAATTTTAGTTGCATGTTTAATGAATTATTATTTATATGCTTACTACTAGTTACAATCATTACAATAACGGTGGCTTGCTTTAGTGATTTCAACGCAGCATATAATTCCGCTATGGTTGTTACCGGATCATCATCATTTTCTCCTACACATAAAATTACCTCATCGTGTGTGTCTACCTTTAAGTTTGTACATAGCTTTAGAACTTCTTCCGTAGATAAAATGGCTTGATGAACGCTGTTACTTGGTAGTCCTCGTATCTGCTATTCATTCTTGATTTATTGAGTTCAGCCGCGAGACCAGTGCACTGTTGCGTCTCCATAATGAAGATATTCTGTTTGGTGAATACATTATTTTCTTCGTTGTATTCAATTTGTCGCGAGATGTAATCTGTTCTTTATCCTTTTGAGTAGTAAGCTTGATGCTAAGTTCTTGTATTTGATTCTCTAGCTTGGTTATCTCTTTTTGGCATTCAACAATTGTTCTTGCGATTCTTTTATCTTGTTTTGTAAGGAAATTATCAAGTTATTACGTTTTTTATCACATTTCTTTGAAGACATTGGAGAAAAGTGTGATGTGTGGCTATATTTAGAAGTTTTTGAGGGGTAAGTCAGACATAAAATCCCTTATTTATCCCACTTGTACTTTTAATTATTGGAGATTGACAGATGTTCTTTAGAACCTCAATTTTCCTTTTTAATTTATTTATTACTCTCTTGTATTTATTGTTTTCTATTATCGTATCCTCTAGCTATTTTATGTACTCAATAGATTAATTTTTAATTCTTTAATTCCTTCTTTCTTTTCCTGCATTTCGTATATTTTAATAGTTGAGTAATCTTCACTCTTTGAGAGCATTTCTAAGGAGGATTCCTCAAGTTCTACGAATTCGTCTTCTTTATTGATAGTATCCCGCATAAATCCAGCAGAGGAGATGATTTATCTAAAACTGATTCGGATTTAGGTGACGCAGTTTGTTTAGCTGCTAAGACAGTCCTTTTTCTTAATATGACGTTTTTATCTTCTGTGTCTGAATGTGTAGATTTCAATTCTTTTTAGTTTTTTAAGCAGATTTTGCATTTTCACGCAGATTTTTTCTGTCTTTGCATATGCGGGACTACTAGAGAACGGGCAAAATTCTTTATAAAGATATCACGATATTTCTCCTTATTTTGATGTTGAGCATTATAATATGCTGGCAATAATACCACTCAAGTCAAGAATTCGAAAAAATATGACTACCATCAGGATCATCCAAACCCAATATTTTTGCTGGTCTTTTTATTGCACTTTTTTGTTCTAATGGTCGTGTTGGCCCGGAAGAACTTAGTCGAGTATTTTCGTCCATTTGAAACAACAAAAATCTAAAACAAAAGTGAAAATGATATAATATTATTTCTTAAGGAAATATAGACATGGGGTCTCACAGTTCCTAAATAAGTAAATATGATATTCAAAGAAATAGCAAGTACGAAAGGTCTGTGAGACCCCATGTCCACAGTTAAAGGTTAAATATTGTAAAGAAATGGGAATTAATCAAGAATTGTAATATTGGAATATAAGTTTATTAATCATTTACCGATAATTGAACTATTTCCCCAACGGTAACTATTATAATGGAATATGGATCTAAATCTGCAAATCTTTTAGCTTAAGTTTCACATGGACGGATTCGCTGGAAATAAAAGTATTCATAGCTATACTTGTCAGTTTTTCTTCTCATCAACTTGAATCCTCTGCCGGATTTAAGACCCTTTTGAAAATGCCTTAATCTTGATAAACATTTCTTAAAAGACATACTCACTGAGGCAAATCGGTTAACTCCTCCTCTTTTGAGCTATTACCAGGAACATGCCTATTTTCAATTTCAGTTTCTCTCTGTCGCCTTTTACGGAACTAACGTAATGATATGAAATAGTGAATTCTCTTACGGCGCCACAACTTGGCGATATACTTGTAGCGACACTTTTGTGCATAGGGTCTAGATTCAAATAAAAGGTTGAATGAAATGTAAGGATAATTGATGCTACGTTACCGTTCGTCTTATATCAGTGTGAATACAAAATCCTTCTTAGTATTTTTATTATTTTAGTTAGTCTGTGAAAATTTAAACTACTAATTAACTTTATTATGCTTTTATTTGGCCTTTATAGATATGCTAAAATTATATACAGTTATTTTTCCAAAGTAATTGTTTAATTTGTTAGCGAAATAGTTACGCTCGTTAACTTCGAAACTACTGCCAGATCTACACAAAACACAGGTATACAGACTCTTCCAATGAAGTGCTGTTCAAGTATAGAATTTGCTAGGCGGTCGGAGATAATGGAAATCAGTTGATCAAAATATTTGACCGAGTTTACCAACATGCAAGAATCGGTTCTCTATAGATCTTCGTTTTCAGTCTGACTTAAATTTTTCAGCTGACTTCAAAAAGGACGAGATTATTTTCGACTGTACGTTCCTTATTTTTCATATGTATACTGCGCGATACTTTCATCAGTTGTGTATCAATTTAATAATTCTTAATGAATGAGAATTAGAATTGGTCACGTATTAATTTGTACAAAAAATCCACCTCAAAGAGTGAGCTTGTGAATTTCCGTGAGCTTGTGATATACATACATACATTCGAAAGTGTTAAGAATTTTTAAAAAAATACAAAAAGTGAAACGGGGTTTTTCAAGCTATGTCTTAGTACTGAATTAAGCTAATTTAAGCTATAATGTAGAAATTTATGGTTGGTAAGCGTTTGCTCAGGTTCTGGCGTACGCTTGGATTTAGACATTCATGTGGTGCCAGCATAACACATTTTACCCTCAAGATTCTATACAAGCATGATAACAATAATAATAATATGAAACGCAAAACTTTATATTCTGTAATAATGCAATACAATTCGCCTGTATATATATAGAATCTACCCTTATTTTTAGTAAATTTACATTAATATTAAAATTTACCGTTGGACTAATTTATATCAGACAACTTTAACAGAAACAGTGATTTTTAAATATCATCATCATCATCATTACAGCCCTTCACAAGTCCACTGCTGAACATAGGCCTCCCCCAAAGAATGCCACAAAGCACGGTCCTGAGCCACCTGCATCCATCGACTTCCTGCAAATCTTACCAGGTCATCACTCCATCTAGTGGGGGGACGCCCTACACTTCGCCTGCCGGTACGAGGCTGCCACTCGAGAACCTTTCTTCCCCATCGGTTGTCGGTTCTTCGAGCCATATGGCCGGCCCATTGCCACTTCAGCTTACTAATCCGTTGGGCTATGTCGGTCACTCTGGTTCTACTGCGGATATCCTCATTTCTGAGTTTATCACGCAGAGAAACTCCGAGCATAGCCCTCTCCATAGCTCGCTGAGCGACCTTGAGCTTCCTCATCCGGCCAGCAGTGAAGGACCACGTCTCAGTTCCGTATGTCATCACTGGCAACACGCACTGGGTGTACAGTCTCGTTTTCAAGTTTTGAGGTATACCTGACGAGAAGATGTGCCGTAATTTCCCGAACGCTGCCCAACCGAGTTGAATCCGTCGATTGACCTCTCGGTCGAAGTTGGACTTACCTAGTCGGACTATTTGTCCCAGGTAAACATACTCGTCAACAACTTCGAGCTTAGTGTTCCCAACAACTACCGGCATAGGTGTGACATGGACATTAAACATGATCTTTGTTTTGTCCATGTTCATCTTAAGACCTATCCGTTGGGAAACACTATTGAGGTCATTGAGCATAGTGCTTAGGTCCTCCAGCGATTCTGCCATAAGGACTATATCGTCGGCAAATCGAAGGTGAGTGATGTACTCGCCATTGATGTTGATACCGTATCCTTTCCAGTCCAGAAGCTTGAAAACGTCTTCCAATGCAGCGGTGAAGAGTTTCGGGGATATGACGTCACCCTGTCTTACACCTCTCTGCAATTGGATAGGTTTCGTACTCTGGTTCTGTACTCGGATAGCCATCGTAGCCCTACTGTACAAGCACTTCAACACTTCGATATACCGACAGTCAACTTGGCATCGCTGAAGGGACTGCAGCACCGCCCAAATTTCGACGGAATCAAAGGCTTTCTCATAGTCCACATACGCCAGACATAGTGGCAAATTGTACTCCTCGGACTTCTGTACAATTTGCCGAAGGGTATGTATGTGGTCTATGGTGCTAAAGCCTTTTCGGAAACCGGCTTGTTCGGGAGGCTGGAAGTCGTCAAGTCTGCGCGCGAGACGATTCGTAATGACTCTCGAAAACAGCACGTAGACGCGGCTCAGAAGGGAAATCGGTCTGTAGTTCTTCAAGAGAGCGTTGTCGCCTTTCTTGAAGAACAAGACCACCGCACTTCTGCTCCACGCCTCCGGTGTAATGCCACCATGGAGGACGGAATTAAAGAGCTTCTGAAGGACTTCAAGTACCGGTTTTCCACCCGCTTTCAGAAGCTCCGCTGTAATTCCATCCTGGCCTGGGGCCTTGCCGTTTTTAAGGTGCTGGAGAGCCATTCTAATCTCGCTCAGACTGACGTCCGGGATATCATCGGAATAATGTCGGATAAGACTCGCTCTTGGATCGTTACTCACACTTGCGTGTGGCTCCAACGATGACGTGTACAGCTGCCCATAGAACCTCTCAATCTCACTCAAAATCTCAGGTGCCCCGGAAACGATGCTGCCACATTCGGTCTTCAGCTTTGACAGTTGGCTCTTTCTGGCAGACAGATCTCTGGCAAAGACTTTGGAGCCTTGGTTCCGCTCGATCGCTTCTTCAATACGAGCTGTATTGAAGTTGCGTAAGTCCCGCCGCATGCATTTGGAGATCTGTCTGTTCAGTTGCCTGTATGCTGTCAAATCTGTTGAAGAATGTAGCTTCATCTCCCGTCTAACAGCCATGAGATTAAGAGTGTGATCGGAGAGTTTTTGTGTTCTTCTGCGGCGGGTCTTGCAGAACTTAGCTCCGACCGCATGGACAGTTTCCACGAGCTTGTCATTCAAATCTTCCACTTCATTGCAGTCTTCTAGGCACTGAAAACGGTTTTGCAACTCGAGCTGAAAGGTTTCGGGACTTTGGATTAGAGATTTTTAAATAGCGGTAACTAATTTTTTTGGAAACCGTGTATTAAGAAATTTATTAAATAATTTACAAGAAGTACTATACGGGGTTATTTTTCAACGAGTAGCCAATTTTTAAGCTTAATTTCCAACATATAAATAATGATATATTGTTATTGCAGTTTTTGAAAATACGAGTAAATAAAGCTTCTACTTTTATTTGTAACTATCCCAAATTGAATGCGATTTATGGAAACAAAATGTTTGCCTACTGATCAACCTTTTTGAATGTGTACGTACGCAGTAAATTCATTTAAAATAATGAATTACTACCCATTATGAATTTAAAAAATAAAAAGGACAGAATTATTGGGATTATTTTATAAATTTTTCTTCTTCATTTGCCTCCATTACTTATCATGAACCTTCTCTGCAAATTTGGCTGGTTGCAAAATAACCTTGTATAACTTTCTTACAATATAACTTTAAAATTGTACAATTTGTTATGCCAATTTAAAATACTGTATTAATTTACTTATTTAAAATAAGGCTTTTGCGTTCCCACTTACTTTCAGCAAAGATTTGACAAGGGTCTAACCAAGAGGCACATGGGAATCTTTTAGGTGTTTGTTAATTGGCAAGCTAGTTTTAGTTGACAAAAATTAACTTTTAATAAATATTAAAAGCCGACTTTTAAGAAGTAAAAAGAAAAAAATAATTTGAATAATTTAAATGCTGAAGTCGGTTTTGTGTACTTTTACCTATGGATTTTTAAGTACAATTGAGCTGCTTAAACATAATTTTTTTATGATATTGCTACACCCACTTGCCCTGACTATGGACCAGCCGGTCTTTTAATAAGTTACGTGACTTTAAAATTGATAATTTTATTTCTTGTGTGTAGCTTCGTTTAAATTATTCTGCCTCCTTGGTTTAAAATTTGTGTGATAGTATTTATTATTCGTGGCCACCGAGCTTCAGCACGTCAAGCATTTTCTGCACGACAACAAGCTTCGGTTCTCGCGCCTACGTCACAGTGATCGAGTGAAGCCGGCCACAGTCGAGCGTGTGCCTGCTGTACTACCATTTGTGAGAGGTGTCACAGACAAGATTGGCTACATCTTGAAGCGAGCTTCTATTAGAACATTCTTCAAGCCGCCGAAGAAGATTAGTCAGTTCTTATCATCCGTCAAGTGCAATATTCCTCTACAAAATGCAGGTGTGTACAAGCTTAATTGTGAATGTGGTCTCTCATATTAATAAAACCAGCGTAAAAGAACACATAGCTGACGTGAAACACCAACGTTCCAGGAAGTCTGCAGTTTGTGATCGTATCTTAGGACGACCCCCGCCATTACATAAATTCTCGCGACAGAACATCGATTCCTGCCAAGGAGTACACGTGAGACTATTGAAATGTCCATGATGGAGAAAGAAAAGAGAGAAAAAAGAACTTCCTAATTTCAATAGAGAGGGAGGCTGGGTACTAAATTCATTCTAAGTTCATTCTGCGTAGATCGGACGAAATATATTAATTAAAAAAACTGAAGGTACTCCGAGTTAACTCTGACATCGGGACGTCAATCACCTCAGTCCTCCGTGGCCACAGGTGCTGTAAAATACCCGAAACGCCGGGAATTACAAAAAAGTTATATAAACGCGATGGAAGCCATAAAAGTAGTTTTATTCATTATTAATTGTATCAGTAATATAATAAATTTCTAAATCGTATTAAAAGAAGTATATATCCACACAAATAAGTTAAGTATTAAACTTTACCATTTTCCCAAAAAGGTTTTGAATTTCGGATTAACATATTCTTTTACGGCTTTGACAAGATCTACTTCCATTTCCGGTTGTCTCATCTGTGGAACTGTTCGAGTATGTATATCAAAAGCTTTGCTCACTATTGGTCGTCTTTTTATGTCATCTGTAATTGTTAATATTAGCTCTCTGTGGAATTCATTAAGAGGTTCGTCGGTGATAGGAATTTTGAGAATCGGATTTTCTTGGCTTGTGTAAGCTATTTGAGAAGTTGAGCCGGTGCTAGAAGCTTTCATTACTAATGTGTTAGCTTACATAGACCATGATTCTTCGTTATGTGTTTCTACCCCGGAAAGCGCATCGGCTTTGGTGTTACGTTTTCCCGTTTTGAATATGACAGAAAATCGTATTTGCTTAATTTTAATTTCCACCTAGTAAGTCGTGAGTTTGGTTCCTTAAGATTTATTATCTACTGAATGGGTTTATGATCAGTTAATATTTTAAAAGTACGGCCAAATTGATAGGGTCTTAAGTACTTGGTTGCTCATACAATGGTAAGAAGTCCTTCCTCTATAGTGATGTAGTTCACTTTGCTCTCATTTAGGGTTCTGGAAGCGTAATATACAGGTTTATCTGATCCTATGGGTCCCTGAGATAGGATGGCTCCTATCGTTACATTGAATGCGTCAGTGGTTAAGATGAATTCTTTATTGAAGTTAGGATATTGGATGGTTGGGTCGTTGATCGAGACACTGTTGCAACTTTCGAAGAAGTTAATATAGTCTGGGTCAAGAGTTATTTTTCGCCTTTTTTTAGATATTTAGTAATTCGAGCAAAGTCTGGGATAAACTTCCGATAATAACTTATTGGCCCTAAAAACTGTTTTATTAATTTTGCGGTTTTAGGTATGGACTTTTCTGTGGCGGATATTTTGCTAGGATTCGGCTTAATGCCATCTTCACTAATTATGTCTCCTAAATAAGTGGTTTCCAATCTAAGAACTCGGATTTATCTATTTGGATTTTAAAATTGGATTCCCGTAGTTTCTGAAATACTTACTCAAGATTTATCATGCGATCTTAAGAGGAACTGCTGAACACAATAATTTCATCTAAGTACACGAGACATACTGTATTTTGGAGGACATAGTGCACGTTATCCAAGACACACTGAAAGTGGATGGCGAGTTCTGTAAGCCCATGGGCATCCGTAAGAACTCGAATTACCTATGTTCAACATTGAATGCAGTTTTTGGGATGTCACTAGGGTTCATTTCGACCTGGTAAAATCCACTGGCTAAATCCAGGGTTGTGAAGTATTGGCAATTCCATAAATTATCTATATCGATAAATTCGGGATTGGATATTTGTCATTAATTTTTTTTCGTTTAGCTTCCTAAATTCAACTACGAGTCGCCATTTAGTTTTGCGACAATCATAAACCTTTTTGGGAAGCATCCAGATGGGTGAATTATACCTTTTTTTTTATACGGGGGGAAATCCTCATGGACTACCTCCGCCTCGGGAAAGGCGGAGGGGCGTGCCGGACTCTTACCGGCTAAAACCACCCTGGTGTCTTCTCACACGTGCGCGTGGGGCCGCGGGAATCCAAATTCTTCCGCAGCCCCACACTAGTGCTGGCCCGGTCTGTCCGGGCCTCGTCTCCTGCACGGGATAGTGAGGTGTTCAACTACCCCGTGTATCGCCTCAGGGGCGCGCGCCCACACCCGAGCGCGCCTCCGCCTCGGGTCCATCGAGTAGGGGTGGCGGGAGCTTCCCCAAGTCCCTCGCCATTGCACCTATTCATGGGGGCCGGAAAAAGGCGTTGTCCAACCTTCTCCTGCGTCCGGTGTGCCTTCTGCGGCCAGGGAAGGGAGTCGAGATCTCCCTTTCCCGTTCCGCAGTTTCCTTCTGCGACATCACATCCTCGCAGAAGGACACCACCGCATCCCATGACTCTGCGCTACCGACCATCTTCCGCACTAAGGCCGGCAGCGACAGATCGCCTCCTACTTTATTTGTGAGGACACGGCGCTGCTCCTCCCAAGCTACACACTTGGCGAGCGTGTGTTGCGCCGTGTCCTCCCCGCAATGAACGCAGTGGTGGCACCGAGCGTCCGGCTCCCTGTCTATGTGGCACAGGTACTTGCCGAAGCAGCCATGCCCCGACAGCACTTGCGTCACCCTAAACGACAGGGAGCCGTGCCTTCTCCCGAGCCAGTCGTCGACTACTGGCCGGATCGCCTCGACGGTAGCGAGGCCGGCGGTAGGGCGCAGAAGCCTTTGCCGCCATACCGCCACCAAGACCTAACGGAGCTCCTCTCGGCGCAGCGCGATCTGTCGCTGCACCGGTCTCGAGCCCCGTGCCCGCTCTTCCTCGCGCCATCGATATAATGACGCGAGTACTTTCGCCTCTAGGTCCCAGGGCGAGGATCCGGCCAGGACGCAAGCCGCCTCGTAGGAAATCGTGCGGTACCCGCGGACGACTCGGACGGCCATCGCCCTCTGCGGTTTGCGCAAAATGGCGAGAGTGCTGGCCGTCATGTCCATCGCCCACACAGGGGCCCCATACAGGGCCATGGACCGCACGATCCCCACGTACAACCGCCTACAGGCGGCGCTCGGGCCCCCCAAGTTGGGAAGCAACGTTGATAGCGCGCCCGCTGCACCCATTAGCTTGGGCGCCAGCCACCGGAAGTGAGGTCCGAATTCTCATCGGCTGTCGAGCACCAATCCCAGATACTTCATGGTGGACTCGACACCTATCCGGGCCCCGCTGACCACGATGTGTGAACCCGGCGGCGGCGCGTGTCGAAGGCCATGGAAAACCATGGCCTCCGACTTCTTTAGGGTCACCTCTAGGCCCAGGCGCCGGATGCGGTTCACCACTTGTGACACCGCAGCCGTGGCAACCAACGCTGCTTCCCTGTGCGAACTCCCCCGGGCAGTGACGAGCGTGTCGTCCACATAACACGTCAAGTCGGCACCCGACGGGAGTTCACCTCTCAGCACCCAGTCGTAGCCGATGTTCCACAGGAGCGGTCCCAAGACCGATCCCTGCGGAATACTGCACGACATGATGCGCCGACCGGCGCCGTCACGTCCCCAATAGGTAACGCATCTCTCCTCAAGGTAAGCCCCTATTATGCGGCGGAGGTAGGGAGGCACGCGATGGTAATTCAATGTCTCCCGAATACAACTCCAGGGTAGGGTGTTGAAGGCATTGGAGATGTCTAAAGACACTGCCAGCACCACCCCACACCGGGATATTGTCTCCTCCGCCAGGGCCCTCACGCGCGTAATAGCGTCTATGGTGGAGCGCCTGCAACGAAAACCAAACTGGTTCTCGTCCAGGTCCGGCCCCTCTCTGCACAAGTGGCTGACGAGGCGATTTGCGATGATGCGCTCAAGAAGTTTGCCCGCCCCGTCGAGCAGCACTATGGGCCGGTACGCGGACGGTGAGTCCGCGGGGCGCCCCTCCTTCCTGAGCAGGACCAGCCTCCCCTCCTTCCACACACTGGGAAACTGACCCTGCTCGAGACATGCCGTGAAGAGCCCTCTCAGCTGGGGCTCTAGCTCCTTCAGAGCCAGGACAAGAGCACGACCAGGAACTCCATCGGGTCCGGGCGCTGTGTTCTTAGCCCGGATTCGCGCCACGGCCGCTCTCGTCTCTGCTTGCGTCACCTCGGGGACATCGGTGCTCTCCTCTTCTGGAGAGTCTGTGGCTGAGGGCGAAGCCATCGCCGGGGGAACGTGTCCCACTCGCTCAGGGAAGAGAGCCGATACCACCGCCTCTAGCAACTGGGGTGTCATCGTTTGTGTTAGTGGAGGCGCCCAGGGACGCAACTTGCCCCGTACCCAACGGTAGGGGCGCCCCCACGGATCCCGATCTAGGGACCCCAGCAGCTCTCCCTGGCACGTGACTTTGATTCGCCGATGGCCAGCCACAGAGTGTCCTTAGACGCGCGGTACACCTCATACAGCGCGTCCTCCTCGGCGGGATCCCGTCGACGCCGCCTCCGGTATCGGGTGTACCGGCGACGAGCCGCAACGCACGCTATGCGCAATTGCGCGATCTCGGCGGTCCACCAGTACACCTGGCGCCTTGCGGACCGTTGGCGGACAAGGGGCATGGACACGTCGCAGATCTGCGTCATCGCCCCGCGAAACCATAGCGCCACCGCTTCGACTTCGACGGGGCCGTCCGTCGTCGACTCCCGGATCCAGGCCTGGACTAGGGCAGCTTCCTCGAGTAATTCCCTGTCGATGCGCTTAAGCGCCCAACGCGGGCCGTTGTTAATCGGGGTTGTTGGATGGCGGCCGCTCGCAGACTGGGCAGAGACGTCGAACCGGATATACCGATGGTCCGACAGCGTCTCCACCTCTGCGGCGACACGCCAGTCGCGGACTCGGCTGGCGACAGAGGGGCTAGCAAACGAGACGACCCACCCCGCTGCCGCACGCACGTGTATTCCGAACCCCGATTCAGGACGACCAGACCAATCGTCACCGTCCACTATTCTATCACCTCGCCCTGAGGGTCAGTGACCGGAGATCCCCACGCCGATGACTTGGCGTTGAGATCCCCGAGCACCAGAACGAGACGAGGGTGATAGCGGCCTACGACGGCGCCCAACTCGACAAGGAAACCCGCAAAGTCGGCGAGACTCTTGTTGGGGGAGAAATACGTCCCTACAATAACGATGCTGCCCGAGACCGCAGAAACCCAGCCGCGGCCCCGAGACGGGTCGATCAGAGTCTCGCCAATAATGGCCACCAAACCGTCAGCGCATCCCAAACAGTTGTCACGGGCGGGAATGAAGTACGGTTCGGCGACCACAGCCACGTGAATCGACCACTCTGCCATGCTCTGGAGTAGGAGATCCTGAGCTCTGGCACAGTGGTTGATGTTGCCCTGGAGAAAATGGAGAGAATGGAATTGTGCCATTATTGACATTCCATCCCCTCGGCAACGGTCCTGGGCCGGGAGTCGGCCGCGGAGCTGCTAGCCTGCGGGGGCAGCGAGGTTAACCCGGCAGGCTTAGTGCTCCTCTTCTTTTCCATTTTCTTTTTTGCCTTGCTGGCAGGCGCCCCACAGGCCCCTCTGTCTACTCTGTGCTCTGCAGGCCTTCCCGCAGCAGAACAAAGGCTGCAGTTGAACGCCGCGATGCACAGAGCCGCCTTGTGGCCAGGCTGGCTGCAGTGATAACAGAGGTCACTACGGTCAACCTCAGCGGTGCACTTCGCCCGGACGTGCCCTTTTTCCAGGCACCGGAAGCACTGCAAAGCCCGGGGCTGTAGAAGCTTGGTCCTTGCCGCCACCCAGCCTACCAGCAATCTGCCGCTATCAGCGATCTTCTTCGCCGACGCCACAGGGCACCGAACCCAGACCGTGCCGAGTCCGGAGGCGTCGGTGCATATATCGCCAGCCCGCACCTTGTCCGGCGGACACTCTCCGCTTCTGGTAACGGCCGCCACCACCTCCTAAGAGGTCACGGAGTCGTCCAGGTCAGCAATCCGCACCAATGCGGTTTTCATTGGTCTGGAGACCCAGACGTCCTCAGGTCTCGGCGGCTCCTCAGTTCTCCGAGTGTCCGCCACCAAAGGCGGACGGAGGATTTCCGCCGGGAGACGCCGTGAAATCGCCTCCAGCCGAGCGTTAACCATGCTCCCGCACTGGAGCATGCAGATCCGGACAATGCGCTCGACCTCTTCATCGGTACGAGGGCTTGCCGGTCGCGGTGCGGGAGTCGGGGCCACTACAGGCGCGGCATCGGTGGACGTGCGTCGCTGCTGCTCTTTGCTCAGCGCAGCAACTTGCTGTCGGAGGTCTTTCAAGTCATTTCTGAGGCGGCTGTTTTCCTCCTGTAACTTTGCAACCTCGTCAGAGGCCGTCCTGTTGAGGAGGATGCCGACCGCCTCCCTAATATCCGCGGCAGCCTCCTTTAAGCCACGGGTGAACGTGCTCTTCAAGCTGTCAGACTTGGTGGCAACCTTGAGGACTAAGTCCACCCCATCCAGAGCCAGCTGGCTCAAGGCCACCGCAGATCCAAGGCCTTCCGCCGCAAGAGCAGCTCGTCGCTCGCAAGCGCGTCGGGCCATTTCCGATACTTCGTCGGCCGCGACGGCTTGACGCTGCTCCCTCTTGGCGGCGTTGAGCTGCGCCTTTGAGCTCCCCAGCGAGGCACAGCTTTCACCGCCATCGCCAGTGTCCTCCGTAGTGGACCACATGTCGCTCTCTGCTTCACTAGCCGCCGAGGTATTGGAGCACACGAACCGTCCGTGCTTATCCCTCCGCGGCTGCGAAGCACTCGCCCCTCTCAATGCCTGCCGACCCCTCCCCGAAGTCAGCAACTTGGGAGCCGGCAGGCCTTCCTCTTCTGAAGACCGGCACACTGGAAGTTTCCTAGTGGAAGACGTCCCATGCGACCGATTTCCACCGTTTCCAGTATCTGATCCTGCCTCCTTTTCAACCTCTACGTCTTTAATGTTTTTATATTTTTCCATGTTTTATCCCACGAGTGTGGAGGAAATAGCAGTCCATCCGAGCAGCGCCTCCTGGGCCCAGATAAGCCTATGCGTAACCCGTCAAGGGTGTCGGCCGGTACCCCGACGGTGGCAACGCTAACGACTGAACATTTACCCATCAGCCATGCAGCTCCTCACGGCGTGCCACGCTTGAGCTTCGGGTGATTTTTAAAGAGGTTATCATCCTCGCGACTCCAGGCGGTTAAGCCAAGAGCCCTCGGCCCCTTAGGCGCCGCGAGACGTGATCCACGACACGCCAGAGGGATTCCGAGGTTCGAATGGTGGCAGAGTCGATATGGGTTCTTCCCATGCCTGCCCAGAGACCGGGTGAGGGAACACTGAGCCCATTCAGTTTCCTTTTTTTTACAGGGTGTGGTCCCTAAAAATCCCGCGATTACTGGTTACCCGGCGTCGGCAGAAGCCGAGTGCACCTGGCACCTCGCCGCGCATGACACATTCTCTGTTCCTCTCAACGGAGAGGATACAGGAAGCAACTAGAAGACCCTCCATTATCCAAACAAGCCCTCAGCCAGCCAGTTTTGGTCCGCGACGGTTTCCCGCTACCACCCATATCTGAGTGGCGTTCCCCTATCCGCCACCTGGGGACGCGCCCGATGGGAGCTCTGGCAACTCCACACGGGGGGTGAATTATACCTTGTTCTAACATTTTTCTGATTTGTTGTTTCACTTCGTCTCTATGAAGGTAAGGGTACCGATAGTTTTAGTATATTATATATCGCTATCTTATGAGTTGTCTGGATGTTATGCTTTATTTTATTAGTTTATGTTAGTTGCTCGCCTTCTATATATATAAAAAAAAGTTAAGTTATTTGGCACATAATCTTTTTAAATTAGTACGTTGTTCAACATTTAGATTGTCGGTGCGTAAACGTGATTATACTTCCTTGTAACGCGGGAGTTAAACGTTGTGAGAGGACTCAATATTATACGACTCGGCACATATTGGGTGATATGTATTGAGAAAATATATCGTGCAGAGTGGGTTTAAATAACTCTATAATACCGCGGTTATTTGACACTAATGTTAGACATTCGTTTATGACGCAATTAAAGATATACTGTTCCCTAAGTAACGCTTCTCCGTCATGGACATTAACAGGTAGTTTTATCAATTTCGATGATTGCGATGGTATCACGTTCTCGCAAAAATTAACGTTCTTAGAGCTTTACATTAAGATAAGGTTGCTAGCTAATCGGATTACATGTAATCTATCCTTTAGATCTATTCTAGCTTCCCATTTCTCTAATAGGTCTAGATCAATAAGGCCATTGAAGTAATCGTGAAATTTAAAAATATATAATTAAATATTATCAGGCTCTTGGAATTCGGAGAAGTATAGAATAGTTATTGAATACTTATTTCTAATGGTAGCATGCACGTTGGTTACCTCGAACAGATCATAATTTAAAGGTATATGTAATAAATATTTTGTATGGCTTCTGGATTTATGAAAGATTGATTCGCTCCTGTATCGATGAGAAATTTTGGCGGAGGGTTAGAAACACATAATATATATGGAAGCTGTCTCTGCGTGTGAGAGTTTACTTCTATTTTGGCTTTTTTGAAGAAGGAGTCTTTTAAAAATCCCTGCTTGTGAAGCTGCTGTGAAGGTTGGCAGACTGCCACGTTATCTTGTTCGTTTATCTCAGTTGCGTCATGATACTGGTAATGCTGTATATCATCATAGTCATAGGTCACAGTATTGATATAGTCGTAATAGTTGAATTGGAGTTCAGGATATATATATATAACTATCGTAACCTGCACATTCGTTAAAATTCATTTCCTAAAATTTGAAGTAATTTGAAGGCGTCGGGTTACCGTATTTGTGCCAATCGTAACCGGTCAGACCTGTCGGAGTTATTGCGGTTGTCGGTTTAGGTATATAGTGACTAAAGCCACTCATAGGCTTCGGGCCTGAGTCATGGGGTGGGTTACTATTTGGTTATCTAAACGTATTACTATGAGTTGTATAATTATGTGGCAAAGCGCGGAACAATTTTTAATCGTAAATTGTGCATTGGTATCGGTGCAGGAAAACTGAGTGGTTTTTGCAAAAGTAGGGCTACATGGCTAGGTTGGAGAGGCTTAGGTGCTTGAGGTTTCCTCTCAGAGAAAGATTCACCGCGTTGTTGCAAATAGTTCTTCCTGTACAAACTCCAAAGCTTTTTCAACGGTATCAGGATGCATGCAACGTATTTGTGAGCCAAATGGCTCCTTGAAACCGCGCACGAAAGCTTGCTTTATTATATATTTATATAGTATACGTTTGGCTTTTATTGTAGTAGGCAAGGTTTCATGAAGTGTAACATACGTCATGATAGTATCGAACATTATCTGACATCGTGTAAAAATCCTTGAGGAGAGTTGTTTCCCTGAGTATCTAAAGATATCAATTAAATAAACTTGAGCATCTTTAGAATTTCGCTATTAGGTTCATATTTGGCCTTCGCAAATATGATCATGTTTTCGAGTACCGTATTAAGCTCAAGTGGCTCCCTATCAGACTTCGTCAGAATACTCATATTCTATTTCCACTGTACTGTGTACTATTCGATCCTAAAACATCGACTTATCTTAAAGAAAAATTTGAGTTCATGGGCGCAGATAAAGATCATTCCAGAATAGCTGAAAAACTTATATTGCGTATGCCTGCTCACAATTCAAATTTTTTTCATTCCTCCTTTTGTGTCAAAGCAATCAAATTATGGAACTCGCTTCCTTTAATAATTAAGAAAGCCCAAAGCATTGAGTCTCTCAATACTATGGTTAGAGATTATTTTTTTAATATGTGTTCTACTTAATATATTTAATTGTCATATCTTTTTTTTGATAAGGATAATGTATATGATATATAGTTATAATGTATTACAAAAATATTTATAAATATGTATGTAATAAAATAAATTTGTGTATACATGCACATAAACACACAAATACATATATATGTAATTGTATGTTTATGTGTATATGTATATATAATATTATGTATTTGATTATTGCATTGTCTTATATACTATTTATACCTTGTGCTATAAATATATCCTTGTTTATCTACTATTTATGCACACTTCTATATATTTAAATGAAAACAATCTCCTTTACCAAGGTTTGCCTGGAAGAGATCGCTATCAAGCGATAAGACCACCTAATTGTACATTCATTTATAAATTTAAGTTTGCTGTATTGTGTAGTATTTTGTTTGCAATAAAGACTATAAATAAATAATTAATAAAATAAAATAAAGAGAGGTCATTGTAGAGTGCTGTTTCATCTCTTTGATCCGAAAAGTTATTGATTAAAGCTGTACGAATGCCATGCGAGATTTGAGGAATACCATTTGAATTTTAAGGTGTGAGGCGAGTTCAGTTATTTTGTTTAATATCCCATTATGAAGGCATAAGTTCGATAGTCCACTACCAGGACCATTACTTAGGTATGCAGCACATATTTGGTGATATAATTTTATAAACCTAGTAAGTACATTAGGGTTACCATCGAACTCTTGAACTCTTGAACTCTGGCACTGGGTGTAAAACTTTGGGTCATCATGGGCCATTCCTGATTCCTCGGTAATTATATCTAACTAAATAACAACTTAAATGTCTATTAGAATCCAAACTTTGTCTGTGTGGCTGTATACGCAATGTATGGTCACAGTGTGATGATTTCCTTGGATGGAAAATTTTGACAGGAAAGATTAACACTAGGAAAAAGGAAGCAACACTAGAAAGAATTCTGGTGTACTTACATAAATTTCATCTCGGTTTTCTCAGGATCGATGTCTTGATGTATTCTCTTGGCTTGCAGTTAGTCCATAGTAGATTCAAATACTTGCTTAAAGCTTAAAAGCTACGATATCTTAACTAACTATTGAGTATCCTACCGACTGCGCCAATTACGTTGGCTGCAACCGAAGGACACAAAAAAAAAACTTCAAACACTTTATTATAAAATAAAAATTACAATAAAATTATTACAACTAGGAAAGACGTGAAACAGATCGTTGCTAGATCTAGAATGAATTATAATTATTACGACGAAGTGTGTCGTCTCGTGGACGAATGGTAATCAAGGGTTAAAAAAATTGTGCAAAAAGGGTTATTATAATTTCAAAGAATACATAATCGAAAATAACCCCTGGGAATGCTAAACGCACAAATATGACATGAACCTCAAAATGAATTTATTTAAATCGAGACTATATAAGTGGCTTATTGAACTAAAAGTGTACGACATTAAAGAATTTATTGACCTTAGGCTTTAATAATTATTAATTTATTAATATTAATTTCATGAATGTATTTGACCTTTTTTTTTAAATAAATGTAACTTGAAATATATATAACATAAACTTAAATTTGTATGCTAATTATAAGCAAAACATGTGTACCTACTTATTTTACTGTACCACCTACAAATACCATGTTTTAAGCAAATACTGAAATTATTATTATTATGATTCTAAGCCCATGGTTACAAATTATGCATATACTCGTATTTTGATCATGGCTGAAATGCACGTAATGTTCTGTCTATATTTTTGTTAGTCTGAAAAAAAAATTTTCTAAAAATGTGACTAATGAAAATATTTTAGTTTAAGCCATTTTACAATTTACTGAAATTCGTTTTACTGTTACAAAGTCCTTTCTCGACTACACGGTACTAAGCAAAGAAAGTGCTCCACGTAAGAGGATTTTTCAACATATTTATGTCGCATGCATGTCCTGCTGATCCAGCTTTCCGCAACTGCGCAATAAAAATTTCACGGAAAAATTCTACATCCCTAGCTGTCGTGTATTTTTATATTTAATATTATTTACATGTTTTCGTTAATTAAATATTTCATAAATATAATTAAAGACCATCACTTAAAAACCTGTTTTATTTTTTCCCTATACCGTTGTTTCCTTCTAACTTTTTGAAAGAACTTACCATCCGAAAGCCTGAATTAGCCTTACTAGCCGAAAGTCTGCCAAACTTGATATTGACCATTGTCTAGTAGATAAAATAAGGCTGATGAAAAGAACTCGATGTAATTGAATTCAATTCTTAATTCAATTTTTTTAGTGTATGATACGGCTGACAAATTCGTTTGGGTACATAATTTCATGTGTAATCATGGCCAAAATTTCAACCACTGTAGTCTTGACCTTTGAAAAAAAAAAGACAACTTTTTTTTTCAAAAGTTTTATGTTAATCAAAAGAATTTAAATTCAATTTCCGTTTCTCTGTTCCTATTGTATGTGCCGCATCCGTTAATTCAATTTAGCTGAACAAACATAGAGACAGGGGTCAACAGAATATTAGGAAACATCGAAACAGAATCTTAATAGATTCTCATTCTCATTCTGTTTCGATATTCTGAGATGGGTTAATCGCTATCCAGATCTACAGGGAATTTTGGAAATAATTTACTAAAATAATTACAAGATCCGAAAGAGATTTTAGCAAAGAAATCTTAGGTGGTTAATTGTTTTCTATTTAAAATTTTGCAAAAAATAAATAAATTACTACTACTGGCTTGAAGCTAAGCGTCTCCATTATAATCAATATTCATTACTGTACGGACTAGGACACGGGCAGTTGAGTGATATAGGTGAGTGACTATTTCTATCACTGTTAGTGCACTACGTCTTTAGTGTATCATTACCATCATTACATACCTTCACAAGTCCCCAATGTAATGCCACAAAGCGTGGTCCTGAGCCTATTGTATCCATCTGTTGTCTTAACAGGTCGTCTCCGCATCTACCGGGCTATTCTACATTTTGCTTTCTTCCCTATTGGTTGTATGTTCTTCGATCTATATAGCCGCATATATTAAATATTTAATATATATTTCATTAATTAAGAGATTAATTTTTGGATGTTTAAGAAAATAACAACTGGCTATATTATAATTAAAAAAATCTGTTAAAAACCTTGGCCTGTATATTGATAGAGGTTTTTTTACGAATCAAAATGCAGATGCGTTGTCACCCGTGAGGACTAAGATAGAATGCCTCGTTTCCAGTAAAAAGGGTCTTCGGTTCTCTACACTCACCCTACGAAACTCAGCAGCGTTAAGCTGCTATGTTACGCTGGTATTCTGTGAGAGCGTGGTCCTTCCCCGGTTGAGCCGACCCATTCGTGCTACAACCATAACATAGCTGCAGCATGGCTCTACTACTTAAAAAAACCTTTTATTTTACCTATCTTTATGTGTACTACCCATACCTGTCCCAAGAACTTCTTAACAAGCTGGAGCGCCTGCTTAACAACTGTATTAGATTTATTTTTGGTCTGCGTAAGTATGACCATATTTCTCATTATAGATCACAGCTTATGTGGCTTACCATAAGGCAAAGGTGCAAGTCTAGAATATTACTTGTTCTTTCCTCAATTCTTAATGGTCCATAATCACCTTCTTATCTCATAGAACGATTTCTATATCTCTCTTCTTGACATGATAGGGTTCTTCGATCTTCCTCTAATAACAAGATTTATATTCCTACTCATCTCACCGAGTTCTATGGTAACTCCTTCACTGTTCAGGCTGCACGTCTTTGGAATTCCTTGCCTGACAATATTAGAAAAGCACCTAACAAATACTCCTTTATAAAGAAGGTACGCGAGAATTTACTGAATAATAATTAGAATTACAATATTGTTAATTAGTCGTATTTATATAAATGTATTAATTTTGTATTTATGTCTATTTATTTCCATATATATGTGTTAATATTTGTAAATGTGCGAATATATGTATAATATGATAAAATATATGTAAAAGTATATATGTTTAGGCCAAAAATGGTCATTTGAAACGCCATCCAGTCACGTTTGGCTGGGCGCATCGCCCGATGGTGTGAGGTGACGTGCGGGGGCAGCGGTATGCGACTTTCCGGCGTTCGGCCTCGTGAGTGCGTTACAGTAGCTCGCTGGCAGCGGTGCAGTTAATTAGCGTGTCTCGGTGGCCGCTGCCGAAATTTCGCGCGACCGGTTTATGGTCTAGATTTTTAGAATTGTGCATGTTACTTCGCTACGTAATTGTGGTTTTGTGAAAACCGCTTCGGTTTAGGTTGTCTAGGCTTTAAGTTCGTGACAAGAGGCTTGTATTTTATTTGACTTATTAAAGGCGTCTTCCGGTTGATTGTTTGGAAATCATAGTCTAATTATACCGTCGCGTTAAGAGCCTTTTGTGTGTTGACTCGGTAGCTAGTTTACGTATCAGCTAGGTTGATTTTGAATTCTTATTGCGGCGTGATGTTTAGTATCGAACGAAGGAACTTAGTTGTGTTTAACGCTGAACCGTGTGACTCATGAAGAGATCACGTTAGTTCCCTATTTGTAATTTGGTGATAAATGAATTCGAGACATTGAATATTGAACTGTGAACTACTGTCCGTTACTGTGTCGAGTATCACGTGTTCGATTCTACGATGAATGTTGAATTAGGCGAGTTGAAGTTAGTTAAATGTACAATAAAGTTAATAGACTGAAATAGTGACAATGAAGAAAGAAACTGTCCATGGTGGACGCCTGCTGGAGTGATGCAGCATTGTGGGGCAGCATGGAAACCGTCGCGCTGCCAGGTCACCTCAGCTGGGCCAGGTCACCCACATATACACACCACTAAACACTACTTTTCCTACATTCATCTACTCTACCTACGGCCTGACCGAGCCTTGGGGCAGTCTTAGATTCGGATCCAGGTACGTACCATTTATTTTCCTAGCCTTCTCCTTATTTTGTAGTATGATAGTTCATTTTTCCATAAGGCCGCTTGGGCCCGAACCCTCTTCTGCCCGTTGAGGAGGCTACTATGGGCCCTAGCCAAGGCGACCTTTGCAGGGGCAGCTGTGTTCCGTAACAATATATATCTATATATATATATATATATATATATATATATATATATATATACTAGCTGACCAAGCAGACGTTGTTCTGCCCTTTCTGATGACCATTTGTTTTCCTAAAAAAACTCGGGATAAAAACTATCCTTTTTCTCAAGTTGGACTAAACTGCACACAGTGTGCAAAATTTCATAGAAATCAGTACAGTAGTTTAAGAGTTCATCGCGGACAAACAACGTGACACGTAATTTTTATATATATTTGCATTTACTTATAATATTATATCATAATCTGTTTTGTTACATATAATGTGTCTTAATTTTAGTTTCTATTCTTTTAATTGGTACACCTACGACAAACTCTCACCACTCCATGGGTTGACTGGTAGAGAATGCCTTTAGGCATTATGTCCGCCCTTTGTATCTTTTTTTTCTAAAGGAACGCAATAAAGTTTTTAAATAAAAATAAATAAATAAATAAAAAATAATGTTTTTTTGTTCTTGATGACGTAGATACTTATGTTATTTGCGTGATTTTAATTTTTCTTGAATATTATAAAAATACACTTAAAGTAAAATATTTAATTAAAGAATTTCTGAGATATACTCCTTTAGCCTTGTATCGATGCTTTTTTATTGAATTCACATTTATATTGCATTGAGAACTAGGCAGATCCTTTGTATTCGACAGGAATGTCTATCAGCGTGGCAATTACAACAAATTTCGTATTCGCATTAAGTTATATCTCTGAAAATATATTAAATAGTAAACTCATTTTATTAAAACAACTATGTGCATTCATGTGTGCATGTGTATAAAACAATTTATATAAGTGAACTTACTCAATAACTTTCTGTATCACGGTATATGAAAGTCATGGCCTAATAAATCCCATGATATTAAATTTAAAAATCAATAAGCGTACGTTTATATTATGTACTCTTATGTACGTATATATGCACACATTTTATAGGCTTGTGCTTACGTATAGGTAAAACTATCATCATCTCCATCATCATCATTACAGCCTTTTACATGTCTACTATTACACATAGGTCTCTCCCAAGAAATGCCACAAAGCACGGTACTGAGCCATCTGCATCTGTTGACTCTCGGCAATTATATACTATAATACAAGGGTGACACTGAAAGTTCTTAGAAAATCAAAAATTGAACAAACTAGCAAGTTGTTAATTTTATTATATCTTTTCAAAATAGAGTCCATTTACATCAATACATCACTGCTTCTGATGGAACCACTGAGAAAAGCACTTTGCCCACTCGTCCTCAGGGGTCTCTTCGACGGCATTTTGAAACGCAGCCACTGCTTCCTCGCGTCCGTAAAACGTTGTCCTCGAAGTTTTTCTTTTATTTTCGAAAATAAATAAAAATCGCAATGTTCATGGAAGATTTTGTGCACTTGATTCATACCAATGCCTAACCTTGTCTGAATCTGCTGATAAGTCATTCTTTTGTCAGTCTTTATCATACGCCGCACAAGACTGATGTCATTTTCAGTCGTTGCCGTAGAAGGCCGTCCCTCACGCAGATCATCAGTGAGATTAGTGCGACCACGATTAAACTCATTAAACCAGTTGTGAACACGTGGCACGAGATGGTACTTTATTGTAAAAGGCCAATCGAAGTCTATCATGACTTTATAGTTGACTTAAATTACATTGAAAGTTACAAAAAATCATTGTACGAAATTTTTCTCGCGTTAAATTCATGCTGACCTGACACAGAGAGTTTTTAATTTGCCGCCAAATCGTAAAGAAATGACAAATTAATAAAATACATACACAATAATATTAGCAAAGAGTGACATGTTCAAAATTTGAATTAATTTTTTTATTATATCGTTTACAAGTGGCCAGTTCTAAAAACTTTCATTGTCACCCTCGTAATAAAATTTGTACAAGATATGTAAATATACTTTGAAATTTAAAGGTATCACAAATCGCTTGCGCTACTGGTATTGGGTTTTGTATTTTGATCTGTCTATTGTTATGGTACTGATGATGACTTGTTATTATTGTTGTTGTTATTATTCTTTGTTCTTTATAATATCTTAATATGAAATGTAATAATTTATTTTCGGTTTAATATTTATGGAAGTTTCAAATCATAAACTTAAATTTTTTATAATTCATCAACCATCGTTATATCAATGACAGTTTTCGAGCCTTTTCCAAACTATATTATTGGCCTAAAATGAGATAACACATTACGAATATATATTCAATATTGTCCCGCCCCCATTACGATATATATTAATGAATGCACCATATGTAGTCAGGCTAATTACGATAGGAAACATATAAAACCTCAATTCAATATCGTTCCCATCGCTACCAAACATTTAGAGATTATTCTTATGGACCCGTTCACAGTAAATAATGAAAAGCATCTCACATTCATAGATGTATTCTCAAAATATACTCAATCGTATAATTTACGTGACGGAACAGTATTGAGCATTTTGAAAAGCCTACTTACCTTTTGTACGCATCATGGTCTTTCTCTTACTATTGTCACCGATAATGGAACCGAACATTTACGAACCAGCTATTTACTGAGTTTGTACAATTATACAAAATTAAGCATCATAAAACATTAGCCCACTGTCCTAATGACAACGGTAACATAGAGCCGCGGTTCACTCAATTATACTGAACGATCAGCGAATCCTAAAATTATAAAAGAAACATGAGCGTGTAGTAAGCCTAATGGCTTATGCTATCTTGGTGTACAACAGTTCTGTGCACAGTTTTACTAAATGTAGGCCTTATGATATTGTCAATGGACATTTTAACCATAGAGACTCAATCGACATCGACTTGACAAAACACTTGCTACATCAATACATACTAACACACCGAGATCAAATGAAAGCAGTATATAAAATAATTAACGAACACTCTTTATCCGAACGTTCAGCTCTGATAAATAATGGGAATAAATCGCTATTCGCTATCATAATCTCAGCTCGTTACTACAAGAATAGGAAGCAAGAACAAATCCTGAATAACACCCAACATAGCTACGAAAAGGCCGAAGAATCTAAAGGCGAAAAGGCATTACCAGCAACTGTTTCTCTTAAAGTTCTAAAATCTAAGGGCGGAGGAGTTACAACATTGCCTCATATGTAAAGAGCCAACACAGCAGCGACCCCGATACATCGGAGCGGCACGAAGCGCAACTCAGAAGAACGTGAGCATTGACGTCAACTGATGCAATTGGAGCTCAGCAATATGAAAAAAAATTGAAAATTATATTTATTTTCATTTTTTTTTGTTGTTGTAGCTCAGCAATATACATTTACATTATTTTTATTGTAATAATCATTATTAGTTTTAGATCAAGCATCGACCTGTTTCACTTATTTACTAGTTGTAATAATTATATTGTAATTATTATTTTATAATAAAGTATTTTAAATTAGTTTCGGTTTTTTTGGGTCCTTCGGATGCAGTTAACGTAATTCCTATGTGTATTCGTAGTAGTCATGCTGCAAATAATTATATTTGTAGTACGAAAGAGTTGGCGTGACCGTAGCGGGACCATGCTCTCACAGAATGCCAGAGTGAAATAGTAGCTTCATACAGCTGTGTTTTGTATGTTTAATGTAGAGAACCAGAGACCCTTTCCACTGGAAACGAGGCCTAACATCTTCATCCTTAGGGCTGACAACGCATCTGCATTTCTAAGATAAATGTAGGTGTCTATGGGCCATAACATCCACTTACCATCAGGTGGATTGTATGCTCGCTTGTCACTTTTTTTCTTTTAAAATTAAAAAAAAAAAAACTATAATGTAAAATTACAATAAACAATATTATAACAACCCCCAATATTATGTTCATCGCAGTATCAACTAATAGCACACTCTACATTCCGGTGGATTGTTGTCGCACGCAATCAAATATAAATATTAAAATTGGTGAACGATACTTTATTATTTTATTGTAAAATAAAGGAAGCGAAGTTGTAGCCTAAACAACATGTCCCGTTGATGGGCACAGGTCTCTACTCATATCTGAGAGGGTTATGCTAAACAATCAGTTCGCCAATGCACTTGTGGGTGTTGGTGTATTTCACAAACATGTCTTCAAAATATTTTATTGCTTGTACTTACAGGTTTCCTCGCGATGTTATCCTTCACCGCCGAGAATGTGGCAAATAAGCAGCTAAAATAGCAACTAACAATTTTATTGGTAATGGCAGAAATCGAACCTAAGCTCGCGTACTGTGAAATTTATGGTGAGCACTTAGCCCTGAGTTAGCACGGCTCATGTTATTTATTGTTCACCATATTGATGAGAATTAGAAGATGAGATTTAATTAATTCACACAAAAAATAAAAAACAAAAACAATTAGAGGCATGTTAAATGCACAAATAACTATTTTTTTATGTGAGATGAAAAAAGTAGGCTCAGGCATAAATAAAGCTTGCAGCAAGTAAATAAGCTTAGTCTTTTATCTTTTCATTGTAGTTTTGTTAGATCTTTTGCAGTGGAATTTTCTTCTTGTTTAGTAAAACTTATACTTTCACTTAAAATAAATTCTATTTTTTTATGTATAACATGAATCCTCTGAAAGCAATTTATTTATGATAGCTTTTAAACTAACTTTATGATATTATTATCTTAAAATTTCATTCATACAAGTTTACCCGAGATTTTTCACTCTACGCATCCTACTTCTGATTTCAAGTACCGGTCTGCCACCCGCTTTCAGAACCTCCGCTGTAATTCCATCCTCGCCTGGGGCCTTGCCGTTTTTAAGGTGCTGGAGAGCCATTCTAATCTCGTTCAGACTGAAGTCCGGGATATCATCGGAATAATGTCGGATAAGACTCGCTCTTGGATCGTTACTCACACTCGCGTGTAGCTCCAACGATGACGTGTACAGCTGCCCATAGAACCTCTCAATCTCACTCAATATCTCAGGTGCCCCGGAAACGATGCTGCCACATTCTGTCTTCAGCTTTGACAGTTGGCTCTTTCTGGCAGACAGATCTCTGGCAAAGACTTGGTTCCGCTCGATCGCTTCTTCAATACGAGCTGTATTGAAGTTGCGTAAGTCCCGCCGCATGCATTTGGAGATCTGTCTGTTCAGTTGCCTGTATGCTGTCAAATCTGTTGAAGAATGTAGCTTCATCCCCCGTCTAACAGCCATGAGATTAAGAGTGTGATCGGAGAGTTTTTGTGTTCTTCTGCGGCGGGTCTTGCAGAACTTAGCTCCGACCGCATGGACAGTTTCCACGAGCTTGTCATTCATATCGTCCTTTTCATTGCAGTCTTCTAGGCACTGAAAACAGTTTTGTAACTCGAGCTGAAAGGTTTCGGGACTTTGGATCAGAGCACGAGGGGAACAGAGCATTGACTTCATTACACGAGACCTCTCCAACTTAACGTTTAGGTTCAGTGTGCCTCTAACCATTCGGTGATCGCTGCCGGTTTTTACCCTCGCGATCACTGAGACATCACTGAACAGTTGTCGTCTGGTCGTCATAATGAAGTCAATCTCATTTGTTGTCGAACCGTCGGGGCTCGACCAGGTCCACTTCCTGTAGGGCCGCTACTGGAAGAAAGAGTTCATCATAAAGAGTCCCTCTTTTTTCATGAAGTCAGCCAGCTGCTGGCCCCTTGGGTTCCGTTGCCCTATTCCAAATTTCCCTACTTTCAGCTCACCATTCTCTCTTGTGCTTAGTTTTGCATTGAAGTTTCCCATTAATACCGTATATTGGGTTTTGGAGGAATGCATGGCTCTAGAGATATCCTCATACATTTCCTCCACCTCCTCATCGGGGTGTGCCGAGGTTGGTGCGTAAACCTGTATGACCTTCAGCGAATACCGTTTGGTGATTCTGAGTATAAGGTACGCAACCCTCGTCGACACACTCTCAATCTTTACAACGTTGTTAACTAGAGACTTGTGGACGATAAATCCGACACCTCTTTGGGACAGATGGTCGCCCTCCCGATAATAGAGCAAATTGTCGGATTCGAGGATTACCGTTTCCTCCCCCTCTCTTGGGACCTCGGATAATTCTATAATATGCCAGCGTAACTTGTCTATCTCTTCTTCCAGCTCTACAATCTTCTCGTCAGTCCTCAGGGTGCGTGCGTTGTATGTTGCCAGCTCGAGTCGTCGTAGGTGACAACCGAACCTCCACCGGAGATTCTTAGCACCCCCTGCCCCGCCGTTACCATGATCGCCACCGTAGCCAGGAATAGCGGGGCCGCCGGGGACTGGGGGCCGTCTCTTAGAAACTTTATCAATTTGGGGGTATTTGCCATAGTTGCCACGCTTGGCGAGCGGGTTAGCAACCGCAGTTTTTTTATTGTATTTTTGATGTTATCAGGAAGATGCTGCTGCCAATCTCCTGCCTGTTTCCCTTTGTCGCCTTTTACGACACCCACGGGAAGATATGGGGTAGTGGATATTCTTAACCGCCACTCAAGGCAAACGTCATGCTCACCACGTATTAAAAGAAGTATTTGAATTAATTAATTTGTTTATTTATTTGGCAGACGCACACGATTGCAATACCAGACGTCTCGCACAGTTGATGCTTCTCGCCGGTCTAGATTAGGTCGCGGAAATGTTTCTTCGTATTTTTTTTTTGTATAATATTGAAGAAAAATCTTTTTGGTTGTACGGTTTGTATCTGGGTGGTTTTAAAATCAATATATATAGGACATTAAGAAAAATAAAAATAAAAAGTAATAAACACTTTCCCCCCATTTTTAATTGTTTCTGTCCGCCAAAAT
This sequence comes from Parnassius mnemosyne, assembly GCA_963668995.1. Lineage (NCBI taxonomy): Eukaryota > Metazoa > Arthropoda > Insecta > Lepidoptera > Papilionidae > Parnassius > Parnassius mnemosyne. Next base: position 15,059,975 of record CAVLGL010000002.1, on the reverse strand, counting down.
GAGTTAATCTTATGAAGAAATTTGATACATTCTGATGTTTTATTACAAAATAGAGAAAGATGCAACTCAAGCGTGAAAAACAACTAACTTGTGACGTTTATGGATCTCATGCAGTGTCAGTAAGAGTAGCACAAAGTTGGTTCAAGCGTTTTCAGTACGGGAATTTTGATGTCAAAGATGTAGGTCGTTCTCGTTGCCTTCATACGTACAAAGTCGATACTATTTTTGAAAAAGTGGAGCAAAATCTGCATATTAGTAATTTCGACATAGCTAAGAAATTGACGATAAAACAGTATGGACACATTAGAAAAAGTCTAGCTATACAAAACAGCTCGATATTTGCGTACCACAAGAGCTCACTGAAAGAAATCTTATGAATCGTGTACTCATTTGCAATTATTCGTTGAAACGAATAAAACAGAACCATTTTTGAAAGTGGTGATAAAATGTATATCACCTACGACAAGAACTTGCGAAAAAGATCATGGTCAAAGGGTAGTCAACCTCCACAGACTGTAGCAAAGCCCGAATTAACAAGCAATAGGGCAATCCTGTGTGTATGGTGGGATTGGAAGGGCACCGTTATATTATGAGCTTTCACCGCCGGGGAAAACCATCGATTTGGATTCCTACTGCCTACACCTAATGAGACTCAAGCAAGAAATTGAGAATAAAATGGCCGGAACTAATCAACAGAAAAGGAGTGGTCTTTCATCATTATAACGCTGGACCACACACATCTTTGACCACTCAGCAATAATTGAGTTTGGTTGGTAAGTGTTAATACATCCATCATAAAGTCCTGAAATTTTATCCTCAGATTTTTATCTGTTTTGGTCTCTTCAGAATTCTTTGGGCACCTACAAGATGGCAACAATTTATATACAATTAAAACTACTTACTTACTACTTACTATACTATACTTATCTCCACGCACAATCCCTGACGGGGTAGCCAGAGAGAACACATCGCCAAGTGCCACAATCCTTACATACCTCTTTGGATTCTTTCAGATTCATTATCTTCTTCATACATGCACGTCTAGGTATCCGAGTAATCTTGACCCTCCCCTCTTTGAGAAATTTGCTCACATGGTCTTCGAAAGTTAGTCTCGGTCTACCTCGACACCTTTTAATATTTACTTTCGCACTATATATTTTCTTCACCATTCGGTCTTCACTCATTCGCTCAACGTGCCCAAAGCATCGAGGCATACCCTTATCAGTTTTTGTGATAAGGTCATCTTTCAAACCTGCCATATTGCGAATCTCTTCATTTCGCTTTCGGTCGGCCATGGTAACGCCGCACATTTTACGAAGAGATCGCTTCTCCACTGCATTCAACTTACTTTTATGCTTCTTCTGGCATACCCAGGTTTCGCTGCCATATAACAAAGTCGGTACCAACACTGTGTTATGTATTGCAAGGCGTGCACTCTTCACTACGCCTTACCTTTTGACTAACGCAGTCAGGGCACCATTGACTTTGTTCCCGGCAGCGACACGCCTGTCCACATCTAAATCACATCTTCCATCCCGGCTGAAAGCACTCCCCAAGTATACCATTTCATTTACCTGTTATAGATATTCCTGATTTACCCATATTTCAGACCTTTAATTTCAAATTCCTCTTTCATACACGTGACTAATACCTGCAGTTCTGCTTCTGATGGTGCAATAAGCACTGCATCATCAGCATACAGCAGACAATTTACTTTAATGTCACCCAATTTCACACCCAAACAGCTATCTTTCAGCTTCTGTAAACAGCTGTTGAGATACAATATCAACAGCCAGGAAGATATGACACAACCCTGTTTTACGCTCGTTTGGACGCTAAACATAGGTGACAGGTCCTGCCCTACCCGCACACAGGCTTACAGTCACAGTAAAGTGACTGCACAGCCCTTAGCAATCGACCATCCACACCATACCCCGGCAACAGTTCCCACATTTTCTTCCTTACAACCTTATCAAATGCTTTCTCAAGATCCACAAAAGCACAGAAAATCGTCTAATCAGCAGCCAGAAGCTTCTCCGTGATCATGTGGAGAGAAAAAATTTGATCCGTGCATCCTCTTCCAGGTCTAAATCCACATTGTTCCTCCTCTACTTTGAGTATATGCATTTTACGATCATGTTTGTCTCACCCACCCACAAGTTGCCTTCAATCTTTCAAAGGTGGGAACTTTGTAGAGATATATTATTAAGTTGTTATATAAAACATCATGGAGGACAGATAGTCTGCAGCCCCGCAATGAAGGGACCCGACTTGGGCAAAGCTACTTAGGTTGTGAGTCAAACCAAGACGCAGAGAGCGCCATTGAGAATAGCGACCCGCCAAACAACCATCGCAGAGACGCAATGCTGCAGAATGCAACAAGCATCAATACGACTATCGTCGGGCTTACACCATCCCAAGGTCCCCCATACAGTCCCAGCAGACATCACCACCCACATACATGTGTCGAATCAGGTGCAGCACACCCGCAGATCCATCACAAGACACAATACTGCAAGTAGCAGTAAGCATTAATGCAACTATCATACGGATGGCGCCCCCTCACAACACACCCAAATGATCCCTATCGACTTTGGTAACAACATTGTCTAGGACACATCGGTTAGTGAGTCCAAGTTTACCTCGGTCTCAGAGGCTGCGAATCAACCTACACGCCACTATAATAATCCTTTTCATATCTGCTTGCTATCATAATGCTTATGCATCATAGAGACCTTCTATATTAATGATTTGGTCGTTAGACCTTACTATGATAAGTCCCTAATATAGGACTAGTCATTGTGCAACCTTAGTACTAGCAGTCGGTCAGCCGACCACCCCATATATATGTACAACCTTGGGTATGTGTCTCCGGCAACGCTTAAATATAAGGGAAAATTACAAGAACACCTTCATCAACTTCAACATCAATTTTGATCCATTTTTTCTATTATATTACAACTGTTATTTATCTTTGTTATTGCAATATAATCGACTTCTATTTATATCATTTGATACATTTTGAACATTTTAAGCAGGTTTTTAATAAATTTAGAGATTTTTAGACACATTTTATGCGTTTACTAATATTATAATATTCAATAATTATTCCAAATGGATATTTTTGAACTTTATGCTTATTATTTGCATTTAATTGTTTAAAATATAATTTCTATGACATTTTTAAATGTCTGTATAATGAATTTAATTATTATTTATTAATAATAAATATGAGGCGTCACACTCCCATAGAAATCTTTCCGATTTCTCTTGCACCCTACGTGTCAAAACCTTCGAGTAAACTTTACTTGCTAAACTGGTCAAGCTGATCGCCCGATAGTACCCGCAGTCAAAATGTGAACCCTTACCTTTATATAAAGGCACAATGACTGCGGATCGCCAATTATCAGGGACATCCCCCGTCTGCCAGCACAAATTGCACAGCAGATGAAAGCTGTCCCAGACGCGAGGCCCACCATACTTGACCATTTCAGCAGTAACTCTGTCTAATCCCGCAGCCTTACCACATTTCAAACTTCGAATCGCACGTTCAATCTCTTTCATACTGATAACCTCAGTGTCACCGAGGTCCGGGTCTGGCGTACCAGTCACGGCGTCACCCCCGGATCCCTCACCAAGATCATCACACGCATACATTTCTTTATAAAATTCGCTCCATCGCTGCATGACGTCCGATTTTTCTGAGAGGACGTCATTGGTTCTCTAAAGCACTTTGTTCATTCTTAAGACCGTCGCACCACTTCGGGTCCTTCCAATCTCTATCCTAAACTTTCAGAAGAGTTTGGAGTTCTCCTTAAAGTTGTGCGACAACCTTTCGTCCGCTTCCATTCTACACCTTTCACGCACTTCCTCAATCAATGTTTTCGTATGAACTTTCTGCAGCTTATATCTTTCTTTCATCTTCTCTCTCATATCCTTATCATAACTAGAGGCCAAGTAGTCTAACCATGCTTTCTTCTTCTTCTTTACAGCTTTTTTCACTTCATCATTCCACCATGCATCTCTTCTTTTACTACTACCTCTTTTTATCGTTCCACACACTTCTTCCGCTGCACTTACCATTCCATCCCTAAGGTTCTGCTATGTTCTTTCCACACATTCTTCTATGCCGTCGATGGTGTCAAGCTTTTCGGCTACCCTAGCATGATATTTGTCCCTAGTATCCGCTTCCTGAAGCTTCCAGCTTCGAATGCGACAGACACAAGTTACAATTAAAACAATTTATATATATATATATTGTGTATATTGTATATATTGCAGATTGTGTATTATCTCATATAAGGAAAGATTCCACGCCACGGAAGCCTTACAATTCCAACCCTGACATCAATAAATCAGGTGAGCCTATCAATATGACTACTCGTAAGCATAAACACGACAACGACTTCTCAGAGGCTCTCAATAATTTTACCTCAGAGATACGTAGAACTTTACATGACTGGAAAAAGGAAATTCAAGATGAAATATCAGGAATTAAAAATAATTTAGACTTCGTATTAAAAACCGATCTTGAGAAACTAAATGCATCCTTTGCTGAGATCATGTCGGAACTAAGCAGCGTCCGTCAGGAATATCACGAGATTAAAAAGTCGGTCATATCTCTTGACCTAAAGTACAACGAGACAATGAAGCAAATCACAGTTTTAGAAAACTCTGTACAATTCAATTGCGACCAATATGACCATGTTCAAAAGAAAATGGAATTATTATCTGTTAACAAAAAAGCAATCGAATCACTAGAATCTAAAATGGACTTATTGACTAACGAAAACAGACTATTACAATTAGAAATTAACACAAATAATCAAAGAGATCGCCTTTTGAACTTAGAGATCGTCGGCGTTCCTGAAATCAAGGATGAAGACTTAACCAATTTAATTATATCCATTGCTAAGCAGTCTAATGTTAATTAGAAGTAATGATATATTAGAAGTTAATCGTGTCACACCGAAAATCAAACAACAGGGCCGCCCGAAAAATATAATTGCAAAGCTTAAATCCCGTCTTCTAAAGGACAACATAATCTCTGGCACTCGAAAAAACCGACTGACCACCAAAGACCTTGCCATACATGGCAGCGTTCGTCCCGTATATGTCAATGAGCATCTTACACAGTGCAATAAACTTCTACTAAAGAAATGTAGGGAGACGGCGAAACTTAAGCAGTATCAATATGTGTGGACAAAAAACGGGAGGATCTACGTCAGAAAGAACGACACATCTCCGGCTTTGCATATATCACAGGAAAGAGACGTTTTAAAATTAATTTAATCTTACATTGTATATTGTTTTGTTCTCTTTTCAAGTACGTTATATTGCTTAAATTTATCAATTCCATCGTTGTAAAAGCAATTCATTGGTCTCTCTTATCTCATTTTGTCTATATTATATATCATTGTTTGACCGCACGTAAAGGGAGCTCAATTAATGAAATATTTTTGGTCTTAAGTGTATTAGTCACACGCGCGATAATTGTGCAGCTAAGTTGCATCCATATTCTTCACGAACGTTACTCAACTATATATATATTATGGTTTCTTTTACTATATCCTTTATATTTAATAAAATACCAATTATATTTTTTCTGGCGTCTTGTATATTATGTATTATTTTATTTTACTTTGTCAATCTATGAATTCATCTATTATATTGTTATCATTCATAATAATTACCCGTTCAATATTTATTTATTAAATCTAACAACAATACTTAAAACGTCTATATTGTTACATTCGCGATATTTATATATATATTTAATAACTGCTCTGCATATTTATAAGCTCGCACCCTTTTATGTTGACTCGACTATATTAATCAAATCGTTTAAGGATTCATTCTGTTATATCTTATTGATAAATTTTATACTCTACCACCTTATACAAAAAATCAAGTCACTATTAACTAGCAACTGCCGAAGTGATATATCATTGTTCGTACTACTTAAGTCTAACGTAAACAAATTATTAGTTCTGTTACTCTTTGTAGCTTTAAAGTACTATAAATTTAACACAATTGGGTACATATTTGATTTTGATTAATGGCTGTAAATAATTTGTACTGTTATTATCAGAATGTTTGTGGTCTTAGGACTAAATGTCTTGAATTACGACTAAATATTTTGACGAACGATTACGACATTATAATTATGACAGAATCATGGCTACACAGTGGAATTTTTGATGGTGAGTTGTGCGACGATAGGTATGACGTGTTCAGGGCTGACAGAGATTTACGTAATAGTGGTAAAAGTACTGGTGGTGGAGTATTAATACTGACACGACGTACACTCGGTGCCATGTATCGTGACCTTGGCGTATGCGGTCTTACTGAGCTATTGTGGATTACTATTCCTTCAAGCGCGTGCGCTTCAAATTCCAACTTACATATTTGTGTGGCATATATTGCCCCTGACCCTCATCAAATGCCATCGGATCTCGTTTTTATTAAACAAAAAATTAATAGTATTATCGAGCTTTCCCCAAATGATAATTTTGTAATATTAGGAGATTTCAACTTGCCGTTCATTTCTTGGAACCCAAACGGATATACAGCTTTGAAAAAAGGGCCTACTGAGGTACAAAAGCGAGTATCCAATTGATGGAAACACTAACATTTCACGGGTTAAGACAATTTAATACTTTAAAAAATCATGCTGATAACACATTAGATCTTGCATTCTCTAATCTACCTCTGAATATCATCCCTGCGGCTGCGCCGCTACTCAGGGAGGACCACGCACATCCTTCTTTTTGCTTCATAGTTTTGGATTTAAACATTACTCCTCTACGGGAAACAGCTGCGCCGAGGCGAAATTTCAGGAGGGCTGATTATGAAAAAATTAATACATATCTTTTAGAACAGGACTGGAGGTCTCTTTTATGTACAGGCACTGTAGACGAAGCTACAAATACCTTTTATAACATACTGGATAGTTGTGTTCGTTTACATGTGCCTTTTAGTTATAACACAGGGAAGCGATCATATCCTAAATGGTACACACCTGCTTTAATAAAAATAATTAAGGAGAAAAACAATGCTCACACACGTTGGAAAAAATTCAGGAATAGATTAGATTACGATGAGTTTTCGTTACTCCGAGCAAGAGAACACCGTGTTCAGAGAGAATGCTTTAATAAATTTACGTCAAGTTGTGAAAATAGCATCAAAACACATCCTAAAACATTCTGGACTTTCGTCAAAGCCATTCGGGGTGGGTCAGGTTACCCTAAGAAAATGTCTTTGAAAGATATAGAGTACACCGATGGTAAAGAAATATGCAATGCTTTCAACTCATTCTTCAAGAGTGTATTTGGTATTCCTAGTAATAACTACATATATCCACATACGGAATCGTTGTGTACTGACACCGTTTCTAATGTACAGACAAACGCTGCAATAATTGAAAAAATGTTGAAAACTTTGGACACGAACAAAGGTGCCGGTAGTGATGGGTTACCTTCTTTTTTTTGGTCACGATGCGCTAAATCACTTGCTCTCCCCTTGACTATTATATTTAATCGCTCTCTACGTGAAGGGATATTTCCGCATCAATGGAAGTGTGCACACATAATCCCTGTACACAAGAAGGGATCACGTACAGAAATAAATAATTATAGAGGCATTTCTATTTTGAACACCGCGGCTAAAATCCTTGAACGAGTAGTATATAACGTAATTTACTCCACGCTTTCACGTGCCTTCCCTGAGCAGCAACATGGTTTTTTACAAAGGCGATCCACCACTACGAACCTGGCAAGTTTTTCTTCTTTTGTCCTTGAAAATATGGATCAAGGTGGGCAGGTTGATGTGATCTACACTGATTTTGAAAAAGCTTTCGATCGTGTGGATCACATGATCCTGCTCAACAAATTACAAATATTAGGGATTCACGGTGACTTGCTCCGATGGACTGAATCATATCTCACAAACCGCTCACAAGCAGTCGTGATAGGTAGTTTCCGTTCGAGCTACATAAACATACCTACAGGTGTTCCTCAGGGCTCTCACTTAGGTCCACTTTTTTACAATGCCTACCTATATGACATTGGTTCGTGCATTATACACACAAATTACCTCATGTATGCAGATGATAAGAAGATTTTTTGTAAAATTAACACCATACATGACTGCCTATTGATACAAAAAGACCTGGACCGTTTATTTGAATATTACAAAATAAATAATATAACTGTCAATGCAAGCAAGTGCGAATGTATTAGTTTTACACGGAAATCTAAGCCAATTCTAAATAAATATCACTTTGACGGATTAGAAATCAGCCGAAAAGTAAGTGTTAGGGATTTAGTCGTAATTTTTGATCATAAAATGATACTATCCGAACACATTGATTACGTTATCAGTAAAGCCTATAAAAATCTTGGTTTTGTTCTTCGCATCTGTAAACCATTCTCGAATATTAATACAATTAAAATGGTTTATTTTGCATATGTCAGAAGTGTTTTGGAATATGCTAGTTCAATATGGTCTCCACAGTACAATGTCTACAAAAGCCGCCTTGAGCGTATTCAAAAAATATTTGTTAATCACCTTAACTTTCGCTGTCGGAATAAAATCGATACTTACACAGACAGTTGCACTGAGCACGATCTCTTATCTCTGGAACACAGGCGCATTTTGCTTGACATGGCTTTGTTATATGATATAATAAACAGTAATATTGACTGTCCATATCTTGTCTCAAGAATCACCTTTCGTACTCCAAAATTCCGTACCCGCAATACTACATTGTTACAAACTCCCTGGCATCATTCAAACTACTGTCGAAACACTGTTCTTTCGCGGCTTGCTCGTACATATAATGAACAATTTGGACACATTGACCTCTTTGCGAAATCTAAACTTACGTTTAAAGATTACATCAAGAAAACTATTACGAAATAGAGCAGTTGAAGTTAAAATCACATACAATCATATATTCTCTCATCTATTTCTTCTATATGTATTTTTGAGGCTACTAATATAAATATAAGTACTTAAGTTATTTTATTTAATATATATTATAATTAATTATTTGTATTATGTTTATATATTTAAACATTTAATATGTATATATACATAAGTAAACATATATGTATGTATATATATATATATATATATATATATATATATATATATATATCTTATATGTTTATATATATATATATATATTTATATATATATATATATATAAAGGTAATGTAATATATCATCCTACCTGACTATCTCTCCTGATCTGTAAACTTATGACCACCTTCATTACATTGAATTGCTTATAATTTTGCTTATAATTTATCTATTAGATTGTTCTTTTTCCTTTTCTTCTAACAACAATACACCTACCATCAAACAATATAAGGGAAACCTGTTATTGGCCATACTTTTAGTTTGTTACATTAATGTTAATATTTTCTATATACGCTGTTGGTTTTCTAAATAAATAAATAAATAAATAATATATATATATATATATATATATATATATATATATATATATATATATATATTGACCAAAGAATGCTTCTGACGCAGTCTTTTAAGAGTTTCGTTAAAACACATAGTCTCCCTTACGATGAAAGAACATGTTGCCGGATTCTAGGATTATCGTGTCCTCGCTCTTCTCGTCCAACCGGTTAACAATAAAATACAGATAAATTTCGCTAATTAGGTATATCCTAGCGCAATCTTTCTATATCTTCTTTCAGCTCCAGGAATATCTGGACAGTCCTCAGGGTACTTGCGTTATATGAAGCCAGGTCAAGTCGTCTAAGGTGGCAGTCGAACGTTCACCGGAGTTTCTTAAGCAATCCCTATAAATTTTACAGTAAGCGAGCAAAGGGCTTTTTCTCCGTTAGCACCAATTACATTGTTCATTGAAATTTTATGTGCTGATTTATCATATTCTCGGCGCTGAAGGAAAACATCTACCACCATCTCAAAACCTGCAGGTGTGAGTATATCGTATGTCGGGGACATTCTAGATGGTAAGACTCTTTTCCAGTAGTCCGTGGGTGGTTAGGTCTTATCTATTTCTGACGCCAAGCAGCAGATAGATGGCCAGTATAATTATAGGTTGTGAGGGTAAGGCTAAGATAGCTTTAAGAGGTGAAAACATAAGTATCTGTAGCTGTGTTTGTTTGAAGCCAGTAGCGTGTGTCCATGGACTGCAGTATAGCCACTTACCATCAGGTGGACTTTATTTTCCGTTGTCTCTTCAATTTAATAACAACATTAAGGATACCTTGTACAACATGTAGAAAGATTAATTGATATAAGCCTTAAGGATTATAACTTTTGCAATTGGTCATACCTAAATATTAACTATAAATTGTATATCAGTTTTAGGAAATCTGTTAAAAAAAATAATATGTTGTTGCAAGTTGTTGTTGTATTTTGTATACTTTTATGCAATAAGAATAAATAAGAAAAGAAAATAAGAAAAATAAATAAATAAATAAGTTCATAACATTTTGGAGCTTAGAAAAAGCTAGGGAAAAGTGTGCAAGCGAAAAAGTTGTTCTCAGTTGTAAATGAACAGCTCATTGAAATGAGTGCATGGTGACTCGTTTGCTAAGAGCTCTTAGCTTTGCAGAGGAATGGAAATAGACTTCAAACATTTCTAAAACTCAAAGTTTTGCAATGGACCGATTTTTGGCGGACAAGTTTGCACCTGAAACATTATTAACCATGATTTATATTTATGTAAGCAATGATGTAAAAACTGCGGAATTTCACGAATAAAATATATAATATATGGTTAAAGTATATAATAGTAGTAAAATATATAATATATAAAATATAAAGGTAAAGTTACAGTCATATAAGTCCACTGGAAACGGGCCTTTTTTTAGAATAAGGGTGACAAAAGAGCACACAGTCCGCTTGATGGTAAGTAGATGCTGTGGGCCATAGACATCTACATTTACCCTCGTTTAAGAATCAAAATGCAGATGCGTTGTCACCCCTGAGGAATAAGATAAAATGCCTCGTTCCCACTGAAAAGTTTATTAGATTCTCTACAATTACCATACGAAACACAGCAGCATTAAAACTGCAATTTTACATTGTTATTCTGTGAGAGCGTGGTTCTTACTCAGTCGAGCCGACCCCTTCGTGTTACAACCTTATGTAGCTGCAGCGAAGCTCTATCACGTCTAATTTGCCTCCTCAATTTTTGAGAGGGTTATGGATTCATTGGTCCGCCGTGCTGCTCCAGTGCGGTTTTGCGGATTTCACATAACTTTTTTTTATATAGGATAAGGGTAACAACGAGCACACAGTCCACCTGATGGTAAATGGTTGCTGCGGCCCATAGACATCTACATCTATTCTCGATTACGAATCAAAATGCAGCTTTGTAACACGTGAAGACTAAGATGTAATGCCTTGTTTCCAGTAAAAAGGGTCTCCGGTTCTCAACACTCACCATACGAAACACAGCAACATTAAGCTGCTATTTTACGTTTGTATTCTGTGAGAGCGTGGTCCTTCCCCGGTCGAGCCAACCCATTCGTGCTACAACTATACCTACTACTGATATAGCTGCAGTATGGCTCTACCACGAAAAAACTTCTATTACATTTATTAAATTTAAATGTAATAGAAGTTTTTTCGTGGTGCCAAAAAATTTATATCCATGAAATCGTAGTAAATTCCACGCGGGCGAAGTCGCGAGGCAGAGCTAGTTTAAGATAAAATTATTTATTTTATAAATTTTTCGCGTTTTTTAAAGAAAAAAACTAATTTTTTTTGATACAATACAGCCTAGATGCTTCCTAGAACTTTTATCTATACGTTTGCAAAGGTTCGTTGCAATTATTTCAGCCATTCCGAAGATTAGTCCAAACAGAGAGACGGACCAACACTAATTTTAAAAATGCTAATTGCATCCAAATAACACTCAACTCAAAAAAAAACTCAAAAAATTTTATTTATATGTATTATTAATTATATGTATATGCAGGTTTCCTTACGATGTTTTTCTTCACGGTCTTTGCTGAAAACATAATGATCTGGTAATGGTCTAATGTAGTCCTTGCTAGAAATCGGTGTTCCTAACAAATAGAATCCGATCCTAACAAATAGAATCGATCGAAATCAAATCCGGTCCACTGTAGAAAACAATTCTAGCCATGAATACTCGCAATAGACCACTGATTTCTTGTCAAGGAGGCTTGGGTTGGTTTGTGCTTAAGTTAACATTTAATCTCATGAATTAGACATGAGATCAAATACTAACTTAAGCACACTACTTCTAACGGTACACAAGTGGTTAAATAAAAATGTTGTAAAATCGACTATGCCGTGTAGTGGCGGCCAAGAATATTCACTACCCCATATCCTCCCGTGGGTGTCGTAAAAGACGACAAAGGGAAACAGGCAGGAGATGGGCAGCAGCATCTTCCTGATAATAGCCAAAATTACAATAAAAAAAACTGCGATTGCCAACCCGCTCGCCAAACGTGGCAACTATGGCAAATACCCCCCAATGAATAAAGCAACAAACAGACGGCCCCCAGTCCCCGGCGGCCCCACTATTCCTGGCTACGGTGGCGACCATGGTAACGGCGGGGCAGGGGGTGCTAAGAATCTCCGGTGGAGGTTCGGTTGCAACCTTAGACGACTCGACCTGGCAGCGTACAACGCACGCACCCTGAGGACTGACGAGAATATCGTGGAACGTGGAAGAGATAGACAAGTTACGCTGGCATATTATAGGATTATCCGAGGTCCGAAGAGAGTGGGGACACGGTAATCCTCGGAACCGGCAAATTGCTCTATCACCGGGAAGGCGACCATCTGTCCCAAGGAGGTGTCGTATTTATCGTCCACAAGTCTCTCGTTAACAACGTTGTAAAGATTGGGAGTGTGTCGACGAGGGTTGCGTACCTTATACTCAGAATCACCAAACGGTATTCGCTGAAGGTCATACAGGTTTACGCACCAACCTCGGCACACCCCGATGAGGAGGCCGAGGAAATGTATGAGAATATCTCTAGAGCCATGCATTCCTCCAAAACCCAATATACGGTGTTAATGGGAGACTTCAACGCAAAACTAGGCACAAGAGAGAACGGTGAGCCGAAAGTAGGGAAATTTGGAATAGGGCAACGGAACCCAAGGGGCCAGCAGCTGGCCGACTTCATGGAGAAAGAGGGACTCTTTATGATGAACTCTTTCTTCCAGAAGCGACCCCACAGGAAGTGGACCTGGTCGAGCCCCGACGGTTCGACAAAAAATGAGATTGACTTCATTATGACGACCAGACGACAACGATGACCATCACCAATAAACATTTGCAAAAACAATTATATACGTGGTAGAGCCATGCTGCAGCTATATTATGGTTGTAGCACGAATGGGTCGGCTCGACTGGGGAAGGACCACGCTCTCACAGAAAACCGGCGTAAAATAGCAGCTTAACGCTGCTGTGTTTCGTATGGTGAGTGTAGAGAACCGAAGAACCTTTTTACTGGCAAAGAGGCATTCCATCTTAGTCCTCACGGGTGACAACGCATCTGCATCTTGAGTCTTTATTGAGGATAGATGTAGATGTCTATGGGTCACAGTGACCACTTACCATCAGGTGGACTGTGTGCTCGTTTGTCACGCGATCATATAAAAAAAAAAAGGAATTGCAGGTCCTTTATAAAAGGCCAGCAACACATGCCTATTTATTTAAGAATGGACTAGGCCATTTTTTTTAAAGTATTTAGTCATATCGATCCTGAAAACATGGTTTACATTTATTTTACGCATGAAAATAAAAATAAAACTTTTCTCAATTTGAAAAACATTTAATTATTCTAAAAATATTCCAGCAACAGTATATCAAATTACAAAACCTGATACTTTTTTCCTTTGAAATACCTTGCAAAGTACACCCAAAAATATATATGTACGATCATTATAATATTTTAATATTGCCCTGAAAGAGATTTCATTTATGAAAGATGATATAGCAGTTTTCTTTTACATGAAATTTTTATTATTTTATCTATATACTTTATAATATTATATGTTCTTGGTCACAGCTCTTCCCAAAAAATAAAGGGGGGGGGGAAGAGGAGATTCAGAATCCAAATTAATAAACCGGTTGACAAGTTTGGTAATATGTGTCTAAAATGTTTTTAAAGTTATTTATTCAATTTAACATTTTTTGATAGGAGAGAGGGCAAACGACAATGCTGCTCACATGATGGTAAGTAACTACCGCCGCCCATGAACAACTGCAACACCAGGGGAATTGCTGATGCGTTGCCGGTCTTTTAAAAAGGAGTAGGCTCTTTTCTTGAAGGTCCCTAAGTCATATCGGTCCGGCGAAATCACTTCGCACAAAGAAGTTGTGCGAAGGAGAAAACGGAACAGTGTTCCATGTGAGGCCTAATCTGCGCCTTGTAAAGTTGCCAGCGGTATGCCGGCATGAAATACTGTCCCGCTCTGCTGAGCACGCCAAGCTTTTTAGAGGCCAATTTGGCCTTCTTTTCCAAGTGACCACGAAACTACACGCTATTCGATATGTTGACGCCGAGGATTCCGATACTGGCTAAGGCAATAAGGAGAGTGCCTTCAAACTGAAGAGATACGAAAAAGGGGTTTTTTTTAGCGGTAAACGCGCAAACTTGTGTCTTCTGGGGATTGAACTGTACTAGATTTAGTCGACCCCAGCCTGAGACTTTGTTTAACAAAGTCTCGACTACAGACATAAGTTTTTCCGGTACTTGGCGACATTTTTCCGAGAAATATTGGCACGCCCGATGTATGAATGCAGCTTCGAAAGAAGTGCTTTGTGCCGAACCCGATTGAAGGCTCTCGCTATGTCCAAACTAACGGCCAAAGCCTCCCACTTGGACTCCACTGCTTCCGCCCATCTAAGATTTAGATAACCCGAAAGATCACCAGCTGAGTGACCTCGCCGGAAACCGTACTGGTGGTCACTAATCAGCTGGTGATCCTCAAGGTTCCGCATGAGCTGGCTTTTAATAATGGTTTCGATTACTTTGGAAAGCAAGGAGGTGATAGCGATAGGCCTGTAGTTGGACGGATCTGAGTGGTCGCCTTTTTTATGCGAATGCAACAAAGCTGTCTTCCATTAGTTCGAGACTATACCTAGGGAGTAGGAATACCAGAAAAGATGCGTTAAAACCGGTGCCGAGTCCGGAGCACATGTCTTCAGCACAACATGTGGGACACTATCAGGCCCACTAGACTTGCTGACGTCCAGGAAGAGGAGTGCTATACGCACCGAGCGCTGTGTAAACAGCACTTCCTGCATGGAGCACTCACACCGCGGGATGGTCGGCGGTGTGGTCCTCCTGTCATCTAGAGTCGAGTTGGAAGCAAAAAGAGAAAAAGAGCCAGGCAGATCGGCTTTCTCTTTTGCGTCTTGGGCTAGTGAGTCGTCCACCCTGTGCAGAGATAGCAAAGATGACTGAGAGAAGTTCCCTTGGACAGCCTTGGATAGAGACCAGAATGGACGTGATCCCGAAGGGAGGTCAAGTAGTTCTCTTCTCGCCAACTTTGCCGATGTGCTCTGACTTTGCCTTGCCAATGACACATTTGAAGGACCTGGAGACCTGGATGAAGGTGTTCGTGTAATAATTGGAAAATTTCTAAGTTAATGAACGTGTTCTTGTAATGTTCCCTTATATTGGGGCGTTGTCGGAGACACATACCCAAGGTTGTACATATATATGGGGTGGTCGGCTGACCGACTGCTAGTACTAAGGTTGCACAATGACTAGTCCTATATTAGGGACTTAACATAGTAAGGTCTGACGAACCAAAGCATTAATATAGAAGGTCTCTATGATGCATAAGCATTATGATAGCAGGGTTATGACTTGAAGTCCCATATGAATAAGACATACAGTAGTATGGTCTATGAAATAAAGCAAATATGTGGAAGGTCTCAAATATGTAAAAGCATTATATTGAAAGAAATGGGACTTGAAAAGGATTATTATAGTGGCGTGTAGGTTGCTTCGCAGCCTCTGAGACCGAGGTAAACTTGGACTCACTAACCGATGTATCCTAGACATATCATCTTAGTGCCGGTGGTAAGCGGGTTTGTTGTAGCAATACGACTTGCCCGTGGACATCGCACACCCCTACCGGTTGTGGGCGGCGTCTTAGCGCATAGCGTTATGATACGTCGGCTATCTTTCGGATTAGGGTGAGTGTGTTTGGTAGTACTTTTAAGTGCAGCAAGCATACTCAACTTCATGTCTTAGTGCAATAGCGCTATGATACGTGGAGTATTGGCTACTGACGTCTTAGTACCGTACTACTATGATACGTTGGTGGTAGTTTTAGTTTACAACATTATCAAATTTTGTTACCAAAGTCGATAGGGATCATGTGGGTGTGTTGTGAGGGGGCGCCATCCGTATGATAGTTGCATTGATGCTTACTGCTACTTGCAGTTTTGTGTCTTGTGATGGATCTGCGGGTGTGCTGCACCTGATTCGATGCATCTTGTGGTTCTGGTCGATGGAGGTATGCGGGTGGTGATGTCTGCTGGGACTGTGTGGGGGACCTTGGGATGGTGTAAGCCCGACGATAGTCGTATTGATGCTTGTTGCATTCTGTAGCATTGCGTCTCTACGATGGTTGTTTGGCGGGTTGCTTTTCTCAATGGCGCTCTCTGCGTCTTGGTTTGACTCACAACCTAAGTAGCTTTGCCCAAGTCGGGTCCCTTCATTGCGGGGCTGCAGACTGTCTGCCCTCCATGATGTTTTATTTAACAACTTAATAATATATCTCTATAAAGTTCCCACCTTTGAGAGATTGAAGGCAACTTGTTGGTGGGTGAGACAAACATGATCTAAAAATGCATATACTCAACGTCAGTGACACAAACCCTTTCTGATGGCGATTTATTAATATTATCTTATAACTGCCTATTGGCTATATCTGCCATTGTATTGGTTGGTGGAGCATATGTGTTGACCTCATGCGGGTGGTAGCTGGAGGGAGAATCTGAGGAGGCTCTCAAGGCTGCGGCCGAAAGCCGCGCAACGTGGGACCCCATTCTCTTGAGGTGAGCGGTAGACTCATGACACGCTCTGCGGCCAATTGGCCGTGCTGACCATGCAATTGGTAGTGATGCCTTACACTTACATCACGTCTGCAGGAACGGCGGTCTGGCAGGTGGTGGCGCTCACGGAAGGCTTTTTATGGCCAGTGTGCCGATTGTTGCCTAACCCGTGTGACGTACATTTCACTGTGGCTGGATTTGATCGTATTCTGTATGGCGTTTACACGCATTGACATGCGCGACTTCGGTCGATATTTGTGCTTACGCACTATCAAGGAGCCAAGTCCTCTTTTACTGGTTCGCCAGTTATTTTGCTGTGGACTACGGTCCAGTTCCCAACTTTGCGTACCCTTCGGGGGGAGCGCATTAAAATGGTTCGCGCTCACCGTGCGCGGCGTGTGTGGGGACGTGTACCTCCTCCACATTTTTTTTTGAAATGTGGGAGAGCGAAGCCCTTGTAACTGGTATTTGATATAAATATTGTGACCCTTTTCCAAGCGGAAAGGGATTAATTAATAAGGAATTGACTGTTGTGAACCAGATACAAGTGGAATAGGGACAATTTATTGTTCGTAACCTTTTTGAGCTCTGTCTTCGTGAACGGGGTTCTTTAGCTTATAAGACTACCAACAGCTTTCGATTGCTCTCGTGAATATTCATTCTTCAAAGATACACCTAAAAGAACTAAGTTACTATACAAACATAACGTAAAAAAGGGTCCTAACTAAGACGATCACGCCATAAATTTATTAAACGGCCTATATTTAAACCTTTAGAAAGATCAAGTTATACTGGTCACGTAAATTAGATATATTTATATATCTTACAGATATAGATTCTAAAGAAATACAAGTATAAGTGGATATATAGTAGAAAAGAAAAGAGAGGGGGTGGGAGTTCGTTACACTGTCAAATCGCGTGGCCATAAGATGGACAGGTTCTTCTTCGGTTCTTACCTTCAAGACTGCCGAGCCGTCGAAAACAGATGTCCTCTCTGACGTACACGCAAACTCCAGCCCGGGGCACAAACGAGTGTTCTAATTTGTACCTCAGGTAGGAGAGATGCGAAGTATCAGCCGGAGAGGACACCTGAGTCTCGGTTAAAAAGAGCAAGGCCGGCTTCGCCGTCTCTAGATGGTAGTGGACATCGTTAAGGTTGGAATGAAGTCCCCTGATGTTGTGCAAAAATTCACGGATAGCGTGACAGGGGTCGCCATAGTTTCATTACCCCGCTTACCCAGAGCAGTCTTAGTCACGAGCAGAATTTCGCCCCCCTCCCCCAGAATACGCGGGGCAGCCTGAGCACCCACGCTCAGGAGTGGAGTAGTTTGGTCGTGGATGCTCAGCGCGGGATTCTCTAGGGGTGCTGGTACCCTCCTGGGGTAGTGATCCTTTTAGTTCCGCTACCATGTTGACGCGGGTGAGGGAGGAGATATGGCCTCCGGCCACCTGCACTCACCAGGCGAAATGCAGAAGTAACCTTCTACTTAACGCTGGTATTCTGTCTGCTGCGTGCCGCCTGGCTCTACCACTGTTAAAAACATTTTGTAATTTAAAAAATAAGTATTCAACCTTAAATACATTTATTATTAAATTGTATTATATTATAATATACGAGTATTTTAATTATATAAAGTTATGACTTATACTCGTATAATGCTTTATATAACTAAATATTTTTGGTCTGGTGGTCGTAAACGCAGTTGCTAATCATGAGGTCCCGGGTTTGAATTCCGGGTCGGGCCAAAATCAGTTTCTGGGTTTTTCTAACAAGAAATTTTCAGTAGCAGCCTGGAGTCAGGCAGTTGGCGGTGTTTTAACACCCGTGCCCCGGAAAGCACGTAAAGTAGCAGGTTCTGCGCCTGATCTCTCTCCGGTCGTGACGGATTACCGTCACATAGGAATATAAAAGTGACGGAATAGAGAGTGCACCTGTGCCTGCGCATATACTTGGGTATTATAATCCTGTTCTGCGCAGAAGGCTAGACTCTGTAGGGACTGGCCACAGTGACCGAAAATCGGTCTGAAGGACATTATTATTATTATATTTTGTTCTTGCAATACAAACTATCTATCAAGTTATAATTGTTTATGTTCAAGTGTTATTGAGTGCATATAAAATAAGATTTAAGCGATATTTTAGTGGACCTATAAAGTATAAACTATTTTAATAAATTGTTTTCAAAGTACTTAGATAAACATAGGGAGTGCTCCAAGCTTATCTTTACGAATTTCAAAGTAGAATATGACAAAATAGGAAACCTAAAATAGAAAATAGGAAAATTTAAATAACACAAAATTTAAAAAAGTTGAAAAAATATTTGCAGTGACTTAGTTCAGAACATTTACGAGTAAATAGTACAGATTAATCATTTTAAATTTCCGTTAGTTCCACCTTCTCATCAGCTAATTTACGCATAACAAAAACGGCTGGACCAATATTGATAAGAACTTTACCAAGTTCTAATTACATTATTGTCCATCGAATAAATGAGAGTGAAAGTAATGCAGTTCGCAATGTAAACATTGCATCCAACCTTGGAGACCTTAAATTGTCGAGATATGGAAAATTTTGTATTATGGAAAAGTTGGTCCATTACAGTGAAATTCATCTAGGATGTTACTTTCTTTGAAATGCATTATTTGCGTAATTAAATGCGTAAGATAATACATCACCTCATTTCGTCTCTTGGGTAAGAAGTTAAGGCAGCGGAATAGGATAGATTACCCCAGGACGGTACCAGAACCTCTCGTATTGGAGAATTCCTTACTAAGCATCCTCGCTCAAGCTACCCTACTCTTCCTGAGCGTGGGTGCTCAGGCTGCCCTGCGCATTCTGGGGAGGGCGAAATTCCAATTAATACTAAAACTGTTCGGAGTATGCAGAGAAATAACACAAAGTCAAATTAATTTCTTTAACATCAGGGGACTTCATACAAAGATTAACGTCGTCCACTAACATTTGGAGATGATAAAGCTGGCCTTGCTCTTTCTAACCAACACGCAGAAGTCCTCTCCGACTAATACTTCGTATCTCTCCAACCCGGGGTAATGGAACACTTATTTCTGCCTCGGGCTGGAGTTTGCGTATACGTCAGAGAACACATCTGTTTTCGACGCCTCGGTAATCTTGAAGGCATAAATACCAATACATCGGCTGCGCTTAGACTGCGACGACCATCCCCGCGACTACATGTGCCTTTATCATCATCATTACAGCCTTTCATAAGTCCACTACTGAACATAGGCCTCCCCTAAGGAATGCCACAAAGCACGGTCCTGAGCCACCTGCATCCATCGAATTCCTGCATGTCTTACCAGGTCGTCATTCCATCTCGTGGGGGGTCGCCCTACACTTCGCCTACCGGTACGAGGCTGCCACTCAAAAACTTTTCTTCCCCATCGGTTGTCGGTACTTCGAGCTACATGGCCGGCCCACTGCCACTTCAGCTTACTAATTCGTTGGGCTATGCCGGTTACTCTGGTTCTACTGCGGATATCCTCATTCCTAAGTTTATCACGCAGAGAAACCCCCAGCATAGCCCACTCCATAGCTCGCTGAGCGACCCTGAGCTTCCTCATACGGCCAGCAGTGAAGGACCACGTATTAGATTCGTAAGTCATCACTGGCAACACGCACTGGTTGTACAATTTCGTTTTAAGTTTTTGAGGTATATCTGACGAGAAGATGTGTCGTAGTTTCCCGAACGCTGCCCAGCCGAGTTGAATCCGTCGATTGACTTCTCGGTCGAAGTTGGACTTACCCAGTCGGACTATTTGTCCCAGGTAAACATACTCGTCAACAACTTCGAGCTTAGTGTTCCCAACAACTATCGGCATAGGTGTGACATGAACATTAAACATACCAATACATCGGCTGCGCTTAGACTGCGACGACCATCCCCGCGACTACATGTGCCTTTATCATCATCATTACAGCCTTTCATAAGTCCACTACTGAACATAGGCCTCCCCTAAGGAATGCCACAAAGCACGGTCCTGAGCCACCTGCATCCATCGAATTCCTGCATGTCTTACCAGGTCGTCATTCCATCTCGTGGGGGGTCGCCCTACACTTCGCCTACCGGTACGAGGCTGCCACTCAAAAACTTTTCTTCCCCATCGGTTGTCGGTACTTCGAGCTACATGGCCGGCCCACTGCCACTTCAGCTTACTAATTCGTTGGGCTATGCCGGTTACTCTGGTTCTACTGCGGATATACTTATTTCTTAGTTTATCACGCAGAGAAACCCCCAGCATAGCCCACTCCATAGCTCGCTGAGCGACCCTGAGCTTCCTCATACGGCCAGCAGTGAAGGACCACGTATTAGATCCGTAAGTCATCACTGGCAACACGCACTGGTTGTACAATTTCGTTTTAAGTTTTTGAGGTATATCTGACGAGAAGATGTGTCGTAGTTTCCCGAACGCTGCCCAGCCGAGTTGAATCCGTCGATTGACTTCTCGGTCGAAGTTGGACTTACCTAGTCGGACTATTTGTCCCAGGTAAACATCATCATTATCATCATTACAGCCCTTCACAAATCCACTGCTGAACATAGGCCTCCCGCAAAGAATGCCACAAAGCACGGTCCTGAGCAACCTGCATCCATTGACTTCCTGCATGTCTTACCAGGTCGTCACTCCATCTCGTGGGGGGACGCACTACACTTCGCCTACCGGTACGAGGCCGCCACTCGAGAACCTTTCTTCCCCATCGGTTGTCGGTTCTTCGAGCTATATTGCCGGCCCACTGCCACTTCTGCTTACTAATCCGTTGGGCTATGTCGGTTGCTCTGGTTCTACTGCGGATATCCTCATTCCTAAGTTTATCACGCAGAGAAACTCCGAGCATAGCCCTCTCCATAGCTCGCTGAGCGACCTTGAGCTTTCTCTTACGGCTAGCAGTGAAGGACCACGTCTCAGTTCCGTAAGTCATCACTGGCAACACGCACTGGTTGTACAATTTCGTTTTAAGGCTTTGAGGTATGTCTGACGAGAAGATGTGTCGCAGCTTCCCGAACGCTGCCCAGCCGAGTTGAATCCGTCGTCGATTGACCTCTCGGTCGAAGTTGGACTTACCTAGTCGGACTATTTGTCCAACCCTACTGTACAAGCACTTCAACACTTCGATATACCGACAGTCAACTTGGCACCGCTGAAGGGACTGCAGCACCGCCCAAATTTCGACGGAATCAAAGGCTTTCTCATAGTCTACATACGCCACACATAGTGGCAAATTGTACTCTTTGGACTTCTGTACAATTGCCGAAGGGTATGTATGTGGTCTATGGTGCTAAAGCCCTTTCGGAAACCGGCTTGTTCGGGAGGCTGGAAGTCGTCAAGTCTGCGCGCGAGACGATTCGTAATGACTCTCGAAAACAGCACGTAGACGCGGGTCAGAAGGGAAATCGGTCTGTAGTTCTTCAAGAGAGCGTTGTCACCTTTCTTGAAGAACAAGACCACCGCACTTCTGCTCCACGCCTCCGGTGTAATGCCACCATGGAGGACGGAATTAAAGAGCTTCTGAAGGACTTCAAGTACCGGTTTTCCACCCGCTTTCAGAAGCGCCGCTGTAATTCCATCCTCGCCTGGGGCCTTACCGTTTTTAAGGTGCTGGAGAGCCATTCTAATCTCGCTCAGACTGACGTCCGGGATATCTTCGGAATAGTGTCGGATGAGACTCGCTCTTGGATCGTAACTTACACTTGCGTGTGGCTCCAACGATGACGTTTACAACTGCCCATAGAACCTCTCAATCTCACTCAAAATCTCAGGTGTCCCGGAAACGATGCTGCCATATTCTGTCTTCAGCTTTGACAGTTGGCTCTTTCTGGCAGACAGATCTCTGGCAAAGACTTTGGAGCCTTGGTTCCGCTCGATCGCTTCTTCAATACGAGCTGTATTGAAGTTGCGTAAGTCCCGCCGCATGCATTTAGAGATCTGTCTGTTCAGATGCCTGTATGCTGTCAAGTCTGTTGAAGAATGTAGCTTCATCTCCCGTCTAACAGCCATGAGATTAAGAGTGTGATCGGAGAGTTTTTGTGTTCTTCTGCGGCGGGTCTTGCAGAACTTAGCTTCGACCGCATGGACAGTTTCCACGAGCTTGTCATTCATATCGTACACTTCATTGCAGTCTTCTAGGCACTGAAAACGGTTTTGTTATTTGAGCTGAAAGGTTTCGGGACTTTGGATTAGAGCACGAGGGGGACAGAGCGTTGACTTCATTAGACGAGACCTCTCCAACTTAACGTTTAGGTTCAGTGTGCCTCTAACTATTCGGTGATCGCTACCAGTTTTCACCCTCGCGATCACGGAGACATCACTGAACAGTTGTCGTCTGGTCGTCATAATGAAGTCAATCTCATTTTTTGTCGAACCGTCGGGGCTCGACCAGGTCCACTTCCTGTGGGGTCGCTTCTGGAAGAAAGAGTTCATCATAAAGAGTCCCTCTTTCTCCATGAAGTCGGCCAGCTGCTGGCCCCTTGGGTTCCGTTGCCCTATTCCAAATTTCCCTACTTTCGGCTCACCGTTCTCTCTTGTGCCTAGTTTTGCGTTGAAGTCTCCCATTAACACCGTATATTGGGTTTTGGAGGAATGCATGGCTCTAGAGATATCCTCATACGTTTCCTCCACCTCCTCATCGGGGTGTTCCGAGGTTGGTGCGTAAACCTGTATGACCTTCAGCGAATACCGTTTGGTGATTCTGAGTATAAGGTACGCAACCCTCGTCGACACACTCCCGATCTTCACAACGTTGTTAACGAGAGACTTGTGGACGATAAATCCGACACCTCCTTGGGACAGATGGTCGCCCTCCCGGTGATAGAGCAAGTTGCCGGATTCGAGGATTACCGTGTCCTCCCCCTCTCTTCGGACTTCGGATAATCCTATAATATGCCAGCGCAACTTGTCTATCTCTTCTTCCAGCTCCACAATCTTCTCGTCAGTCCTCAGGGTGCGTGCGTTGTACGTTGCCAGGTCGAGTCGTCTAAGGTGGCAACCGAACCTCCACCGGAGATTCTTAGCACCCCCTGCCCCGCCGTTCGCCGGTCGCCACCGTAGCCAGGAATAGTGGGGCCGCCGGGGACTAGGGGCCGTTTCTTTGTTACTGTCATTCATAGGGGGGTATTTGCCATAGTTGCCACGCTTGGCGAGCGGGTTGGCAACCGCAGTTTTTTTATTGTTAGTTTGATGTTATCAAGAAGATGCTGCTGCCCATCTCCTGCCTGTTTCCCTTTGTCGCCTTTTACGACACCCACGGGAGGATATGGGGTAGTGGATATTCTTAACCGCCACTACACGGCAGGTAAACATACTTGTCAACAACTTCGAGCTTAGTGCTCCCAACAACTACCGACATAGGTGTGACATGGATATTAAACATGATCTTTGTTTTGTCCATGTTCATCCTAAGACCTATTCCTTGGGAGACACTATTGAGGTCATTGAGCAGGGTGCTTAGGTCCTCCAGCGATTCTGCCATAAGGGCTATATCGTCGGCAAATCGAAGGTGAGTGATATACTCGCCATTGATGTTAATACCGTATCCTTTCTAGTGCAGAAGCTTGAAAACTTCTTCCAATGCAGCGGTGAAGAGTTTGGGGAATATAACATCACCCTGTCTGACACCTCTTTGCAATTGGATAGGTTTCGTACTCTGGTTCTGTACTCGGATAGCCATCGGAGCCCTACTGTACAAACACTTCAGCACTTCGATATACCGACAGTCAACTTGGCACCGCTGAAGGGACTGAAGCACCGCCCAAATTTCGATGGAAATAAAGGCTTTCTCATAGTCCACATACGCCAGACATAGTGGCAAATTGTTCTCTTCAGACTTCTGTTGTTGTAGAACATGTTTTGTCCTCTACCTCGCGGCGAATACTGGAACCTTGATATCTATTAAAATTGTTATTATTATTTTGGAAGTTAGTACCTCTGTTGTTGTAATAGTTGTGGTTAATTTGTCTGGAACCCTCTACCTCTGGTTTGGAATCTAAAAGAACGATTATTGTATCTACCTCGACCTCTAGGAAAAGATGAAATTTTCATTACCTCTGCCTGAGTAGATGACGATGGAGTGGATTCATCCTTGGCCGCTTGAATGGCTTCTTTTAGCGATGTGTAATTTCTAGCAGCTATAATCATACTTAACTTTTCATTTTTAAGTACATCTGTAAATTTTTTAATCACCATTTTTTCATTAATTGTTTCAGAACTGTACTTTTAGTAACGTCACCCTCAGCCTGTGAAATATTCAAATCGGTTAATAGTTTTTCAAGTTGAGATCCGTATTGTTCAATAGTCCTATAGCCCTGATTCAGAGACTGTATCTGATTATGTATTGCAGTGAGAGATTTTTTGTCACTAACTTATTACGAAAATCTTGAATCATCAAGTCTACTGATGTATAAGAATTGGATACGCGCAACTTAGCATTTTCTGATAGCCTGCCCTTGAGAACAAATTTAATTAAAAGTTGCTGGCCTTCATTACTAAGCATGTCTGCATACATTTCCACAGCATCAATCAATCGTTTCGTAGTATCTTTCCTATCATCTAAAAGAGATATCAAGCTACAAGCAGTTTTCAAATCAAAATCCATCTTTTCTGATTTCATCTCTAAGCTGGGTGAAACACACAATTTAGCTATTTCTGCAAATAAAGAACAAATTTTGTCATATGTTTCAGTAATTAAAGATATTTCCGACTTATCCTTAATATTAATTAATGTAGAAAATATATCTTTCATCATCATTACAGCCCTTCACAAGTCCACTGCTGAACATAGGCCTCCCCCAAAGAATGCCACAAAGCATCTTTACTATTATTTAAATATATCTCGGCTTCGTTCAACTTATTTAACGCAATAGAACCTTTATACCTACTTTGTCCCTTTTTAATCAAATAATTCCTTATTTCTGACTATTGCTCATAATCTTTTAATATTTTCTCAGCCATAATACCATTAATTTCATATAGAAGCTAAAGTTAACTTGCACTCGGTTCATTTTTAATTCAATTGATTTTAATTTTATTCTAAAACGAAGCACAGTCATACAGTGTACCGATTACAAATGCTGAATTGCATCTCGACCGATCGCAGCGGTCGGAATTCTTAGAACTAACGCATTTTTTTTAAAACTATTTTAAATGTTATAGAGAAACAAAATTAAACATGCTACCTAAATTTAACATAATTTTCTAAAAAAAGTTTATAAAATTACCAATGTCACTATAATTGTCACGTAAAAAAAAAAGGTTTGACTCACTCTCGTAAAAACTAAACGGAAATGCATTTTTTAGGAACTGCACTAATATAAAACATACCACGGATTCACGCTGCTTGTCTGCTTACGCGCAGAGTCCAAACACAGGCGTCGTCATGTGGATATACGACGTAAGGGCACTCGGAGAAGTCAAGGATTGCTCACATATGTCCAGGGTCCAGTACAGGGGTAGACCGGTTACGTAGATATACGTTGTAGAGGCACTCGGAGAAAGTAAGGCAACACAAATTTACACATCTTCTTCATTACGCGGTTCACGTCTGTTAGACAGTCTAGTGCGCATTCTTCTTAAAAATTCTGCATTAATTTTATTTTCTACCCATTTCTTATGTTTTTCTTTCAGCTTCAAAAATATGATAACAAACAGGACGATTGATGCCAAAATTAAAAATGTTGTGATCAATATGTTGTTAATCTTTATATGATAATCCTTTTCTTCTATTTCCACAGTATTGGTTCCTCCAGTTTGGGCAATCATCGTTTCATGTTCTTCATTTTTCGAATTACTATTCCCCATTTTGTTTTTTGGCACGAACACGCGCATACACCGTCACAAAGTTAATAATTATATTCTTATTCATTATTGTTACGTAGTTGCATTCACTGCCGAGGCACACAGGAATGTGCAAAGTCCGCACTTTTAGCCTGCAACCGGACACGCGCGCTTGGCATGGGTCGCCATGAATTATGATATTAATAATGGGATGAAAGATCAACACGTTTGTTCAACTCGAGTGTTTATTTAATACTGGCTTACTTTCTAATACATTGAATATCACCCACAAGTACATAGGTTACTTCAATGCTTTTCAAAAGCATTTCAAAGTACAGCCCCCTCCGACACAGACAGAGCAGATGTTCGAGGCCGGGCAGCTTCACGGAGACATTAAAGTAAAATATTCAGTAATAGAAGTTGCGCCTGTTATTAAAAAAATTACAAGGGGAATTCTCCTGGGAATGATGGCTTAAGCATCTAGCACCTGAAATATGCTGGGGGTAATTTATCTACGGTACTAACCTTCTCATTTAATCTATGTCTTAGTCATTCATACTTGCCTTGTAACCTTATGTGTACAATTGTTATGCCAATAATAAAGAATAAAACTGGTGATGCTTCTGATATATCTAACTACAGGCATGTTGCGCTGGCTACCGTTATTGTTAAAGTGCTGGATGGTTTACATAACAAGTATTTATGTAATTTACATGATGCTCAGTTTGACTTTTGATCGCATTAATCAACGGAAACTGCAATCCTGTGCCTCAAAAAAACCGTGAAGTACTACACGGCAAAACCGAGGAGTGTACAAGTTTGATTTTGAATGTCGTTCTCTGACAAAGTACAGATTAAAACACATAGCTGATGTGAAGAATCGACGTACCGGAAAGTCTGCAGTCTATGAAAAAGTACGCGATCACACTTGCTACTTCATCAGATTTAATATACCACAAATCCTCGCTA
This sequence comes from Parnassius mnemosyne, assembly GCA_963668995.1. Lineage (NCBI taxonomy): Eukaryota > Metazoa > Arthropoda > Insecta > Lepidoptera > Papilionidae > Parnassius > Parnassius mnemosyne. The sequence continues at coordinate 15,032,164 of CAVLGL010000002.1, read as the reverse complement.
AAGAACACCGATAAAGGCCGGCAACGCGTCTGCAAAAGGCCGGCAACGCATCTGCAATTCACCTGGTGATGAAGTTGTTCATGAGCGGCGATAGTTACTTACCATCAGGTGAGCCGCATGCTCGTTTGCCCCCTCTCATATAAAAAAAGTTTCCTTCCAAGGATGATTCGCGAGGCTATTGAAATCAATAAGCATCTTAATTTCAACAGAGAAGATGGCTGGGCTACTATATGCTTGGAATCGTATAATCAAAGTTACAGACTATATACGTCCCACTGCTGGGCACAGGCCTCCCCTCATTTTCTGCGAAATTTTTTTTCTTATTTCTCAGACATGCAGGATTCCTCACGATGTTTTCCTTCACCGCCGAGCACGTGATAAATCAGCACTTAAAATTGCAATTAACAATTTCACTAGTGCTGGCGGGGATCAAACTGGGGTTGCCCGCGTACTGTTAAATTTACAGCGAGCGCTAACCATCTAAGCTACCAAGGCGCAGTTTAGCTTCCTATAATTAATAAAATTCCATCTCAACCCAAGCATACAACTGCAAGACTTCAAGAGACTTCAAGATACAAGGTAGAGCCATGTTGCAGCTATATTAATAGTATAGTTGTAGCACGAATGGGTTGGCTCGACCGGGGAAGGACTACGCTCTCGCAGAACACCAGTGTAAAATGGCAGCTTAGTGCTGATGTGTTTCGTATGATTATTGTAGAGAACCGGATACCCTTTTTACTGGAAAAGAGTCATTCTATCTTAGTCCGCAGGGCTGGCAACGCATCTGCATTTTAATTCGCATACGAAGATAGATGTAGATGTCTATGGGCCACAGCAACCACTTACCATCAGGTGAACTGTGTGCTCGTTTGTCATCCTTGTTCTATAAAAAATACTATAACTTCATACTGCGTGGATCGGAACAAAAATTAATAATTGTTGTCTGGAGTTAGCCGTGGGTTAACTATGACTTTGGGACGTCGAACACCTCAGTCCCCCCTTTGGCCATGAGTGCTGTAAAGTGTTCGAAACGTCGGAAATATAAATTAAGATAATATACGTAAAAACTAGCTTTATTTATATTGGAAGAGAGTTATTCAAAGTAAAAAGTTCGCATCTGTAGTTTTTTTCTGCTACTGATATATAAAAATATCTATTCCGTTACAATTTTCTTGTAAGTTTCAAGGCGAAGTAGACATCATCCAATTGAGTAGCTCACGTATAATACGGCCGACGTATCTTGGCGAGTCTGAATATAGGCTCTGCGAAGTTTAGCGCATGAACACTCGTGAAGAAAACTGTTATTGTCATTTTTTTATATATACCAATGTACAAATAAAATTTCCCTAATACAGTGACCAAAAATATCAAAACACTTTGGAGACATTATAAATTAAAGATTCAATTTTGATACCTCACCTTTCGATAGGGGCAGATTTTATCACAAACACATACAATATTATTTACATTTAATACTTTTTATTTATTTACACTTATTATTATTTAATCACTGTCGCTGAGGGGGGAAATTCCTAACATAAAGTCGTCGGCCCCTTGTGTACCATGTGAGGTACTTGGCATAGGTTCATCTTCGTAATCGTCGCTCTCACTTTCAGACTCACTTTCTGAATCTGAAGCTGTATTAATGATGAATAATTGATCCGTCATTTCGTCAATAATATGGTCGCTCTTCCTATAGTCATGTTCGACCTCTTGCACTTTTCTGCATAAAGCACTCCATTCATTCTGACCCATTAAATTTACTTTTTCTTGTATGAGCTCCATTGTCCGGGTTACGTTCCAGTCGACGTTTTTAGCGGCTACGTGCCCTTTAATGGCAGCCCACACCATCTCGATGGGGTTTAAATCGGGATGATATGGGGGTAAACGAAGGACATCGTGGTTGTTTTGTTTAAACATTTCATCTATTACGTATTTTTTATTCACGTCTTTGTTTTTTTTTATTAGATCGTAAAGTTGTGGTTTACGCATGTCCTTTTCATATGGTATACCCTTTTCTAATAACCACGATTCCATTTTTGCCTTCTTGTCATTAGATGTAGGGGCAGGATCCATTAATTTGTTGTGGTACGGAGCATTATCGATAACCACCACCGAGTTAGGGCTCAAATTTGGAATCAGTTGGGTCCGTAACCATTTCTCATAATTTTTGAAATTCATGTCATCATGATAGTCTCCGGTTTTGCTGCCAGATTTGAACATTAGTAGCGCGTTCGGAACAAACCCTGCTTCTGACCCAGCGTGTACCATCACTATCCGCTGACCTTTTGATATCGGGCGCTTTAGTCCTTGAGCGGAACCATCTGACCACGCCTTACCTTTTGTATGTGATGAGTGGGCATACGACTCGTCAGTGAATACAATTGGTCGCCCTTCGTCCCTGTATTTTTTCATTGCCTTCAAGTACAAGATCCTTTTCAGGCGAATGTCGGTCTTCTCTATAAGAACCATTCTATTGGTTTCGGTCTTTCGCCACTTGAAACCCAAGTTTTTGATAATTGTCTTTAAGCTCGTTTTACCACCTTGAAAATTTATATCCCGTTTGAGTTTCGCTAGTAATTTGTTTATCGTCGGCATTTCTTTTTCAGTTTTGTGGAAGTTGTGTATGCATCTTTTTACTACTCCCTGGTCAAAATTATCCATATCAGTAATAGGTTTTGATCTAGACCTTTTTTTACCAGGCGTGCGGAATACTGAAAGTAAGCCCGAAATATTGCCTTCAGTTGCGATCCGCTGTACTGTGCGTTGGGACACACCAGTTGCGTTAGCAACTCTTAAATAAACTTTATCGACATCTTTTACGCCTTCTTCTTTTTCTTTTTTCATATATTGCGTTAAATCGTAAATAATTTTTCTCGCCTGGCGATTTAACACACTGTTATGTTTTGGTGGCATGTTTGGCGAATAATATAAGTGCTAACTGACACTTGCAAATAAAACAAATAAAACAAATAAAACAAACAAAACAAACTTAACACTATTAATAAAAACAAACAACAATAACAACGAAAACTTTTGTAACCGACTGTGCTCAAGACAGAGATAGCGACACGAACACGACACCAATGCTAACGTGTGACTGAGAAATATTACCGTGTACCGAGCATTGCCGAATAAGCACGAAGCTTTACGAAGTAACCAGAAAGGGATGTCCAACACGCGTGCCTGAGGGTGTTGTTTAATCGATTTTTATTCAAATCGATTAAAATTAAGACATAAAAATATATTTATTTGCAATTTATAAGGAGGTTCTAAATTTTCTCAAATAGTCGTTACTCAAGAAGACGTTAATAGATAATTGATATTTAAGTACATTATGTCTTTCAGCTGAGAAAATAATATGTTTTTAGTTTTTTTTTTTTATTTAAGTCGAAATCTTGTTTATTATCAACAAAATTCACTATATTTGTAAATCTATTTCGTTTAATATCTTATATAAACAAAAATCAATAACTTCTAAATAAAACTAATCGATTGCGATATTTTATGACTAAAGGGTCGATTGTGTTTACTTATGGTCAATCTCTAGCCTAGACCACCGCCCCCCGTACGTCGCCTCATGCCACCATTTTGTTCCTTAAAAAAGCTATTGCGCAACCTTCTGCGCGAAGGTCGGACTCGCCAAGATACGTCGGCCGTATTGTACATTATCAATTTATTGAACGTGAGGATATTATCAAGTAAATAAATGAGGCGTTGTTTTATTATTATTTTTCTTCTTTATTCAACTTGAATTTTCTCTACATATAATTAAAAAGCGTTTCTCTGTAATATATCGCTAGTAGTGATTGTACACGCACCTAGCTGTCCCTACAAAGGTCTACCGTACAGGGGCCTATACAGCTGTTAGGTTCGACGGACAACTAAGGACGGGACCCAACTGGCCTTATGGAAAATGTCCTATCCTACTACACAATAGGGAGAAGGCTAGGTGAATAAATAGTATGTACCTGTTCAGAGGCGAAAAAGGCTCCCAGGGCTCGTTCAGGCGTAATTGTCGTGAATGTGAGTAGTGTATGAGAAGTGTATGTGTAACCCGAATTAGCCCTTTTTAATCAGCAGCAACCCTAACTCTGGCATCGCCTCCCGGCTTGATATTCTCCAGCGGCGGCAGCAAGGGAGAATTTCATTCTTCAATTCACTATGTCAGTCTACCACCTTTATTGTACATTTAACTAACTTCAAAGCGAAATTAAATCCCGTTAATTATAATCAAAAGACTTAACACGCGGTAAGACCGATGAACGGTGGGTCAAAGTTCACGTCGCCACAAATGATTTTGAAAACCGAACGCGACCTATTAAGGCACTTAACGCAACAGTACAATTAAACATTAACTTCCCAACAATTAGGCCACCCGGCGTCTAATATTCTAGACTGCAATTCTTCTTCGTTGCACAAATTTGCGAACAAAATCGACACTATTAGGTAACCGCGCGCTCGAGTCGACTCACAGCAAGTACTGCCCGGCCGCCGCTTGACGACAAAAAATACCGGATCTCCCCCGCGCTCAGCGCGGGCGGGGAGGCGCCGGCGAGCCGCGTGCCCGCCGAAGCTAAGTACATCGACGAAGCGCGCTAACGCACCTCCGTTATAGTAATTTTAAATTTTAGCGTTTGGCATAAAAAAACCCCCGTCCCGGGCATAAGGACTTATGACCGCGAGTAAATTGGCAAACGGGATAGGGTCGCGACGGCACGTTGCAAGACCGAATCTCCAACCAAAACCTCTGCCACCCTAGGCACCCCATCCGATCCATACGACAACTTATCAATGCGCCCACGGCGCCAATACAAAGGCAAAGCGTTGGGTTCTTTAACTAACACGAGGTCTCCAACAGGAGGGGGATCCGTCTTATCAGACTACTTAACGTGCTGCTGCAAAAGATGTAGGTACTCCAGAGACCATCGGTGCCAAAAACTCTGGGTCATCTGTTGCAGCAGGTTAAATCTGCTCAACCGCGAAGAGTTTATTTCCCTGAAGGAATACTCGGGCAGGGCGTTAAGAGGCTGGCCTATCAGGAAGTGGCCCGGGGTTAGAACCTCCAAATCATTCGGATCGGACGAGAGGGGACAGAGGGGCCGAGAGTTGAGTACCGCCTCAATTTTACAGAATACAGTGGCAAGCTCCTCAAATGTCAAAATAGTTTCGCCAATTACGCGACGGAGATGCGTTTTTGCATCCTTAACCACCGCCTCAAAAATACCGCTCTAGTGTGGGCAAGCCGGAGGGTCGAATTCCCACTGGATGCCCTTCTTGGACATCGCATTACCTAAATAAATCATGTTGCTGGACAGAAATTCCACGACCTCTTTCAAATATCTATCCGTGCCCTTATAATTCGTTCCGCAATCAGACCGGATCAGGTCCGGCAAACCGCGCCGCGATACGAAGCGGCCCAGCGTGGCCAAGAAGGCTTCCGTGCTGAGGGCACTTACAAGTTCTAAGTGAACGGCCTGAGTGGAGAGGCACACGAAGACGCAAAGATAGGCCTTATGTGAACGCGCGTTACGAAGGTAAGAGGACTTGACGAGGAAGGGGCCAGCAAAGTCTGTTCCGACTCCAGCGAATGGTCGGATGGCCCTGACGCGGTCGGGTGGCAAGTCACCCATCATAGGCTGCGATATGGTGGCCTTCAGTTTATAACAAGGTATGCACTTAAAGAGGACGCATCGAATGGTGCGTTCGCCAACCAAAATCCAAAACTCCCGCTGCAAAATAGCCGAAAGAGCGTTACACCCAGCGTGGGCGTTCTTAACATAATGGTGGGTTACCAGCAACCGGACAAAGGCACCGTCCTTGGTGAGCAGTAACGGGTGTCGAGACCTGTACGGCAGATGGGAAGTTTTCAAACGTCCGCCAACGCGCAGCATCCCAGCATCGTCCAGGAAGAGGTTCAGACGGGCCAGAGCGCCCTTGACTACGGAGCCCCGCTTCAAGTTTTCAATCACGGGCTCAAAATGCTCCGCTTGGACGATACAGGTCCAATTCATCAACGCTTCACGACGCTCGCTAGGGGATAAAACGAAATCAGAGATTCGGTTGGACGGGTCTCTCGAATTGCAGACAAATCGGCGCAACCAAGCAGTCAGTCCTAAGAGCTTATCGAGAGAGCTGTACCGTTCTAGAAGGGAGAGGTTCCGAGTGAGCTTATCCTTGCCCACTCCTACTAGGGCTCGTAGGCCAGGCAATTCAATCGGTTCGGAGTATTTATTTTGGGGCCAGAATGACTGAGACTCAGTCAACCAACTGGGACCACCACAGCGGGTGGTAAACCACGAGGGGGCTTCACAGCCGCGAGAAGCGCAGTCTGCGGGATTCAACTCCCCTGGGAATGTCTCCAGTTTAGAGAAGTCTCAGAACTCTGGATTTGAGACACGCGGTTCGCCACAAAGACCTCAAGATTGTGAGGTGCAGTTCTGAGCCAACAAAGTACTATCTCACTGTCCGACCAAGCGTAGACGTCCGCAATGTCGATTACAGCCGTCAAAGACGAGTGAACGTGGTTGAGGAGTCGCGTGAGAAGAGTGGCTCCGGACGGTTCCAATTAAGAGATAGTTAAGCGGGACCTAATGGGAGCAACCTTGCTTTTAGCAAGTACGAGATGGACGGAAGTATGACCAGAAGAGTTCACAGTCCGCAAATATACGACTGCAGCATAGCTCTCGCAAGAGAGTTCCGCTAATAGGCTCGTCCCAACCCAACCCAGATATCCAGAGCTTTTGAAGAAAGCACTTAGCCAAAAAGATGACCGGGGTGATCCATCCATTAGGGTCGAAGGTGTGGGCTACTGTAGACAGCACGGAGCGCTTGGTCCATTCTTTGGGGAAGGGGGGGGGGATCGAGTTTTACTCGATACATAAAAGTATCCGGAACAGGCTGATATTGAATGCCCAGCACAGTCAACACATTAGGATTTTCGGGGTGCTCGAATAAATGAGGTTCTTGTTGATCCTCTCCTGAGAGAACCTTCAAAATATGAGGGGAGTTCGACAACCATTTGCGCAACTCATAACCTCCGGACTTCAGGATGGCAATCAATTTGTCTCGCAATACAAGAGCCTCCTCGACATGCAAATGTCGTCCATGTAGACCGAAGTCTCCAAAATAGAAGCTGCCCGAGCGTATTTTAGACGCTCTCTCTCAGCGAGTTCAAGGAGGGTTCGCATGGCGATATACGGGCTGCACCGGAGTCCATAGTTGGTGGTTTTCAACTCAAACACCTGTATTCGATCGCTGGGCTTCTCACGCCACAATATCAGTTGATATCGACGGTCATCACGATGGACCACTGATTGTCGAAACATAATCCGAATGTCGGCTACAAAAACCACTTGGTGTCGACGGAATTGGGTCAAAATGTCGGATATGTCCTTGATTAATTTAGGACCAGAGTGGAGACACTGGTTCAGGGACACACTTACTATCAGGATTCATCTTGCTATCAGGGGTCTTCGAGACCGCATGGTGAGGGAGGAAGTAGTGCTCCTGTGAACGCCATTCGAAGTTGGACGGTGACATGTCACCCAGCTCTTGATACTTGCGCATAAACTCGACATACTTGTCGCGAAAGGCTGGGTCGCGCCGCATGCGGCGCTCCATGGAAAGCAACTTTTTCTCGGCCAGCGCACGAGATTGACCCAAAGGTGGACGTGAGTCCAGAAAGGGTAAGCGAGTGACGAAACGACCGTCGACACGACGGCCGGTATTGTTCTGGTAGAACAACTCGCACTCACGGTCTAGAGGGTTGACTCATGTGACTCACTCCCATGTGGTGGTTCCTCAATTTCCCCGAACAGCTGGACGACGTCCGAAAAGGACACGCCCACAACAGAGAGCAGGTCGGCAGTCGGAGGAGGAGTAGACCACAGGACCAGTCCACAGAAACTGTGCCAAAATACAGTGGACACGGGCGACAAGCCATTGGTCTGCAGGGCTCGTATCTCGCCTAACAAGATGAACCACAGCGCGTCGGCCCCCAGCAAAAAATTTATAGGCCCAGGTTGGGACCATTGAGGGTCAGCCGGTCTCAAACCCGATGCAGAACGAGCCGTGCTGTCATTTATACGGAGGTTAGGGAGAAAACCTACAATGTCATCGAGGACATTTACCTTGACTAAAATGTGAAGGTTTTCGCTGGCGGGGCTGAATACCAACTCTGCTTGTCCTCTACGAGCAGGAGGCTCGGCACCTCCGATACCTACCATCGGACGTGATTCAGAGCTCCAGGGGAGCCCTAGTCTTCCCACCAACCAAGTGGAGGCCACACTGCGTTGTGAAACCGAATCCAGTAGAGCGCGAACCGTTAAGCAGTCACCGCTCGGGTTTTACACCTTCACTGAGGCCGTCGGCAATATAACAGTTTGACAGGTGGACTGCTTAGGGCTGAAAGGCTCAGTGGAGGCTGCGGTGGTGGGAGCTAGGGCGGCAGCTATCTAGCTGGAGCTGCCTCCATCTGACCGGCCCTCGAACCGGGGGTCTGGAAAGCAGCATTCCGGCGGCATCTCAACGACCCGTGGTTGCCACTCACCAAATGGGCCGACCTGGGGAAACTCGGGGAACCTTGGCCTAGGGGCCCGGGACAGTCTTGAGGTCGCAGGAACCTGGTAGTACCGGTATCGACCAAAGGGAGGAGGGTGGTACTCCAATCGCGGCCGCTCAGCTAACGGGGGTGAGGCAGTTCCAGCTGACCTCTGAGTGGCCGCGAAGCTCCTCTCAACACGCTGTAGGGGAGTGACGACCCCCCCGACTGGTCGGGGGAGGGACCTCATCCAAACCCAGGGGCACGGTGGCCGGCAGGCGAGCGCTGAGCGTCGCCTGCCAGGGGGCGCGGCTGAACGCCCCCGCCCGTGGGAGTCGAGTGCCCGGCAGAGCTCCGAGAGGAAGTGCCGTTCGCACCCAGGCACAAAACGGCATTGTGATTGCCCTGGCAGTGCGTGCAGGGCCGCTGGTGCGGGCAGTCTCGTTGTAGATGCCTTTACAGGCACGAGTAGCACCAGTGGCGCTCCCTGACGATGGTTCGCCTCACCGGGGCCGGCTTAACCAGCAACTTAGGGCACGACGTCGCCCGGTGATCGGATGCTCGACAATCAGAGCAGGGGGGCGCCTCCCGGGCCGCTAGGCCGCTATAAGATGGTAAGGGGTGGCGCCCTCCCGTGGAAGCTCCGCTCGGTGACGCCTTGGCCGCCGGATTCTGCCTCTCACTGGGCACGGCTTGGTTGGCAACTTGTAGGTCCTCGACGGTGCCCGCTGCGTTCTCCATTTGCCGGCACTGCTCCTCCAAGAACCGCAGCAGGTCCCTGAGCCGACGATCGAGAGGCAGGCAGGACAGCACAATGTGAAGCAACAAGAAGGACCATTCGTCCACCTCTAAATCCAGCCGCCTCAATGAGTTGCGAGCCACCACGACTGGATTTACGATGTCCGTACGTAGTCTGGTCCGGTCCTTAAGCAGCGGGAGGTTCAGCAGCATCCGAACGTGGTCGTCCGCAATCCGCCGGACGTTGGCGAACCTCCCGGCGAGGAGGCCCCGAGCATTCTGGTAGGCGTCGTCCGAAAATTTCAGGTGACCGACGACGCCCAGGGCCTCCCCCTCCAATGAGGCTAGGAGGTACCCCATTTTCTGGCTGGGTGTCAAGTCCCTCCGGGCATCCACTAGGCTGTCAAACAGACCGACGAAAGTCAGCCATTCGGAGAGGACCCCGGAGAACATTGGCAGGTCCAGTGTCGGGAGTCATCCTAGCAGCTCTGGCTGAGAAGGCTGCTTCCAAGGGGACTCGAGCCGGCCACTCAGCCGAGCTTCACGCGCTTCCTCCGCATCCGTGGCACCAGCCTCGATCAACTCGTCCGTGAGCGAAAGGAATTGCTCGTAGTCTGCGCGGCAGGAGTCCAGGACTCCCTCTTCCACTTCCGAGTCCTCGAGCTCAACGTAAGCCTCTTCCACTGCGGCCTTTCGAGCATCGACCTGCTCGAGCCGCTTTCTTATGTTATAGACCCTATCCGGTCGACCTATCAAAGCATGGGCGCTGGTAGCCCAGCGCAGCTCCGCCCTCAGGCACCGAATCAGTAGCTTGTGCGATGGCATCACTACTAACTACAAACTAATACGCGGCTCAAACACAAATCATATTAACAAATAACAAATACAAGTACGATCAAATCAAGTTAAATACGAATTACACAAATACAATTACTATTTATTAAATTAAATACAAATTACACTACAATTAAAGGTACACACTACAGTCAATCAGCAAGTGCCTCGGTCAAACAACGGACCCTTCGACAATTAATCTACTATAATTCAAAGCGTCAGTAACCTAATGGCAGGGCACGGACCGCGAACTCGAAATGTCGTGGGTTCGAATCCGCCATTCGGCTACTGTCGTGAATCACTTCTAATACAAACATTTTAAGCTTACCAGAAGTGGTTAAAGGGAATATTAGTAATGTTTAATAGCATTACTAGTATCTTTAAAAAAAAATTATACGCCAACGATAATTATCCGATTACGTGATAGCCTTGTCTACCTAGTCAAAGTACCTTACGCGTAAGTACCTAGCTTTAACAATACTATGGGCGTGGTTACTTCTTCCACCCGCCAACAAACAAAAAATATTACGTAAGTACTACGTATTACGTACGTATTATATTACGTACGTAAGTATTCATTACCCACTATTTTTTATTAATATATTATATTTTTATTAATATTACGGCCGGGCGTGATTGGAAATCAATCAACCGCGCTCTTACTACCAGAAATGTACACGTACCTAGCTGTCGCTACAAAGGTCTACCGTACAGGGGCCCATACAGCTGTTAGGTTCGACGGACAACTAAGGACGGGACCCAACTGGCCTTATGGAAAATGTCCTATCCTATTACACAATAGGGAAAAGGCTAGGTGAATAAATAGTACGTACCTGTTCAGAGGCGAAAAAGGCTCCCAGGGCTCGTTCAGGCGTAATTGTCGTGAATGTGAGTAGTGTATGAGAAGTGTATGTATGTTTAACCCGAGTTAGCCCTTTTTAATCAGCAGCAACCCTAACTCCGGCATCGCCTCCCGGCTTGGTATTCTCCAGCGGCGGCAGCAAGGGAGAATTTCATTCTTCAATTCACTATGTCAGTCTACCACCTTTATTGTACATTTAACTAACTTCAAAGCGAAACTAAATCCCGTTAATTATAATCAAAAGACTTAACACGCGGTAAGACCGATGAACGGTGGGTCAAAGTTCACGTCGCCACAAATGATTTCGAAAACCGAACGCGACCTTTTAAGGCACTTAACGCAACAGTACAATTAAACGTTAACATCCCAACAATTAGTCCACCCGGCGTCTAATATTCTAGACTGCAATTCTTCTTCGTTGCATAAATTTGCGAACAAAATCGACACTATTAGGTAACCGCGCGCTCGACGAGTTGCTTTGTGGCATTTTGATATCGTGCGAGGGAATTTTGCCTTGTTGTGTGGAACGATGAACTTTGAGACTCGAGAAGAGGCCGCGTTCGTTCCCGTGTTTGTAATTTGTGCTAAGTGAACCCGGAACATTGAATATTGAACTTTGAACGACTGTTCGTTACTTGTGTCATGTGTCACTTATTTTAATTTCGATAAACGTTGAGTTGGTTGACTTTGGAGTTAATTAAATATACAATAAAGTTGATAAAATAATACAGTGAAGTGAAAGCAGAAATTTTCTTGTGATGATCGCCCCCCTTGAGAGATCTCACTTTTGGAGAGAAGCAGCGCTTGTGGATCTACGGTCCGACTTCAACGGTTAAGTCAGGTTACATTGTACACACTACTACACACTACCTACATGCACATCACTTACCACCTGACTGGTATCCTGTGGTCAACCCTACCTCCGGAAATCGGTAATTTGTGCTTGCTTATTTGTCAGCCGTCTTAGAACACATATCCATAGGCCATTGGGCCCCTCCCTTGGTTGCCCGTCGCGACTACCACTCATGGGCCTTGGTACGGTCGATCTTTGTCGGGGCAGCTAAGGGCGTGAACAATAATATTATAAAACAATAGCCCAATACCATGTAGTACTTTAGAACGCGACTGTACCCACACTCCCTCCACTGTCGACCTGTATCTAGCTCGCTCGGTGCGAAACAATGCTGCCGTCATAAGAAAAAAGGGCGCATCTAACAAGTTTCGAATAAATGAGTTAAATATACCATTCGACTCATGATAAAAAGGCGCATCTACAAAATTTTTTTAATATTCAAAAATATCAATATTTTAGAAAATATTTTTTGTAAGAATTTTAGGCGTAACTGTTGATCACAGATGACATTTTTTTAGTAGAAAAGACTTATACAAATTCAACATAAAATGTTGCTACGTCACCATTAACAATATTTGCATCGATTACTTAAATTTCGATTATTCTTGTCTTATTATTCTATATCTTATTATTAAGAGCTTATATCTTATTAATAAGAGCTGGTGTTTTACATGTGGTCCCATATAAATTTAATCGAGGTCAGACCAATAGTTTTTGAGTTATTCTTAATTATTTATATTGAAGTCGGTTGTACAAAATTTTTAATTATTATCGTAGTAAGTCTTGTATGATATCCCCTTAAAAATCATTACTCAAGAGTTGCGGGTTGTTATTTTTTGTCTTACTACCAATGCTTTTCTAATATTTACTAAGAAAAAAAGTAGTAAATGACTATTAGCGTCCTTTCAACTTCAAATGACCTTTCCAAAATATGTAAAAATGTTAAATAAATGGCAGTGTTTTTTGTCAAATGGTTATATGCGTCTTTCCTTCGATGTTTTTGTGTTGCCAGGTGTATTTTTTAAGCTAAGATGAAAAGGAAAATTCGTTATATTTAAATAAATAAACAAACTATCAAAAAAAAATAAGTTCGTCCTTAAAATCTTCGTGTCTCCACGTATATATTTCAAATTTTATATCGATACCTTTTAATATACTTTAGACACAGGTTCTGAAAGAAAAATTCATCTATTTATTTTTTATTTCCATTTTACGTTTTTGTTAGTTGCGTCCTTCTCTATTATGATGGCAGAATGCTTAACCCGACCGGCTGGTATCGCCTCACGCTGTGACGCAATAGGTTTCAGTTTTGTCGGGGTTCGTTATTCATTTTAGTTTTTGAAACAGTTCCGTGTTGATTTTGTACACGCGTGCGCGAGCGACAGTTCAATCGTTTTGTTTATTAAATTCTTATTGTTATTACTTGTAATTACGTGTTGGTATTATTCTTGTTCTTACGTTGTTTGTTTCTTTTTTGTTTTATAATGCCTAACGCGTACGTTTATAGTTCTCGTGAATACGGCAACATGTTAGTGTGCCTTGGTGAAGCTCGCGGGAATGCTTCGCAGGCATTGCGAATTTATCGAGAGAAATTCCCGACAGCTGACTCTCGTCTGATAACAGAAGCATTTCAGCGAGTGTTGGAAAATCGGCCCATTGCTCTGGTAGCAGTAGGAGGTGGAATTCAAGTGGCTGTTCACTCAGAGGAGCGCATTTTAGATGTCGTTCGCCGGAATCGGAACGTAGGTACACGAAGTATCGCTAAATTGTTAAGGCGTCAGGATGGAATAAGTGTGTCATACTGTACAGTTCACAAAGTGATAAAGCGTAACCGAATGCGCCCATATAAAGTGAACAAAGTGCAAGCGTTAGTTACCGGCAATCAAGACCGCCGGCGAGTTTTCGTTGGTTATTAGACCAACAACAACGTGTGCCTGGTTTCATTGAGCACGTCATCTGGACGGACGAGTCGACATTTACCAGAAACGGCCTGTGGAACCGAAGAAATACACACGTGTATTCCCAGGTTAACCCGCACGCTGTTCGACAAACCGGGCACCAAACCCGATGGTCGGTTAACGTATGGGCAGATATATTTAAGAATCGCATACTACGACCAGTGTTTCTGCCACAGCGACTTAACGGACAGCGATACGACTTAACGGATAGCGATTGGCAGACTAGGACCACACGCTTGGCCACCACGCTCACCAGATCTGACCCCGTTGGACTTCTTTCTGTGGGAGTATGTGAAAGAAAGGGTTTTAATCGTAAGTGTGATAGTGCTGACGAAACGCGCCAAAGCATCGTGGATGTTTTCGACAAACTACGTACGGACAGTGTCGAAGACCACACGATGATGCCCCGCCTGCATGAGGAGACCCAACACCGAGCTCAAATCTGCATTGAAATGAATGGAGCACAATTTGAGCCGCATCTCATAAGACAACAGAGGATTTAGAGCGGTAAGCTATTTCATAACTAATTTTTTTAAATAACTTAGTACTGAACTTATCTGAATGGGTACATAACTGAATACATGAGAATAATAAACATACCTACACGATGAATAAAAACGCATGACTCTCACCTTGGTTACATTTCATTTAAGTATTTTTTTTTCATTAGCGGGGAATCGAACCAGTTATTTGGGTTATTTAACCTGTAAATTCGGATTAAAGTGGCTACGTGGAGACAAGCACAGTGGCATAATAGTAGGTTAAGTAGATAAGTTAGGTATTTAGACAAGTATTGTAAATTATTAGGCATTGTGGTATGGCTTGCTAGTTGCGAGCCGAGCGAATGCGCGTTTGCGCGTACATTGACCTTTAATCAGCTGATGTGAATTCAGTAATTCCACTGCTGGTTTTATGTTTCAGTATTTTCATGATTTTTTATGAAATTATCGTTTCATTTAGCTGTACTAACATGATAGAGAATGCATAGAGCTAATAAAACGTTGTGAAAAGATGATTTTTTTTTAATCAGGATCGATTTTATATTCCAACCTTCATCAAAGGTATACTTGGTACTGTCGTCTGTATTAGTTTTCGGGAGCGTTCCAAAAATACCCTGCATAATATGTATGTGTATATATATATATATATATATATATATATATATATATATATATATATATATATATATATATACATACATATACACATACATATTTTATATATATATATATATATATATATGCGTGTGTATAAGTGTTAATATGTGTTTAAAGATATTATATTTGTGTTTACAGACTATAAATAAAATGAGGAAGACATTTAAAGTAAGGAAAGCTTTGTAAGGTCAGCCGTGCACTAATACTGTTTTTGTTAATATGTGTATATGGCTCTCACGATACAGGACTGCGCGCCTATTATTTGTAACTTATAAATTATTTGTAAAGTTAGAGATATTAAAAAGTATTAATAGTAACGTTGCACTGCTGAATGAACAAACAAATGTTACTAACTCACCTCTCTTGAATATCTTTAAGCCTGCTCTCTAATAATAGATATCATAGAGCCTCGCAATATGGTCGTTTTTCACCCTAACGGTGATCGGCGATTGGTTGCGTGGTTGGAGGGTAGGCGGGCGTTGCGCGCCGGTTTGTTTTTAATTTTACAAACGGCTGCGTAAATCCGGCGGTGATTGGTCGCATGTTTTATCGCATGACGCAGTCGCTCGCTCCTTAAGTAGAGATCGGTTGCGTCAGCGATCTGTATTTTTTGTTTTAGGATAGGGTGACAAACGATCAGACAGTCCACCTGATGGTAAGTGGTTGCTGTGGCCCATAGACATCTATATTTATTCTCGTTTGTGAATTAAAATGCAGATGCGTTGTCACCCGTGAGGACTAAGACGGAATACCTCTTTTCCAGTAAAAAGGGTCTCCGGTTCTCTACACTCACCATACGAAACACAGCAGTATTAAGCTGCTATTTTACGCTGGTATTCTGTGAGAGCGTGGTCCTTCCCCGGTCGAGCCGACCCATTCGTGCTACAAATATACTACTAACATAGCTGCAGCATGGCTCTACCACTTTGGGTAATTATAATTATAATAAATAGCAGTTGTTATGGCTCGCCGCTCACTTAGCGGTTAGCTACCGTAGAGTCTATATCATCTGAGGATGCCTCGTGTAGAGGCGAAACACGTGTCGTATTGTCGTCAGTGGTGTGTTTTTCCTAGTGTAGTTGTGTTGGGAGTAGTGATGATGGGATAAGTAGTGACGGGGATAACGCAACTGAGGGAGGGCGGGAGGTGCTCTTCAAACTACGTAAGTCTCATCATTTTATTTCATCGAGCGGGATGTGCGCAAAGTAATTTTTGTCAACTTTAATATTTGCGACTGAATTTTAAAGTACACCTGGCTAAGTGAGGTCATTCTAAATCTAACACGGTGGTCCGCCCAAGGTGTACTATTTTTACTACTGTGTACTATATTTACTCGTTTATTACGACTTTAAAACAGCCATATTGCTATATAATTATATTTTATTTGTTAGTTTAAGCAATTAGTCTTCCGCGCTGCTCTAGTGAGTGTAGTTTACATGTCCCCGAAATATATTTTATTTGTCAGATATGACCTTTCCTCACATGTCTTTATCACAAATACTGTAACTGAAGCTCTCATAAAACTTTTTTCGGAAGTGACTGCTGAATACTCATCACTAATTAAACTTTTATCAAGAAGTAAAATACTTAAACCATGGCTAGGTATAGAGATTCAGTGCATAGAAATTAAAAAGTCTCTTAATAATTTAAGGTTATCTAGCTATAAGTGGTAAAGAAACTAAAATATTAAAAAAAGAGGTAATGATGCTCAAGAAATAAAGAAAGCAAGTAATAAACTCTAAAGCCATAGATTAATGATAAATCATCGAGTGCTCTGACTAAATACCGGGCTCCCTGCAAATAACAGCTCCATGAATGCGGCATCTTATTATTGTAGTGTGTATATGACAATGTGCATGATGCTAGTGTGCGTGAATAATTGTATATGCCAGCAGCTTAACTATTACCCGATTAACGGGAAAATTTATTTTATGCTATGGCTTAGTAGTTAAGTTCATAGTTATGAATGTATTCCATAAATACAAAATGAATAGTTTATTAATAACGAATGTATCAATATATTTGTGTATAGTATGTATAGGTGTTTCTTCTGAATAAATAGCATATAAATGATAAGCCCTCCTTTATATCAGTTTAATTTTTTTATTTACATGTCTAACTAATATTCACAAATTATTTAAAAAAATTGTTATATATATGGTGTATACTCAAAATAGTGCTTTCTATTCTACGCGTCAATATGAACAATTTTTACTATAGATCTATCTTCCAAATCGCAAAAAAAATCAGGTCTTCATAAATTTTGAGCAAATTTGTACGAAATTTTGTATAGAATAACTGACTTTGAGATATTTTTTATAGGATCAGGGTGACAAACGAGCACTCAGTCCACCTGATGGTAGTAAGTGGTTGCTGTGGCCCATAGACATATACATCTATCCTCGGTTAAGAATCAAAATGCAGATGCGTTGCAACCCCTGAGAACTAAGATGGAATGCCTCGTTTCCAGTAAAAATGGTCTCCGGTTCTCTACACTCACCATAGGAAACACAGCAGCGTTAAGCTCTTATTTTACACTGGTATTCTGTGAGAGCGTGGTCTTTCCCCGGTCGAAATGCCCCATTCGTGCTACAACTATACCAGTAATATAGCTGCAGTATGGGTCTGTCACGTATAAATTGAAAATTTAGACGATGATCCCATAATAAAAAATATTCATGTTGACGGGCAGAATCATTCCCTAAGTTATTAAGTACTATTTTTTTACACGTTTAGTTAGTATATAAGACCGGTGAAAAAGTTTCTTCGCATTTTGTATACAATTTCAAGACGTTTTTGTTTTAAAGTTTTATTACATTTAATTATAATATATATGGGTCCATTCTGTTCGATAATTTGTTACCATCTTGTAGGTAGTGACATAATAAAAAATAAACGTTGCTGTAGAAATCTTTGGATTTTGATTAAAAAATGCGACAAGTATTTTTATTTTATATATTCAATACCAGAGATATGAAGGAACATGGATTTAGTCAGCCCATTTATAATGGAAAACTAAAAAAAACTTAAATATTAAAACCTCCAGAAAGCTTTCTTTTAAAGAACACAAGCAGCAAAAGAAAATAATGACTAAAACTTTTAAACCAGTTTTAAGTACTCAAGCAAATAGTGGATTTTTAGGAATGTAAGTGTGTATTGAAAGTCTCAAACAGATAACTAATCTTGTGATCTAGCGTTATCATGATGAAAGACCACTCCTTTTCTGATTATCAATGCCAGCCGTTTTTTTTTTCTATTTCTTGCTTGTCTCATTATTTATTGGTAGTAGAGATCCGAATCGATGGTTTTACCCGGCAGTAAAAGCTCATGATAAAATTTCAATCCCACCATACACACAGCATCATTTTATTGCGTGTTAATCCAGGTTTCGCTTCAGTCTGTTAACAAAACACATATAAATACAGAAAAAATCACGTTTTTTGTATGGTCCTTGGTTCCTTGTATGAACAAGAAATGTGATTTTTTGGGTTCTTTAATATTTTACTTGTTTTCTTTTTTATTTTATGTTGTTATAGTAGCAATATACACATTCTGTGAAAATTCTACATATTACGGTTCATAAGATACAGCCTACTGACAGACAGACGGAACGATAGTGGAGACTTGGGTCCCGTTGATACGCTTTGGGTACGGAACCCTTCTAAACGGCAATTATGTCATTTGAGCAATACTACAGAAATCAAAATTAAATAATATACAATTAATTTATATTATAATAAGTTAAATATATTATATTATAAAATATAGTAACAATAAATTCTCATATAAAAATCTCAGCCACGGGGAAATTTATTTTTGCATTCGCGGCAACACTGAATAGAGTCATTGATATTTTGTGACTTATTTATAGCTCGTGTTATTTTATGTTAATATTTCGAAATTGTATGATACTTAATGATAGTATGTGATTCCAGTGTCTTTCTTATTTCTTGTAGTATAATTTTTACACAGCTTCAATACGTAAACTGGTATTTTACTTCGGATTATGATCAAAATTAAATAAAACATTCGGTACGTTCACCTCACACGTTGCCTGCAACGCCACTGGCTCGGGTACGATTCGGCGTAGTATTTGTTGCCGCATTTTACATGAGAGCCGGCGGTATCTAGTCAGAACGCGCGATGACTTATCATTAATCTATGCTCTAAAGCATTCTGGGATACTCTAAAATATTCATTCTACTATAAACATGCATCATGTCAGTTGACACATGTAACAACGTAAACAATTATACCTTGGTGCTGGAAAGGAGCTTACAACAATATAGTTAAGGCTAATTATTTACATCATTTTTTCTTATGTCCTAATACCAATGAAATAACTTCAGTAAAAAACAATTTAATGTCAGATGTTGGTTTTGGTTGGGATGGCATATCTTCTACTATTTTAAAAAGATACTCTGGGATGCTGGCACACGTACTAAACCATATATTTGATAAATCTGTTTCGTTAATGATATTTTTCCAAATTCTCTAAAAAAGAAAACATCTAATCTTCTAGAGCATTTAATTTTAGTTAATCATTATAGCCCTTATAGTATTATAGTATTAACTGCCATATCTTAAAACAAAAAACTATAAAATTTATTATTATTAAATTATTTATTTTAGTGAACATTAAAATTTAAAATTTAAAAAAAATGTATACAATAATTAATCTTCGTCCGAGTCAGAGTCACTGTCGTTATCGTCGTAATTAATAATTATTAATATACCGTTGGAGTTTAATTATGAAATTACCCGCACTTATTAATAAACAAACGCGCTAGGGCACACTATTTTTCAACCTTCTAGGAATCAATAAGGGGTTATCGATAAATGACACACGCGACCGTTCCTAACGCATCGATGATTTATGGCACCGTGCGTAGCGAGTACGAGTATTTAACAACTTGTATTTAACAAAATGTAATTAATTTCACGTAAAAATTCAAATTTCTTAAAAACAAATCTACTGCTAATTCTGCTCATGAAATAATAAATTTCATAGTTAGTAATGTAAATAGTCATTGAAAGTTTTTAAAAATAATTATAGGTCTGGCGAAAGCTGTGGACACAAAAAAAAACGTTTACCCCACACCAGGATTTCATCCTGTATTTGGAGGCAGTTTACATACATTATTTGCACAAAGACCAACATCCAGACTGGGAACCATTACCTTGTAGGCTATAATACAAGTACTTGTTCCGTTCGGGATTCCAACCCGTGGCTCTCAGCCCCATAACTCCTTGCTAAACCACTGTATCATGGAGACGTCAACTACGTCGTCTACAGTTGGAGTTTTTCAGAAGTTGCACTATACACTCACACACACATTAACGGTGGTAGAGCCACGCAGCAGTTTCTGCTGTTGCACGTAGGGGCCGGCTCGAGCCGGGTTGGTACCACGACCTCACAGAATATCGGCGTGAAGTAGAAGCTCTGCTTCTGCGTTTCGTCTGGTGAGTGCAGGTGGCCGGAGGCCCAATTCCCCCCCCCCCCCCCCCTTCCCATCAACATGGTAGCGGAATTACACAATAGACTACCCGAGGAGGGTACCAGTAACCCTGAAGAATCCCTCGCTGAGTATCCACGACCACGTTATTCCAATCCTGAGCGTGGGTGCTCAAGCTGCCCCGCGTATTCTGAGGGGGGCAAAATTCCGCTCAAAAATATAACTGCTCGGGGCAAACTGAGCAACAATACCAAGGCAACCCCTGCCACGCTATCCGTGAATTTCTGCAACATCAGGGGACTTCACTCGAACCTAAACGCCGTCCACTACCATCTCGAGACGGTGAAGCCGGCCTTGCTCTTTTTGACCGAGACGCAGGTGTTCTCTCCGGCAGATACTTCGTATCTCTCCTGCCCGGGGTACAAATTGGAGCACTCCTTTGTGCCTCGGGCTGGAGTTTGCGTGTATGTCAGAGAGGAAATCTGTTCTCGATGCCTCGGCAGTCTTGAAGGTTCGGACCTGTCCATCCTTTGGTTACGCGTAGACAGCGAAGACCATCCGCCCGTCTACGGGTGCCTTTATACGTCCCATAGCGGTAATGCCGAAACAGACCGACTCATCGACCACGTCGAAATGGCTACAGATTCCATGCTACAACAGGTCCCATCCCCAGAGATCGTGATCCTTGGCGATTTTAACGCCCACCACGCCGAATGGCTCGGTTCACGTTTAACCGATCATGCGGGGAGATCTGTTTATGACTTTGTCTTGGCATATGGTCTGACACAACTGGTTACTTCGCCTACGCGGATTCCAGATGTGAAGGATCATACACCTTCCCTGTTGGACCTTCTGCTGACCTCTCATCCGGACGGATATCAGGTTTCCGTCGATGCCCCTCTCGGCTCTTTGGACCATTGTCTGATCCGGAGTGTGGTGCCACTCGCGCTTCCCTCGCGGTTGCGTTTTGCAGGTTGCCGCCGTGTTTGGCATTACAGGTCGGCAGATTGGGACGAAATGCGGTCTTTCTTTTCTTCCTACCCATGGGGGCGGGTTTGTTTCTCGCCGGATAATCCCAGCGCTGTTGCTGACTCTGTCACTGATGTGGTGCTATAGGGAATGGAACTATTTATTCCATTATCTGTGGTGCCCATCGGAGGCAGATGTCAGCCTTGGTTTGGTCGCTCCTGTGAAAATGAAAAATGAAAATGATTTATTGATTTACAATGATACAATTTAAAGCAGTCGCAAGGGCCCCTGTACTAGGTTGGTTACCTGTGTTACTGGGTACCCCGCTCATCCACCAAGACTATACAATATTAATCAATAAATAACAAAAGGCAAGGCATGCGCTAGCATTAGGGAGTAATGTAATTTATAATATAATAAGTGTGTGTGTGTGTGTGTGTGTGTGTGTGTGTGTGTGTGTGTTGTGGGTATGTGAGCAGTGCTTTAACAACTGGTGAGGCTGTTCCAAGTATAAAAGTTAAGTAATAAATTGTTCAGTTTCCTCGTAGTTTAGTGTTAATAAAAATTGTGTTACTACACGTTTGACTTTAGTCCACGTCAGGGGGTTAATATGCAATCTGCTGTTAAATTTATTGTAAAGAGATATGGATTGGAATGCGTATTGTTTTTGCTTAAATTTTGTTTTATTTTGTGGTATATGGCAAATTTTGGTGCTCCTACGTTTTGGTGTATGATGACGTATATAAGGTAAATGTCGATGAGTGTTTAGGATGCAATTCAATATATAAATCTGGCGAGTGCTGAGCAATTTATAAGACTTATGTAGTTCAAAAGTTGAAAATCGAAACGGTTTAAAGAACATTACCTTAATTAGAGATCTTTGAGCTCTTTCTAGTGCTATTATACGTGTTTTTGCTGCACCACCCCAAACAGGTATACAATAACTCAGTACCGATTGCACAAGAGCTTTGTAGATGGTAATGAGGGTCGTTTCATTTGCAACACACCTGAGTTTTTTGAACACCCATGTTAGTTTTCTTATCCTGTCAGCGATGCTTTCAATGTGCTGACTCCATGTAAGATGCTGATCAATGGTTACACCGAGATATTTAATGGTACTAGTCCTGGTGATTTTATCACATGAGCAATTACTATGGCTATTTAAATAAGGATTATGGCAGGTATGTACTGTTAGATTAAAATTAGAATCAGGTTGTGTATTTTTCCGTATAGAAAAAGGAATGAATTTAGTTTTATTAATATTTAGGGTCAGAAGGTTTGATCTTAGCCAGTTAGATATGTGGTGGATTCCGGAGTCAGCGATAACCCTTAGATTTTCCCATGATTTTGCATTAAAAATAAGAGCGGTGT
Source organism: Parnassius mnemosyne (assembly GCA_963668995.1). Taxonomy (NCBI): domain Eukaryota; kingdom Metazoa; phylum Arthropoda; class Insecta; order Lepidoptera; family Papilionidae; genus Parnassius; species Parnassius mnemosyne. The sequence continues at coordinate 15,009,424 of CAVLGL010000002.1, read as the reverse complement.
CATCTGCGTAGGTATATATTTGACAATTTTGTAGGTTTAAATTGCATAAATCGTTGACATAGATTAGAAATAAAGTAGGCCCGAGGACGCTACCTTGAGGAATACCATAGGAGATATTTGATGGACGGCTAAGATATTCACCAAGTTTGAGTTGTTGCTGACGTTCAGTGAGATAATCCGATAGAAGCGCATGAGGCAGACCTCTTATACCATATTTATTTAGTTTGTCTAACAGGATAGGAATAGAAACGGTGTCGAACGCCTTGGCCAAATCCAAAAAAACTCCAAGACATTTGTTACCAGAGTCCAGGTGCTTACTTATCTCTTCAGTCAAAGCCAACACCGCGTCCTGAGTAGAAATTCCATTTTTAAAACCAAATTGATTTTTAGAGAGCAGGTCGTTATCTATGAGATATTTTTTCAATCTATTATTTATTAGCTTCTCCAGAATTTTGGATAGTACTGTTAACACAGAAATTGGCCTGTAGTTGTCGACATCATCTTTACTTCCACTTTTATGTATGGGGGTTACTAATGCCTTCTTAAATGTTATGGGAAATCGGCCACTATTAAAGCAAAGATTGTAGATATGGCAAATTATAGGTGTAAGGGTATGTCTGGCCATTTTAATAAATAATGTAGAAATGTTATCCCATCCTGGGGCAGAATTATTGGAGAGGTTGTTTATGATTGAATTTACTTCCAATGGATCCGTATCTAAGAGAGCAAAAGAATTTATTGGGGTTGGTATTTTATTTATGTAATTATTTACTATAGGAGGGGAAGAGTTTTTTAGGTTTTCAGCCAAGTTTTTGCCTATACTAGAAAAATGTTCGTTAATAAGATTAGCAGATTCTACAGGGGAAGACGCAATAGTTGTAAGTTTATGTGTGTCGTCAGTTTTATTTTTATTAACATAGCAAATTGATTTAATATTTTTCCATAGAACTTTCGGGTTATTTTTTGCATTATCCAATATTTTCCTTTCATAATTATTTTTAAGCTTCCGGACGAGTTTATGACAGTAATTTCTGTAGCGTGTATAAGTTATTTTTAAAATTTGATTATCAGGATACTTTTTAACTTTATAATGTAATTTATCTCGATTTCGAAGACATCGCAATACTCCAGGTGTTATCCATGGCTGGATACAGCGTTTTCTAACAGGAATTGTGGTTATCGATTGATTATTCTTCATTGCCACCGAGATTGTACTAACCAAAGCATCAGCAGCCAGTGTTGGGTCTTGTATGTCTAATATTTTTATAAGCTTGGGCTTTATTTCATCAAGAGTTGTTACATAATTTACGGAAACCCTAGTTTTCGAAACATTGCGGCGTATAGGCTTATACATTAGGTTTAAGAGAACAGTAGAATGATCAGTAGGGGCATTAGTTAGTACGAGAGCTTTCGTTGGGTGAACTGTTTTTAACATCATATGATCATAGCACATTTTGTCGCGAGTTGGAAGCCTATGTGCAGGAAGTAATCCATGGTAAGCAAGTGAGGTTAAATAATTGGGGCAGTTTGTGTCTATGGAACCGAATTTGATATCTATGTTTATGTCACCGGTTATAATGATGTTTTGATAACTTTTATAACAATGTAGTAAGTTTTGAAGAGATGATGTGAAGTCGTCACTGTTTCGTATTGAAGGTGTACGATATATACCTATTAGAACTGTATCTATAAGGGTAAGTACAAGACAAGAAGGATTTCTAATGCAAGGTTCTGATATTTTGTAGTTAAGATTCTTATTTACATAAAATACCACACCGTCACACTGATTTAAAATATTTTGTGTAAAATATGTATTATAGTTATTATTAAGTGTTGGAATGGGTTTATTTTTCGAAATGTGACACTCTGTCATGACTAGTATGTCGCAATGAATGTTAAGTGAGTCCAAAGTTACTTGAAAATTGTCTAAATTTTTATAAATACTCCTTATGTTTTGAGTGAGAATGGTTAAATGGTTAAATGTCGTAATGTGTGAATGGCAATCCTCAGGCCTGCACATAAAGGCCTGGGCAACTTTAGTATTGTCTATATCTGTATTGGTTTGAAACAAACTATCCATTATTAGTCAGAGAACGGCTTTCGTTCCTACTTGTCCGGTAACGAACAGTTTTACGAGTATTACTCAGGCTTGCATAAGAAGAGTATTCACTAAAGTTACTACGATGTGAAACAATATGGAAAATATTTTCTTTATGTTCGTTCAGGAGTGAACTTAAATTACTAACCTTTATTATTAATTTTCGATGAAAGAACAGCAATTTTTTTAATATAGGATATGATGTGTATAAAAGGGTACGATGATTAATTTTTATGTTTCTGAGTGTTATGTGCAAAGTGTGAACTTGTGTAAATGGCAGTGTTCGTAATGAGTATAGATAGTTATATACAATATGAAAAACGTAAACAACGCAAAATGTAAAATAAAAGTAGACATAGAGGTAAAAAATAATAATATCAAACCAAGAACATGTTTTAGCTATAAATAAAAATAGTCATTTGTTGAGCATGTTTTTGATTTGATATTCGTTCTCTATTTTTATGATCGGTGAGCTCTCATCCTTCCTCACCAAAACGTTTCCAAGCGATGTCCAGCAAAACTTATATTTCTGAGTTCTGGTTAATTCTCTAGCCAAGTAGTAAAGTCTATTTGCTTTTTGTGTTAAATGGTCGGATAGAAAAATTGGAGTGTTGTTGCACAAACTCCAAGTTGTGTCCCCAATGCTGCGTGTTTAGTTTATTGTTTTTATTTTGGAAATTATATTTTTTTGCAGCGTGCAATATATTCGTCTTCTGTATGTAGGAGGACAATTCGACTACTATAGGCTTTCTGTCACCTTTGTTAGAGAATCTATAAATGTCTTTTATATCGTTAGTTTGGAGTTCAACGTTGAGCGATGTAGATAATTGAGTAACCATAATTATAAGTGATAATTTTGATTCATTTTCCATTTTCGGCACATTTTTTAGTTCAATTGAGCATTTCCGATACGATTTTTGCAAGTCCTCGATATTATTTTCTAATATGAGTATGTATTCTTTATCCTTCTGTCTTTCGCGTTTCATTTCTTCCATTTTTTTCCTCATATCTTCAAATTGTGCAGACATAAATGCCATCGAGTCTTCAATAGTTTTTAGAGAAGACGTAATTTGTATTCGTTCACTATTATGTTGAGACATCCATGAGGATAACATATCTTTTATTTCATTTTTGAATTCGCAGAGGTCTATGGGGGCCTCCTCCAAGCGTTTCCGCTTAGTACGCGTAGTAAAGCTTGCTGATGGCGAAGATTCCGTATTACTTGAAATTTGTCGTAAATTGGATTCGGAGTTTGATTTTTCAGGTGTACGATACATTTCTTATCGGTTTGAGCGCTTACGATACTAGGGTAGCAGCAGTACGTAGTGATTGGTCCGAAGGGAGGAACTAGTATATTGTCACTGATGCGTATATATTGCAAGGTAGTGTGGGTGGGATGCTAAAGTGACATCATTCGTCGTAAAAATTAATTTCAAACACAATGCAATAGTTTTTATGCACTTACGGTACCAGGAATGCAGAAGTACGTAGTGATTGGTCTATAGGGCAGAGCTAGTTGTCCCTGCTTCGTATATACTGGGCGGAGCTTCGGGGCTTTAGTGTCGATGGCCGTAATATGTTCCAGTTATGCACTCCTATTTTTTTCTATGGATTTTTGTCACAAGTGAATTAATTAATTACGATATTGAATTTATTATTAAAGTTAGCACGTCTGCACTTGACTGCGGTCCGGGGGGAAGAGGAAGACTTGTAAGACTGCATTACGCAGTAAGCAGGAAAGTTATCAAGCCTGGTCTGCGGCTTCGGTGACTCGGGATGTAAACACCAGCACACTTAAAAAGAAGTATAACTTCGCCTCCAGGTCCTTCAAAAGAGTTATTGCCAAGGCAAAGTCAGAGCACAAAGACAGAATCGGCGAGAAACTAGTTCGCCTTCCTTCGGGAACCCGTGCATTCTGGTCTCTCGCCAAGGCTGTCCAAGAGAATTTCTGTAAGCCATCACTACCATCTCTGCACAGGGAGGAAGACTCACTGGCTCAAGACGCAAAAGACAAAGCCGACCTTTTAGGCTCCCTCTTTGCATCCAACTCGACTCTTGATGACGTGGGGAAAACACCGCCGACCATCCCGTGGTTTGAGTGCTCAATGCCGGATGTGCTGTTCTCACAGCGCTCGGTTCGCAAAGCACTTCTCTCCCTGGACATCCAGAAGTCGAGTGGTCCTGACGGAATCCCCCCAATTGTGCTGAGGACGTGTGCTCTGGAGTTGGCACCGGTCCTAACGCGTCTTTCCCGGTACTCCTACTCCCAAGACGTAGTCCCGAACTCATGGAAGACAGCTTTTGTCCACCCGATCCCTAAAAAAGGCGACCGCTCAGACCCGTCCAACTATAGGCCTATCGCGATCACCTCCTTGTTCTCCAAAATAATGGAATCCATTATTAACTGCCAGCTCATCCGGTACCTTGAGGATCACCAGCTGATTAGTGACCGCCAATACGGTTTTCGTCGGGGTCGATCAGCTGGTGATCTTCTGGTCTACCTGACCCATAGATGGGCTGAGGCAGTAGAGTCCAAGGGGGAGGCTTGGCCGTTAGTCTGGACATTGCGAAGGCCTTCGATCGGGTTTGGCACAAAGCGCTTCTTTCGAAGCTCCCTTACTATGGGCTTCCCGAGAAATTGTGCAATTGGATTACCAGCTACCTTGCAGATCGGAGCATCAAAGTCGTTGTAGACGGTGCATGTTCTAACTACAAGCCTATTAACGCTGGTGTTCCACAAGGCTGTGTGCTATCACCAACGCTGTTTCTTCTGCATATCAATGATATGTTGCTAACTGGTTACATTCATTGCTATGCGGATGACAGCACTGGTGATGCTCTTTACACCGGCCGTGCCAATATTTCTCGGGAAAACGTCGCCGAGAACAAAGTCTCGGATTGGGGGCGACTAAATCTAGTCCAGTTTAATCCTCAGAAGACACAAGTTTGCGCGTTAACCGCTAAAAAGAACCCCTTTGTCGTATCTCCTCAGTTCCAAGGCACTTCCCTTGTTGCCTCAGCCAGTATCGGAATCCTCGGCGTCAACATATCGAGTGACGTGCAGTTTCGTGGTCACTTGGAAGAGAAGGTCAAATTGGCCTCTAAAAAGCTTGGCGTGCTCAGCAAAGCGGGACAGTATTTCATGTAGGCACACCACCTGCAACTTTACAAGGCGCAAGTTCGGCCTCACATGGAACACTGTTCACATCTCTGGGCAGGGGCTCCCCAGTGCCAGCTCCTTCCACTTGACCGCATCCAGCGCAGAGCGGCTCGAATCGTCGACGACCGAGCCCTTTTCGATCGGCTCGATTCATTGGCACTGCGAAGAGATGTTGCATCTCTTTGCATTTTCTTTCGCAATTACCATGGGGAGTGCTCTGAGGAATTGTTGGATTAATCCCAGCCGCCAAATTTCACGAACGCACATCGCGGCAGAACTCCCGATACCATCCACACCATCTGGATGATTGGCGGTCCACCACTGTGCGATTTAGAAGATGTTTTCTTCCTCGCACAACTTCCTTGTGGAATCGATTACCATCAACGATTTTTCCGGACCGATACGACTTAGGGACCTTCAAGAAAAGAGCTTACTCCTTTTTAAAAGGCCTGCAACGCATCTGCAATTCCCTCCCTGGTGTTTCAGTTGTTCATGGGCGGCGGTAATCACTTACCATCAGGTGAGCCGCATGCACGTTTGCCCCCTCTCCTATAAATAAAAAAAAAACATCAAATGTTTAAAATTGCTGATTGCATCGGTAACGTTTGCTATGGTATTCTCAGGAGTAGTATTCTCGGTCCGACTCTATTTCTTGTTTTGTACTAGTACAACCCTCAGATTGAAAACGTAAAAACTGTATTTTTTGTAGATGTCACGGCTATAACTTTTAACTACCCATAACTTTATATCGAAACATCTTCGTTTGATCTTGAAATTAAATCAGAACTTATGTTTAATCAAGTATACAACATCTGGCTCTTATGACACAGCCTTACTCTTAATATTTCCAGAACTAAATGTGAAACTTTCTTATTCAGTTACATATTGCATCGAAATATTTCATCACCTTAAAAACTTATTCCTGTTTTCATCGATCTTCTTGTGTGTGTTCACAGATAAATTTTGTAGATAATATATAGTACCTGGTTGTCATACTTGAAAAACACCTCAATTTCAAAATACATATACGAGTATGTGTATATATATATATGTATATATATAAATATATATACATACATATATATATATATATATATATATATATTATATATATATATATATATATATATATATTTATATAAATATATATATAATTATTAATAATTATCATTATAATTATTATCATTATAATAATATTATTATCATTATAATATTATTATAATGATGATAAGCGACAAATATGTGAAGATATGTATAAAACTTTGCTTTGGGGACATTATAGCAATTTATTTTAAATAGCATTATATTTAACTAATGATGAAATATGAAATAATAAAGAATTAAATGATGAAACAAAGTAATAGTAATTTATAAAAAAAATTATAAACATAAACATAATATGCAAATGAAAAACAAATTACTTTATTTTGAATATTCTTTACTGCAAACATGTTCTATATTGTAACTAGTATATCGTTATTATAACTCTAGCTAAAATATAAAAACCTTTATATGTAAGTTGAAATAAAAATACTGTATTAAATACTGTATATATATATATATATATATATATATATATATATAATCTTAATCTGTTAGTTTGATATAATGTTACAAATTAATGTTAATTTCCAACTATTTTATTTATTGACCAATAGGCAAACACCAATTATATGTCCTTAGGCCCTTTCTTTTATATCAAAATTAATGCAAAAACGCTGTCCGCTTTTCTTGCTAAATAAATCATATTATCAAAGATCTGAATATTGTGAATATTATTAGGGAGGATCAATAATTGTTAATATTGCTATATCTATACAAATATATAAAATTGAAGTGTCTGTTTGTAATGTCAAAATTACAGCTTTTTACTAAATACATATGAAAGTATATACGGTACTTATAAGAAAAATCTATCTGTTTGTTCTGGCTTATCTCCGAACGGTTTGACCGATTTTGACGAGATTTTCTTTGGCAAATTTTATCTTAGAAAAAGAATTATGGTTCCGCGCAAAAAAATTAAAACCCCAAATAACACGTGATCGAAGTCGCAGAGAACTCCTGGTTTTATATAATTTTCTACTATATGATTGTTTAAATGTGATTCTAAGCGGATTTTTTGTTATTTTCTTATGTAAAAATTGCACTTTACAATAAGCAACTATCAGTTTTAAATCTAAAGGGGCGCTAAGACTTTATCCCCTAAATACATGTTACTAATTAACCTAGCTAGGAGACACAGAATACTACCTATCTGTAATTGCATTGGTCCATGTGATGTTGTGTATGTCATGTTAATAAATATGTTTAAAACTCAACTGCAGAAGTTTCAATAAATGATTATTATTATTAATATTAATCAACCCTTAAAATTGCGATTGAAATATAATAGGTGGACAATAGGTGTCATACAAAGTTTAAGATCGGATTACTGTAAAATTCATGACGAGCGCTTAGCCTTTCAGCTACCACAGCTCTTGCGTAACATAAATATAATTATATTTTCTTAAAAAATATAGTATAGTAGTACTAACAATTTTGTTCCTATATCTCAGGTGCGTTATAGTTAGTTATTTAATATTATTATTGGACGTCGTAGCCTAGAAGTCAGCACCACATATAACATCAGCAAAAAAAATAATCAGCAGCTTTTTAAAGTGTTATATGAAAAAGTCATTGACGCTTGTATATTGATCACAAACTATAAACGTAATACAATACTTAAGTGCTTCAAAACCTTGAACTAGTTAAGAAATATAGAATAGCTAGTTTTTCCAACAAATTAATTTAACAAACATCAACGATAATGATAATGTCCTCCTAGCCGATTTAGGACACGGTTCCCTTCCGAATAATATCGGAAGCTACCATCTGCGAAGTATATATGTTATTTATATTATTAAAACCGTCTGTATATACGTTATTACTATATTAATAATTCTGTGTGTGTGTGTGTGTGTGTGTGTGACTTTACCAAAACCTAGAGATTTTCATATGGGAAAAACATATAAAAAATTGCAATAATGTTTTAAGTAAAAAGTATTCTTCAATCAGCCTGAAGACACTAATTCTAGTAAATTCGCAATCAAAATAGACATCGTTAATTTCTGTGGATCACGTACACTGTATCAATTTGTAGAACGTGAGGGAAATAATTATCACTGTGGTGAGCTTATTACTTTATTTATACAAATGTTTTGGCCGCTAGTTTTAGGTACTTTGGAGTACATATTATTGTATTCCTATTTTTGGATGATTACCGCTGGCTTGGTAAATAGAAATGCTTTATTTCCCAAATAGCAAAAAACAATTTTCTTATCCGGGCCTTGTTAACCCCTTCATGTCCGTCATTTGTTATATTCAGGCGCTAGCATTCTACAAAAACATGATCGATTAGAAACTGTATCAGCAAAGTTTGCGTTATATTTCCCCAATCAATTTTATTTTTTGACATAGTATAATATATTACAATTATACTATGTCAAAAATTTAGGTATTTGAAACGTCTAGTTATTGATGTATATTTTAATTTTAAATTTATAACATAATAATAGTATGGAAAAAAGTCATATAAGAGACCAGTTCAGTGTTAGTAATATGATGTAAACATTAAGTAAATTTGATTTCACTCACAAATTATGTGTTAAAAAAACTGATGAAAAGTTTTAATGTTTTATTCAATCGTATTTTTTTATTGAATACTTTATTTTTAATTATTATATTTTGCAATATTAAAAAATAAATGCCAGTATTTACCCTCTCAAAAGTAAATTTATTATAGGATTTCTTATTCTATAGGAATACTGAGAACGAATTAATTTAAGTCGTGAAGAGGTCGTTCGTGCAGAAACGAACCTGACTGCAGCGATAAATCACTTAACTAAATAAACGTACTCGTATTATCAATAATATAAAGCAAATATACTTAAGAGAGAAATATATATATATTTTTTTTGCACGAGCGACTTCTGTTGATATTATTATCATTGAGAAATTTTATAAATATTGGATAACAAAACACGATGGTGACTTGATACAAGTTAATATTAAGTTATAAGAAGAAGGGTACTAATAACGAAGGAAATAAAAAAAAACATGTAAATTATACAAACAAATTTAAATTGATTCGTTCTCAGTATTCCTATAGAATAAGAAATCCTATCAGAAAGTTACTTTTGAGAAGGTAAATACTGGCATTTATTTTTTATATTTCAAATTATAATCATTAAAAATAAAGTATTCAATAAAAAAAATTACGATTGAGTAAAACGTTAAAACTTTTCATCAGTTTTTTTTAACACATAATTTGTGAGTGAAATCAAATTTACTTAATGTTTACATCATATTACTAACACTGAACTGGTCTCTTATATGACTATTTTCCATACTATTATTATGTTATAAATTTAAAATTAAAATATACATCAATAACTAGATGTTTCAAATACCATTTTTGTTGTAATATATTATACTTTGCCAAAAAAGAAGATTGATTAGGGAAATATAACGCAAACTATGCTGATACAGTTTCTAATCGATCATGTTTTTATAGAATGCTAGCGCCTGAACATAACAAATGACGGACATGAAGGGGTTAAAAAGGCCCGGATAAGAAAATTGCTTTTTGCTAGCTTGGGAAATAAAGCATTTCTATTTACTGAGCCAGCGGTAATCATCCAAAAATAGGAATACAATAATATGTACTCCAAAGTACCTAAAACTAGCGGCAAAAACACTGATTGTTCATTATGCGAATGTAATGCAGTTATCAATCTTTTGATGATTGCATTTTCAAAGTGATTTACAACGATGTAAGTGTAGGGCATAACCACCGATTACAAAGTCAGCGCGGCTTCTAGCCGCAGAGCGTGTGATGATTCTACCGCTCACCTCAAGGGAATGGGGTCCCACGTTGAGCGTTTTCAGCCGCTGCCTTGAGAGTCTCCTCCCTCCAGCTACCACCCGTATGTAGTCGACACAATATGCTCCAGCAACCAATACAACGGCAGGTATAGCCAAAGGCAGTTATAAAATATTAATAATAATCATTCAGCCATCAGAAAAGGATTGTGTCACTGACGTTGAGTATATCCAGTACACGAACCAGCCGTATTGCTCTAACAAAGTCACTCATCACCGGCAATAAGATGATATGCCTAGGACTCTCTAGATATGAAATGCCTCGATAACTTATATAAGTTATCGAGTCCACGTTTATCGTGGTCTTGGTTACGGTAAAGCGGTTATGTCTTACTGCGGGTATGGGACTCCAGCAGCCCTTTTATAATATGTGTGAGAAAAGTTACCCCCTTGGATTTGGTTCAAATTTTGTAAGGAGGTTCTATACTTAAGGTCATTACACACACACATGTATATATATATATATATATATATATATATATATATATATATATAAGTTACCTTAATAGAGAAAATTAAAATAATCCAAAACTTACTACAAAACTTGTATTTATAACAATTTATTTTACACACTAGAATTTTCTCTTGTATCGTGGAGGCAGTTTCATCATCATCATTTTTCATCATTACAGCCCTTCACAAGTCCACTGCTGAACATAGGCCTCCCCCAAAGAATGCCACAAAGCACGGTCCTGAGCCACCTGCATCCATCGACTTCCTGCATGTCTTACCAGGTCGTCACTCCATCTCGTGGGGGGACGCCCTACACTTCGCCTACCGGTACGAGGCTGCCACTCGAGAACCTTTCTTCCCCATCGGTTGTCGGTTCTTCGAGCTATATGGCCGGCCCACTGCCACTTCAGCTTACTAATCCGTTGGGCTATGTCGGTTACTCTGGTTCTACTGCGGATATCCTTATTTCTAAGTTTATCACGCAGAGAAACTCCGAGCATAGCCCTCTCCATAGCTCGCTGAGCGACCTTGAGCTTCCTCATACGGCCAGCAGTGAAGGACCACGTCTCAGTTCCGTAAGTCATCACTGGCAACACGCACTGGTTGTACAATTTCGTTTTCAGGTTTTGAGGTATGTCTGACGAGAAGATGTGTCGTAGCTTCCCGAACGCTGCCCAGCCGACTTGAATCCGTCGATTGACCTCTCGGTCGAAGTTGGACTTACCTAGTCGGACTATTTGTGCCAGGTAAACATACTCGTCAACAACTTCGAGCTTAGTGCTCCCAACAACTACCGGCATAGGTTTGACATGGACATTGAACATGATCGGACGGCTATGATGGCTATCCGAGTACAGAACCAGAGTACGAAACCTATCCAATTGCAGAGAGGTGTAAGACAAGGTGACGTCATATCCCCGAAACTCTTCACCGCTGCATTGGAAGACGTTTTCAAGCTTCTGGACTGGAAAGGATACGGTATCAACATCAATGGCGAGTACATCACTCACCTTCGATTTGCCGACGATATAGTCCTTATGGCAGAATCGCTGGAGGACCTAAGCACTATGCTCAATGACCTCGATAGTGTTTCCCAACGGATAGGTCTTAAGATGAACATGGAGGCGGTTTACAAACATAAATTGCACAAAACCAAAGGTCCACACAGAAAGGTTTTATTTCAAATTTGGCAGTAGTTATTGAGATATTAACAAAATAAGATTCAAGAATTATATAAACACGCTCTATCATTGCACGAACACGCTATAGTTTGCACGAACACGCTCTGTAACTTAAAAATATTTTTACCCATTAAGCAATTATAATATAAAAGTTATAAATGTTATTTATCTTTAGTATGGTTTATTATTTAATACCTTTTGAATATTTTAAGCAGAGTTTTAGTAAATTCAATGAATTTGTAAGGACAATATTAAAGCCTATACTTTACAATAATACATACTGTTCGAAATTTATATATTTTAACTTTATGCTTATTAATGATTTATATAGAAATTAGGGTATTTTTTTAGATGTACGACTAGAGCATTGCTTGATTAAACCGCTCGTGTACACTATCTAGACATCGTATCAAGCAGAAAAAAAAAATCATCAAACACGCAAGTTAATACGTGGACCAACCAACAAGGTACAAACATAATTGACTCAAGTAAGAATCTACGTGTGTGCTTGAAGCCTCAACCATTTCGGCGCTTCTTTATATCTAATAAATACGAAATGGTTGTACTCCTATCTATGGGACGTCACACTTTTAGGCCTTTTCTGCACACCTACTTTTTACTACACCTACATAATAAGATTAAGGTGGGGTTGTTATAAACTAATTTGCTTAATTTCGCGTCAAGAAAGAAAATGATTTGGTTTGGCTGCGTCAGCAAGTAGTATAAATAGCAGTAGTTTCGGCTCGCCGCTCACTTAGCGGCCAGACTCCGCATAGTCTACTTCACCTGACGATGCTTCGTGTAGAGGCGAAACACGTGTCGTATTTTCGAGAGTGGTGTGTCTTGCCTAGTGTGCTGGTCCTGGGTCCACGATCATGCCACTCCTCTCCTGAGCGTGAGTGCTCAGGTTGCCCCGCGTATTCTGGGGGGGGGGGGGGGGGGGGGGGGGGCAAAATTTCGGCAACACAATAACTGCTCGGAACAAACTGAGCAACAAGACCAAGTCGACCCCTGCCACGCTATCCGTGAATTTCTGCAACATCAGGGTACTTACTCGAACCTAAGAGCAGTCCACTACCATTTCGAAACGGCCAAGCCGGCATTGCTCTTTCTGACCGAGACGCAGGTGTCCTCTCCGGCTGATACTTCGTATCTCTTTTACCTAGGGTACAAATTGGAACACTCCCTTGTGCCTCGGGCTCGAGTTTGTGTATACGTCAGAGAGGACACCTGTTCTCGACGCCTCGGCAGTTTCGAAGGTTCGAACCTGTCCATCCTTTGGCTACACGTAGATAGCGACTATCCGCGAGTCTACGGGTGCCTCTATAGGTCCCAATGTGGTAATGCCGAAACAGACCGACTCATCGACCACGTACAAATGGATACAGATTCCTTGCTACAACAGGTCCCATTCGCAGAGATCGTGATTCTTGGCGATTTTAACGCCCACCACACCGAATGGCTCGGTTCACGTCTAACCGATCACGCGGGGAGATCTGTTTATGACTTTGCCTTGGCATATGGTCTGATACAACTGGTTACTTCGCCTACGCGGATTCCGGATGTAGAGGATCATACACCTTCCCTGTGAGACCTTCTGCTGACCTCTCATCCAGACAGATATCAGCTTTCCGTCGATGCTCCTCTCGGCTCTTCGGACCATTGTCTGATCCGGAGTGTGGTGCCACTCACGCTCCCCTCGAGGTTGCGTTCTGCAGGTTGCCGTCATGTTTGGCACTACAAGTCGGCGGATTGGGACGGAATGCGGTTTTCTTTGCATTCTACCCATGGGGGCGGGTTTGCTTCTCGCCGGATGATCCCGTGCTGTTGCTAACTCTATCACTGATGTGGTGCTACAGGGAATGGAACTATTTATTCCATCATCTGTGGTACCCATCGGAGGCAGATCTCAACCTTGGTTTGGTCGCTCCTGTAAGAATGCATTACGCAGAAAGCAGGAGTGCTATCAGGCCTGGACTGAGGCTTCAGCGGATTGGGATGTAAACAGCAGCATGCTTAAAAAGAAGTATAACTTCGCTTCCAAGTCCTTCAAAAGAGTTATTGCCTGGGCAAAGTCAGAGCACATGGGCAGAATTAGCGAGAAACTAGTTCGCCTTCCTTCGGGAACCCGTGCATTCTGGTTTCTCGCCAAAGCTGTCCAAGGGAATTTCAGTAAGCCATCAATTCCATCTCTGCACAGGAAGGACGTCTCACTGGCCCACGCCACAAAACAGAAAGCCGACCTTTTAGGCTCCCTTCATGCATCCAACTCGACTCTTGATTATGGGGAAAACACACCGCCGACCGTCCCGCGGTGTGAGTGCTCCATGCCAGATGTGCGGTTCTCGCAGCAATTGGTCCGCAAAGCACTCCTCTCCCTGGACATCCACAAGTCGAGTGGGCCTGACGAAATCCCCACAATTGTGCTGAGGACGTGTACTCCGTAAGTGGCACCGGTTCTAACGCGTCTTTTCCGGTACTCCTACTCCCTAGGCGTAGTTCAGAAATCATGTAAGACAGCTTTTGTCCACCCGATCCCTAAAAAAAGGCAACCACTCAGACCCGTCCAACTAGAGGCCTATCGCCATCACCTTCTTGATCTCGAAAATAACGGAGTTCATTATTAACTGCCATCTCATGCGCTACCTTGAGGAGAACCAGCTGATTAGTGACTGCCAGCACGGTTTCCGTCGAGGTCGCTCAGCTGGTGATCTTCTTGTTTACCTAACACATAGACGGTCGCAGGCGATCAAGTCCAAGGGCTCCCCCTTGGCCGTTAGTTTGGACATAGCGAAGGCCTTCGATCGAGTTTGACACAAAGCGCTTCTTTCGAAGCTCCCTTCCTATGGGCTTCCCGAGAAATTGTGCAATTGGGTCACGAGCTTTCTTGCAGATCGGAGCATCAAGGTCGTTGTAGATGGTTCATGCTCCGACTACAAGCCTATTAACGCTGGTGTACCACAAGGCTGCGTGCTATCACCAACGCTGTTTCTTCTGCATGTCAATGATATGATGCAAACCGGTAGCATTCATTGCTATGCGGATGACAGCACTGGTGATGCTCTATACACCGGCCGTGCCAATATTTCTAGGGAAAACGTCGCCACGTACCGGAACAAAATTTTGTCTGAAGTCGAGTCTTTGCTGAATAAAGTCTCGGATTGGGAGCGACTAAATCTAGTTCAGTTTAATCCTCAGAAGACACAAGTTTGCGCGTTTACCGCTAAAAAGAACCCCTTTGTCGTATCTCCTCAGTTTCAAGGCACTTCTCTTGTTGCCTCAGCCAGTATCGGAATCCTCGGCGTCGACATATACAGTGACGTGCAGTTTCGTGGTCACTTGGAAGAGAAGGCCAAATTGGCCTCTAAAAAGCTTGGCGTGCTCAGCAAAGCGGGACAGTATTTCATGTCGACTTACCGCCTGCAACTTTACAAGGCGCATGTTCGGCCTCACATGGAACACTGTTCACATCTCTGGGCTGGGTCTCCCCAGTGCCAACCCGTTCCACTTGACCGCATCCAGCGTAGAACGGCTTGAATAGTCGACGACCGAGTCCTTGCCGATCGGCTCGATTCATTGGCGCTGCGAAGAGATGTTACATCTCTTTGCATTTTCATTCGCATTTACAACGGGGAGTGCTCTGAGGAATTGTTGGATTAATCTCAGCCTCCAAATTTCAGGAACGCACATCGCGGCAGAACTCCCGATACCATCTACACCATCTGGATGATTGGCGCTCCACCACTGTGCGATTTAGAAGATGTTTTCTTCCTCGTACAACTTCCTTGTGGAATAGTTTACCATCAGCGATTTTTCAGGACCGATACGACTTAGAGACCTTCAAGAAAAGAGCCTATTCCTTTTAAAAAGGCCGGCACGCATCTACAATTCCCCTGGTTCCCCTAGTGTTGTGGTTGTTCATGGGCGGCCGTAGTCACTTACCATCAGGTGAGCCGCATACTCGTTTATCTTTTTTGAGGCCCAAAGTGCATGTGCGTCTATGTATCCTGTGCCTCAAACAAGCACATCAAATATATGAAATAATAACTGCTTATTTAAATAAATAACTACCATTACTGACACGATTTTACGACTTTTCATTTTGTATCTAACAAATTATCTAAAAATTATACTACTATTATAAACATGGACGTGAATAAAGGATTTTATTTTTTATTCTAATTATTTACCTAAATTATTAGTAATATACGCGTATTAAAAAACAACTAAGAATAACAAGTGGATATACATAATTTTGAAGAAAGAGTCGTGCGTAAATCTTGAAGTCTCAAAGGTCACATAAACAGCCTATAAAGGAATGTTATGCTGTTTTGATGCTGACTATAAAATAGCTTGACAATAATCGGACACTCAAAGCCTTCTGACCGTCCCACTTGGTTCATTTAACCCTTGTCAAATGTCTGTTGAAAATAGGTTAGTACACTAAACCCTTTAGGGCTAAATTCTTTTTAACTTTGTCTTGAAAATAAATGTCTTTTATTACGCTCAAAGTATTTTTTATATTTTTATTATTTTAAGCTATTAGACCTTTAAAACTATAAACCAAATAGGAATAATTTTTATGCTTATATAACTTTTAAGTTCTTATCTTAAATACTTTGCTTTTTAACTTAGGTTTTTATGTTTTATAAGCCAGAGAATTTTTAAAACCTAAAGTGAGAAATATTTGTGAAAACAAATTGTAGACGATAAATTTATATCTACAATATTTGTATTTATATCGTAATGAATATACGTGTATAGCACGAAGACAACCTTCAGGACCCGAACACCAACAGTGATCGGGTGCCACTGGCTACAGTACCAGCTGCTTACTGTACAAATGTATGTCAGAGTTATCACTGACAAGATTGGCTACATATTAAATGGGGATAGGATACTCCAGATGAGTATTCGGTGTCAGTCATCCGCTCACTGGTTTATTAACAAAATACAGGAGTGTACAAGCTAGCAACGTACTGGCACACCATAATGGCTTAAGGACAGATAGAATACCTTTCAACTATTTTTGGATTGTTAATTGAGCTTTTAAAATGTAAACAAATAATACTGGATAATTCTGATCTACGACTACGAGTACATTATTCAAATTATTTTAAGGAAATGTGAAATCCACCAACATGCATTGACGAAGTGCGGCAGATTCTTCCCGGCTCTGAAATACTTTTAAAAGAGATTGTGCCCAGGCGAAGGACATAAGGTTTTTTTTATTTTTCCTCAACATCGATGTAAACGGGTGGAGAATGACTAACAACATTTTTTATAGAACAAGGGGGACAAACGTGCACAATGTACACGTAATGGTAAGTGGATGCTGTAGCCCATAGATTTACATCTATTCTCGGTTAAGAATCAAAACGTTTCCAGATATATAGGGGTCTCCGGATTTCTACTCTCACCATACGAAAAATAGCAGCATTAAGGTGCTATTTTACGCTGGTGTTCTGTGAGAGCGTAATCCTTCCCCGGCTTTCGAGGCTTAGGATGAGGGCTTATGACTTAGAATATTAAAAAATAAATTATTGTTCGGTTTAGTGTATGTTACATATTTTTGTTCTACATGGCAATCTATGTTACATATATTAGCTGTTTGGAGGCTTATTTTCAACCGTGGACATGTGATGAACCGTAGTGACTATTATTTTAATGTATTCTTCTCGTATGTTTAAGGTTTAAGTATGGTTAATTACATGTAATACTTAAATACTTCTCTTATTGCGTACTTGTGTAGGGAAATACTATAAGCATATTTTTTTCTGATTAATGCAATGATACGAATTTAGTTACATTTTATAAGTAAAATTAACAATTTTAACTAAATAAAGTATTTTGTACGGACTATTACAGTTATTGTACTGTTATTATCTTGTCTGACAACGTATTTTCCAAGATTCCTGCCGCTGCAATTAGACTAAAGTAAATCCCTGTATATCATTAAATTAATTTAACACGTCCTCCGTCTAAAGACCTTGTTATTTTAGCGTCAGCGAGTGAAAACACTGCCGTTTGGGGAAGCACTTTAACATGAAATTACATAGGTATTTCTTTTAATGGTAAGATAGAAAAGTTTTCTAAATTTTATTAACATTAAAGGATATTAGATTTTTATTATAATTCTTTTTATACATTTTTATGGTAACAGAAATATGTCCGACAAATGATGTTTGATTCTTAACCGATTATAAATGGTAGGTATATATGGACTTCATCATTCACATACCATCAGGTTCATTTAATTAAAAGATTGCTCTAAATAACAACTAAACTCTGAAGTGAATGATCAACAGATCAAGAGTTGCCAGTTTTTTATTTTGCTTCCTAATAATCGCGAACACAAAACTCGAAGATTGTGGAACTATAAAGTAAATATATCTCGGACGAAGTACCTCGTATGAATACAAGATAACTTCACTTAAGGTAAGTTCGTTTAATTTAGTAATTATAATCTTACTTAGTCTGAGATATATTTACTATGTAGATGTTAAGAGATGAAGTTGAAAGCAAATAATCGGTCAGTAATATAAAGTAATAAATTTTTATTTTAAATTTGAAATAGTAATGATTTATAACATAATACCTTATAACTTTAAACTTCTAGGTATTTAAATTATTCCACATTTACATTCACCATTATCATCATCATTATCCCTTCACAAGTCCACTGCTAAACATAGACCTTCCGCAATGAATGCCACAATGCACGGTCCTGAGCCACTTGCATCCATTGACTTCCTGCATTTACATTACGAACTAAATTTGCAAAACAATAATTATGTTTTTCTTCCATTATAGGTATATTATTATGGTTTGAAAAAACACTAAGATCTTCAGACTAACCTGCTGTTCTAAAAATTGTATCCGAAGTGATATTATTTCTATATGAAAAACAAGTGGACGCATGTCTAGTAGAATGCGGGGTGAATTTTTAAGTACACATTTCAAATTCTCCCATCACTTCAAATCAAATTGGAGTTTGAGAACTGACCCTCTGATCTTTGACACTATATTTTTTATTGTTTTGGTATATCCAATATAATATCTAGTGTATTTACTGTACAGATATCCGGTTTTGCACTAAAAAGAGTAAATTAATGAAAATTCCCTTTTTACCTGGAGCAGTAGTTTTTAAAATATCGGTAATCCTGATTCAATTAACTCAATGTTACTTAACTAAATTACAGATAATGTCTGTATTCGTTGTGCATTTGTGAGAACGAGTAATACTATACGAATGCCTCTTTTCCAGTAAAATGGGTCTCCGGTTCTCTACACTCACCATACGAAACACAGATGCGTCAAGCTGTTATTTTACGCAGGTATTCTGTGAGAGCGTGGTCCCTCCCCGGTCGAGCCGACCCATTCGTGCTACAACTATACTACTAATATAGCTGCAGCATGGCTCTACCACGTAAAAGCGTATTTTGTTTTTTGATAGTAATGCTATTATTATTTCTATTGCGTCAATGGGGTCAGCCTTCTCTTAAAGGCTTCCCTGATAATAAACAAGCTCCCAGGGAAAGAATGCTGTATAGAGCTTGCAGTGTTCGGGAAGGCAAGAATAATTATTTTTTGAGGGATTAAATTTTATTATTTTAGATATGGCCAATTTAACTTTTTTTATAGTAGAGGGGGCAAACGAGCATGCGGCTCACCTGATAGTAAGTGACTACCGCCGTCCATGAACAACCGCAATACCAGGGGAATTACAGATGCGTTGCCGGCCTTTTAGAAAGGTACAAGCACTTTTCTTGAAGGCCCTAAGTCGTATCGGTATGGAAAAATCGCTGGTGGTAAACAATTCCACAGAGAAGTTGTACAAGGAATAAAACTCCTAATAAAACACACAGTCGTGAACCGCCAAGCATCCAGATGGTGAGGATCATCATCATCATCATCATTACAGCCCTTCACAAGTCCACTGCTGAACATAGGCCTCCCCCAAAGAATGCCACAAAGCACGGTCCTGAGCCACCTGCATCCATCGACTTCCTGCATGTCTTACCAGGTCGTCACTCCATCTCGTGGGGGGACGCCCCACACTTCGCCTACCGGTACGAGGCTGCCACTCGAGAACCTTTCTTCCCCATCGGTTGTCGGTTCTTCGAGCTATATGGCCGGCCCACTGCCACTTCAGCTTACTAATTCGTCGGGCTATGTCGGTTATTCTGGTTCTACTGCGGATATCCTCATTCCTAAGTTTATCACGCAGAGAAACTCCGAGCATAGCCCTCTCCATAGCTCGCTGAGCGACCTTGAGCTTCCTCATACGGCCAGCAGTGAAGGACCACGTCTCAGTTCCGTAAGTCATCACTGGCAACACGCACTGGTTGTACAATTTCGTTTTAAGGTTTTGAGGTATGTCTGACGAGAAGATGTGTCGTAGCTTCCCGAACGCTGCCCAGCCGAGTTGAATCCGTCGATTGACCTCTCGGTCGAAGTTGGACTTACCTAGTCGGACTATTTGTCCCAGGTAAACATACTCGTCAACAACTTCGAGCTTAGTGCTCCCAACAACTACCGGCATAGGTGTGACATGGACATTAAACATAATCTTTGTTTTGTCCATGTTCATCTTAAGACCTATCCGTTGGGAAACACTATTGAGGTCATTGAGCATAGTGCTTAGGCCCTCCAGCGATTCTGCCATAAGGACTATATCGTCGGCAAATCGAAGGTGAGTGATGTACTCGCCATTGATGTTGATACCGTACCTTTTCCAGTCCAGAAGCTTGAAAACGTCTTCCAATGCAGCGGTGAAGAGTTTCGGGGATATGACATCACCCTGTCTTACACCTCTCTGCAATTGGATAGGTTTCGTACTCTGGTTCTGTACTCGGATAGCCATCGTAGCCCTACTGTACAAGCACTTCAACACTTCGATATACCGACAGTCAACTTGGCACCGCTGAAGGGACTGCAGCACCGCCCAAATTTCGACGGAATCAAAGGCTTTCTCATAGTCCACATACGCCAGACATAGTGGCAAATTGTACTCTTCGGACTTCTGTACAACTTGCCGAAGGGTATGTATGTGGTCTATGGTGCTAAAGCCCTTTCGGAAACCGGCTTGTTCGGGAGGCTGGAAGTCGTCAAGTCTGCGCGCGAGACGATTCGTAATGACTCTCGAAAACAGCACGTAGACGCGGCTCAGAAGGGAAATCGGTCTGTAGTTCTTCAAGAGAGCGTTGTCACCTTTCTTGAAGAACAAGACCACCGCACTTCTGCTCCACGCCTCCGGTGTAATGCCACCATGGAGGACGGAATTAAAGAGCTTCTGAAGGACTTCAAGTACCGGTCTTCCACCCGCTTTCAGAAGCTCCGCTGTAATTCCATCCTCGCCTGGGGCCTTACCGTTTTTAAGGTGCTGGAGAGCCATTCTAATCTCGCTCAGATTGACGTCCGGGATATCTTCGGAATAGTGTCGGATGAGACTCGCTCTTGGATCGTTACTCACACTTGCGTGTGGCTCCAACGATGACGTGTACAGCTGCCCATAGAACCTCTCAATCTCACTCAAAATCTCAGGTGTCCCGGAAACGATGCTGCCACATTCTGTCTTCAGCTTTGACAGTTGGCTCTTTCTGGCAGACAGATCTCTGGCAAAGACTTTCTTTTTTTATGGTGAGGATGGTATCGTGAATTTTGAGGCGATGTGCGTACGTGAAATTTGGAGGCTGGAATTGATCCGAATAATTCCTCAGAGCACTTTCGCTTTGCTGAGGACGCCAAGCTTTTTAGAGGCTAATTTGGCCTTCCCTTCCAAGTGACCATGAAACTGCACACTATTCGATATGTCGACGCTGAGGATTCCAATGCTAGCTGAGATAGCAAGGGGAGTGCCTTGAAGCTGAGGAGATACGACAAAGGGGTTCTTTTTAGCAGTAAACGCGCAAACTTGTGTCTTCTGGGGATAGAACTGAACTAGATTTCATCATCATACTTACATAAGTCCACTGCTGAACATAGGCCTCCCCCAAGGAATACCACAAAGCACGGTCCTGAACCACCTGCATCCATCGACTTTCTGCATGTCTTACCAGGTCGTCACTCCTTCTCGTTGGGGGTCGCCCTACACTTCGCCTACCGGTACGAGGCTGCCACTCAAGAACCTTTCTTCCCCATCGGTTGTCCGTTCATCGAGCTATATGGCCGGCCCACTGTTAATCTGTTGGGCTATATCGGTTACTCTGGTTCTACTGCGGATATCCTCATTTCTAAGTTTATTAGGCAGAGAAACCCCGAGCATAACCATAGCTCGCTGAGCGACCTTGAGCTTCCTCATATGGCCAGCAGTGAAGGACCACGTCTCAAATCCGTAAGTCATCACTGGCAACACGCACTGGTTGTACAATTTCGTTTTAAGGTTTTGAGGTATGTCTAATGAGAAGATGTGTCGTAGTTTCCCGAACGCTGCCCAGCCGAGTTGAATCAGTCAATTGACCTCTCGGTCGAAGTTGGACTTACCTAGTCGGACTATTTGCCCCAGGTAAACATACTCGTCAACAACTTCGAGCTTAGTGCTCCCAACAACTACCGGCATAGGTGTGACATGGACGTTAAACATGATTTTTGTTTTGTCCATGTGTTACGGCATGCAGCTGCCTAGCTAATAGTAGTGTCCTCCTAGGCCCATAGTAGGAAGACCCTACAGGTAGATACAGGTCGGGCTTTAGGCCAAAGTGGAAGTTTCTAATTGAAATAAACGAGGGGAAAGATCACTAAGATAAAGGCACTCACTTGCTTCAGGAGCGGAGACGGTTCACCAAGACCGGCCCGGATGATGACAGCTTCGTGAGTGTATGTGTGATTGTATGAATGTGTGTGTCGACGTGGCCTGGTCTGGATGACACAATGCCGTCCTGGAGAAGGTATGCGCTGGTAGCCTCGGAACTATTCCCCTCTTGAGGCACTCTTCCTGGTTTGTCACGCAATGGGACAGCTACACGTAGAACTTCAGAGGTAAATCACTATTATAGTTGCACAATTATTTTAACAGAGTTAGTAAGTCCTAATGTTCGATACGGGTTCTCACAACGATTTACGCGGGTTGATACTTTCGTAACAAATTAGGCGCGAAAAACAGACGTCAGTATAGATCGCAAAGAATTTTACAATGACTGTCGAGAAGTCCGTCCGATCCCCCTGCGGAATGCGGCCGGGAGGGGGCGGGTGACCTCGCTATCGAGGCTATGCGCGCACGTTAAAAATACGTTTCGAAGGTATAATATTATTGCCTAAACACCATGTTCATCTTAAGACCTATCCGTTGGGAGACACTATTGAGGTCATTGAGCATAGTGCTTAGGTCCTCCAGCGATTTTGCCATAAGGATTATATCATCGGTAAATCGAAGGTGAGTGATGTATGCACCATTGATGTTAATACCGCATCCTTTCCAGTCTAGCAGCTTGAAACTGGCTTGTTCGGGAGGCTGGTAATCGTCAAATCTGCGTGCGATTCGTAATGACTTTCAAAAACAGCACGTAGACGCGGCTCAGAAGGGAAATCGGTCTGTAGTTCTTCCAGAGAGCGTTGTCGCCTTTCTTGAAGAACAATACCACCGCAATTCTGCTCCACACCTCCGGAGTAGTGCCATCATAGAGGACGGAATTAAAGAGCTTCTGATGGACTTAAAGTACCGGTTTTCCACCCGCTTTCAAAAGCTCCGCTGTAATTTCATCCTCGCGTTTTTAAGGTGCTGGACAGCCATTCTAACTCACTCAGACTGACGTCCGGGATATCTTCGGAATAGGACTAGATTTAGTCGCCCCCAATCCGAGACTTTGTTCAGCAAAGACTCGACTTCAGACACAAGTTTGCCCCGGTACTCGGCGACGTTTTTCCGAGTAATATTGGCACGGCCGGTACATAAGGCATCACCAGTGCTATCGTCTGCATAGCAATGAATGTTCATGTTCAATCATTGATATGTAGGAGAAATAGCGTTGATGATAGCACGTAGCCTTGTGGAACACCAGCGTTGATAGGATAGATTGTAATCAGAGCATGCACCGTCCACTACGACCTTGATGCTCCGATCAGCAAGGAAACTGGTGATCCATATGCACAATTTCTCGGAAAGCGCATAGGAAGGAAGCTTCGAAAGATGCGCATTGTGTCAGACCCGATCGAAGGTCTTCGCTATGTCCAAATTAACGACCAATGCCTTCCCCTTGGACTCTACTGCGTCCTCCATCTAAGAGTCAAGTATACCAGAAGACAACCAGCTGATCGACCCCGACGAAAACCGTACTGGCGGTCACTAATCGGCTGGGAATCCTCAAGGTACCTCATTATCTGGCAGTTTATAATGGATTTCATTATTTTGGAGAACAAGAAAGTGATGGCGATATACCTGTTATTGGACGGGTCTGAGCGGTCGCCTTTTTTAGGGATCGAGTGGACCAAAGCTGTCTTCCATGAACTCGGGACTACGCCTTGGTAGTAGGAGTACCGGAAAAGACGCGTTAAAACCGCTGCCAACTCTGGAGCACACGTCTTTAGCACAATTGGAGGGACTCCATTAGGCCCACTCGACTTGCTGCCGTCCAGGGAGAAGAGTACTTTACGAAACGAGCGCTGTGTAAACCGCACATCTGGCATGGAGCACTTACACCGCGCGATGGTCCGCGGCGTGTTCCCCCGTCATCTAGAGTCGAGTTGGACGCAAAGAGAGAGGTTAACAGATCAGCAGGCCAGTGAGTCACCCTGTCTGTGCAGAGATGGAAGAGATGGCTGACAGAAGTTTCCTTGGACAGCCTTGGCGAAAGACCAGAATGCACGGGTTCCCGAAGGAAGGCGAACTAGCTTCTCGCCAATTCTGCCGATGTGCTCAGACCTTGTCTTGGCAATGACGCTTTTGAAGGACTTGGAGGCGGAATTATACTTCTTTTTAAGAGCGCTGGTGTTTACATCCTGAGAAGTAAATGCGTCAGCCCAGGCCCGGTAGCACTCTTGCTTCGGTGCCTCCGATGGGCACCACAGAGGGTAGAATAAAATGTTCCATACCCTGAAGTACCACATCAGCAACAGAATCGACAACAACGCTATATAAATGGGTACCGGGGTTGTGAGGCCCACGGGAGAAAAATTTATATGTGGCCTGGTCATTTTTAATTTTTTGAATTGTTTTTGGAATTAATGCAAATGGTGGAAATGCATAAAATAATTTTAAGTCGGACCACTTTTTTTTTATAGGACAAGGGTGACAAATGAGCACACAGTCCACCTGATGGTAAGTGGTTGCTGCGACCCATAGACATCTACATCTATCCTCGTTTGCGAATCAAAATGCAGATGCGTTTTCAGCCGTGAGGACTAAGATGGAATGCCTCATTTCCAGTAAACTAAACACTTAGTGTGAAAGCGGCAATCTTTTCTGCAGATGAGTCTCTCTCTATGCAATGAAATATATCTGGTACATTTCGCATTGACTCTCGTAGCAAACAGATCAATGTCTGGTTCACCAAATTCAATAAAAATTTGTCGGAGTGCATTTTATGACAACTCCCACTCACAATCGACATTCTTCATTCTGGATTCATAATCAGCACCATTATTTTCGTTTGATTGTATGTATGACCAAAAACAGCCAAATTTCTCGAACTTCGCAACATTGCCATATGTTTCTAGCTAACGGAATAAGATTAAGAAATTGTGTTTCACCCATTTTATTATGTAGGAAAATGGCTGTGGTGTTGTTAATTCTCAGCAGAATTTGGTAAAATATAACATCCCTAGTAAAACACTACAAACCCAGGAAAGGAGCTAATAACACTAAAAAGTTTAAATGATTTTCCTTATCTAAATGTCGTAGAATCCATGAGCTACCTCACCATTACAGCATGCATCCCAACCTGTCCCCGAAGCAACATAGTCAATTTCCAAATCAAATTTATTTTATCTTATTTTTTTAGATTTTTAGGTTTTTATAGATTTTTATCTGCGACATCCACCATAGCAAATCTTCTTTACATCAAATGTTAATGATCATTTTAACATCAAAATTATTATTTTATCTACATAAGGCCTGTATTTTATGTTGGTCAATTTTTTTGTATAGGAAACAGCTGGGCAGCAACTAATAGAGAATTTGCACATATATAATGTTACGGCCTACGGCTGCTCCCTTAGAGGATCAAATCATCAGGGGCCCATGAGCTGAAGACTTCCCGAGCAGACGTAGGTCGAGCCTCAATGTGGCCACGTGGAAATTCCTAATTACTTTAAAATATATGGGGGAGCGTTATACTACGGCCAGTCGACCGGAAGGAATTTGGATGAAGCTTACTTACCTATCCAAGGCGACTGGTCCCTCCGGAGTCGGTCAGATCGCATGTGGTTGTGTAGTGCAAGGGAAAGAATGGTGATGTGGTGTGTATCTGGGTGTGACTGATGGTGATTGAACCTAGACCTTAGCCGTCGGCAGCAGCCCGGGCGTCGACACCGCTCCAACTTGAGGGGGCCTTCCGAGGCTTTGTCCACATTCACTTTCCTTGTTCGTCACGATAACAGTCAATTAACTCTATCGTACGATTTACTAATTTACAGAAGCCACTAACTATCGCGGGTTATAAGGTAAACACACAAAACGCACACGGAGTTTACAGTTTATTAAAGGTCACTACCGTTTCGCGTCGCAACAGTTAGTTATAGAATATCGTGAGGCCGCACTAGCTAATATTGCCTAATGCACTTATGCCGATTCTGAGTCAAACACAATGAGTCCCTGGGAAGCTCTCCAGCAGGAATGCGCGTCACAATGATAGACCGTATATTTACTGGCCGCGCCGAATTATTCCGAGTTCCCTAACAGAATACAGCGTGCCAATCGTTAGCACCGCTTATGGACGACTGAATGCCCTTGGGCGTTTTTCGCACGACCGAAAGTCAAACCGGTATGACACTGAGCCGCACGCCCTCTCGCGTTCGTTCCTTGAAAGTGTTTTGCGCGAACAAACCCCCGTCCCGAACATAAGGATTTAGGTCCGCGAGCAAACCGATCAGCGGGACAAGGTCGCGAAGGCAAGTTGCAAGACCGAATCTACAACCAAACCAGGCCACCTTAGGCACCCCATCAGATCTTGCAACCCTAACCAGCACCTCAAAAAATAGCCCTAATGTGGCAAGCCGGAGGCTCAGCCTCCACTGGGTGCCCCTCCTGGGCATCGCAGCACTTTAACAAGTCCTGTACTGGACAGAAGTCCGACGACCTCTTTCAAACACCTATCTGTGCCCCTATGATTAGTTCCGCAATCCGACCGGATCAGCTCTGCAAACAACGACGCGACACGAAGCGGCCCCGAGCGGCCTCCTAAGCTTCAGTGCAGAGAGCACCCACAAATTCCACATGAACGTCGTCTGTGAAGAGCCGAACGAAACGCACAGATAGTCCCTAGTATGAATTTTCAACAAGTAGGCCTAGCCAGGCCACCCACCATATTATCATTTACTAAAATAGTGCGGCAGCCGATTTCAATCTGATAATCTCCAAAACTAGCTAGCCTGTTAGGCAAGTAGTCCTATGCTCATATTTCAACTAATTTTTCAAAAGCATCAATGTTCAACTACAGAATTAATTCAACCAAATTAATCACCGATGCGCATAGGTCAACTTGCAAATTAAACAAAACAATAACGTAAGGGACAGCCCTACTTCTTCGCAAAGCAAAATGATTAAACACTATCATAAACATAAAGATAATTTTTCAAATAGTGCGCCATTCACTTTCAGATGAATTCAAATTTTCCTTTCGGCAAACAGACGCAACAATCAAACACAGTGATTAAATATATTTACAAAACACATGCAGTAGCATTTAAAGGAGTAGATTAAATTCAATTCTTTTAATTTAAACCGCTACAAATAGGAAATTTTCACGGAAAGCCCAAAGCAGTTTTTAATTTTAATTCAAGTATTTTTTTTGACTAAGTGCTCGACCAAACCAAATCTAATACCCCTTGACAGCGTGATTCAACGCTCCAGAGGGGCCCTAATCTTCCCACCACCAAGGGGAGGCCACATGGCGTGAACCCGAGATCGCTAACAGTCGCCACTCGGGTTGTACGCCTTCACTGAGGCCGTCGGCAACAGAACATTTTGACAAGTGGACTGTTGACGGCTTAAGGCTCAGTGGAGGTGGCCGTGGTGGTAGCTAAGGCGGCAGCTAGCCAGGGCCGCCTCCATTAAATGGGGAACAGTGGTACACCAGTCGCGGCCACTCAGCTAACGGGAGTGAGAAGTGTCCAGCGGACCGATGAGTGGCCGTGAAGTTCTTCTCCACACGCTAAGGGGGGGGTGATGACACCCCCACCCCTGGGGGAATTACCCCCCGACTGGTCGGGGGAGGGACCCCTTTCAAACTTAGGGGCCTGATGGCTGGCCGGCGGGCGCCGAGAGTCGCCCGGCAGAGGGCGTGGCTGAGCGCCCCCGCCCGTGGGGGTCGAGGGCCTGGCAGAGCCCCGAGAGGAGACGCCGTTCGCACTCAGGCACAAAACGGCATGATGATTGCCCTGGCAATGCAGACAGGGCCGCCGATGCAGACAGTCTCGCTGGAGGTGTCCTCCCAAACACGAGCAGCACCAGCGGCGCTCCTTGGCGATAGTTCGCCTCGCTGGAACCGGCTAACCTAATAATTTCAGGCACGACGTTACCCAGTGATCAGATGCTCGACAATAGGAGCAGGGGGGGGGGGTTGACAACGACTTGCCTGGAGGATTCAGCCTCTCACTGGGCACGGCTCGTAAGTCGTCAACGGTGCCCGCCGCGCTCTCTATCTGCCGGCACTGCTCCTCCAAAAACCGCAGCAGGTCATAGAAGGGCGGAATGTAGGAGGCCTCGTCCCCGCCGTACCTCTCCTCAAAATGGATTCGATGGTCGAGAGGTAGACGGGACAGCACGATGCGGAGCAACAAAAAAGCCCATTCGCCCACTGGCAAACCCAGCCGCCTCAACGTATTACAGGCCACCAAGACCGGATCCAACAGGTCCGGACGCAGTCTGGCCCGGTCACTAAGCAGCGGGAGGCTTAGAAGCTGCTTAATATGTTCGTCCGCAATTCGCCGGACGTTGGCGTATCTTCTGGCTAGGAGGTCCCGAGCAGTCTGGTAGGCGTCGTCCGACAATCTCAAGTGGTCGACGACGCCCAGGGCCTCCCCCTCCAGTGAGGCCAGGAGGTACACCATCTTTTGGCTCGGGGTCAAGTCACTCCGGGCGTCCACTAGGCTGTCAAAAAGACCAACGAAGGTCAGCCATTCGGAAAGGACCCCGGAGAACTTTGGCAGGTCCAGAGTTGGGAGTCGTCCCAACAGCTCCGGCTGAAGCTGCTTCAGAGAGGACTCGGACAGGCCACTCATCCGAGCTTCACGCGCCTTCTCGGCATACCTGCCTTCAGCCTCGATCAACTCGTCCGTGAGCCACAAGAACTGCTCATAGTCCGCGAAGCAGGAGTCCAGGACTCCCTTCTCCACATCCGAATCCTCGAGCTCAGCGTAAGCCTCCTCCACTGCGGCCCTTCGAGCATCCACCTGCTCGAACCACTTCATCAAGTTATGGACCCTATCCGGTCGACCTATCAAAGCATGGGCGCTTGTGGCCCAGCGTAGCTCAGTCCGCAAACAACGGATCAGTAGCTTGGGCGATGTCATCACTATTAAATGCAAATTACGACGCGGCTTGAGCACAAATTACAAAGATAACAAATAAAAAATACACCAAAAAATTAACAGTTAATAAATGCAGTTCCTATCAAATCGCGCTGAATAGAGATTGCACTAATACGAATTACTACGTATCAACCAAATACAAGTTAGCACAAAGAAAAGACACAAATCAAATTAACAAATAACAAATACTAGTGCGATCAAATCAAGTTAAATTCAAATTGCGCAAATACAATTACTACTCTTTAGTTCAAATACAACTTACAGTATAAACGAAGATACACATCACGGTCGATCAACAAAAAATGCCTAGCTCGGAAATCGAACCTTCGATAAGTAATCCACTACAACTATCCGACAACGATAATTAACCGATTACGTAAAAATAACCATCTACCTACATGACGTATATCTCTATAAAACTCCCGCTTGTGCAACCTAGGGCGCGGCTTTTCAAATCTACCCACTAACCAAAAAAAGGCAAGCAACAAAGAACAAAGGGAAATAATTCTATTTTTACGTACAAAAAAAATATTTTTACGAATACGTAAAAATATTTTCGGACGGGCGTGATTGTAGATACAAATTAAACCAATCAAACCAACGCTCCCTGCCACCAGAATTGTTTAATGTTTATAAAACACTATGGTCGGGATCGACCGGGGAATCGAACCCGGAACCGCGCTCTGCTACCAGTTTGTTACGGCCTACGGCTGCTCCCTTAGAGGATCAAATCATCAGGGGCCCATGAGCTGAAGACTTCCCGAGCAGACGTAGGTCGAGCCTCAATGTGGCCACGTGGAAATTCCTACTTACATTAAAATATATGGGGGAGCGTTATACTACGGCCAGTCGACCGGAAGGAATTTGGATGAAGCTTACTTACCTATCCAAGGCGACTGGTCCCTCCGGAGTCGGTCAGATCGCATGTGGTTGTGTAGTGCAAGGGAAAGAATGGTGATGTGGTGTGTATCTGAGTGTGACTGATGGTGATTGAACCTAGACCTTAGCCGTCGGCAGCAGCCCGGGCGTCGACACCGCTCCAACTTGAGGGGGCCTTCCGAGGCTTTGTCCACATTCACTTTCCTTGTTCGTCACGATAACAGTCAATTAACTCTATCGTACGATTTACTAACTTACAGAAGCCACTAACTATCGCTGGTTATAAGGTTAACACACAAAACGCAGTAAACGCACACGGAGTTTACAGTTTATTAAAGGTCACTACCGTTTCGCGTCGCAACAGTTAGTTCTAGAATATCGTGAGGCCGCACTAGCTAATATTGCCTAATGCACTTATGCCGATTCTGAGTCAAACACAATGAGTCCCTGGGAAGCTCTCCAGCAGGAATGCGCGTCACAATGATAGACCGTATATTTACTGGCCGCGCCGAATTATTCCGAGTTCCCTAACAGAATACAGCGTGCCAATCGTTAGCACCGCTTATGGACGACTGAATGCCCTTGGGCGTTTTTCGCACGACCGAAAGTCAAACCGGTATGACACTGAGCCGCACGCCCTCTCGCGTTCGTTCCTTGAAAGTGTTTTGCGCGAACATATAATGTTCTAATAATATGTGCAAATTTTTTAATAGTACCTTGATTTATATTTAGAAATTTATTAATCAACTGATAAGTTTTTTGTCTTTTTAATGCAGTAAGAGATAAAGTCATGTTCTTTGAGTTAATCATGAAACCTAAAAAGATTAGCAATCTGTAAAAATTTTTCAGACACTGGCTTTATCTTTTATCTATACAGATTATATCATCAAAGTACACAACCGATATATAATCTTTTTTCAAATAAAAACAGCATAACTTGTTTCAATATCTTAGTAAAGATAAATGGAGCTAAACAAAGCCCAAAAGTTACAAAGTTAAATTCATATAACACAATTTGAAAAATAAATCTAAGCTATGTTTTGACTTCGCCTACTGAAATTAAGAAATATGATTATTTTTAATGAATTGTACACATGGAATCATTTTTAGAGATTAATTTATATAGAGTCCTTATGTCCTTTAGTTTAAATGTTCTGTGGAAATAAATCTATTTAATCATTTTAAATTTAATATCTCATATACCGATACCAAGGTAAAGAAACCACCATACGGAAACGCTGCCATTATAATATTCAGTTTGAGGTGTCACTATTAAAGTTTTATGTTTGTGTCATCAAGGATTTTCTTTTACTAAATTACTGACAAAGGTAAAAAATAGCAACGATAGTAAAACTTTTGTTTAAACTGTGTATATGCAGAGTAAAGGCAAACTTTTATTGGGGATCTGCAATTCATGCGATTCAACAAAGCACAAGTTTTGCAGTAGTTGCGGTTATAAAACTGCAACATAAACATGAAATAAAACAAAGTTGTACTTTAAATTCTTGATTTCTAAATAGCTTTGTTTTCATTCTGCTTACAATTTTAAGACGTATATTTTCATAAAATTTTGGGCATACTAACAGGGATATAAATTTATATTAAAGACGAATAAGCTCTCCACGAATTCACTACAGCAAATAATCTCGTGGGCGACACCCACAAAGAAAGAGACGACAGAGGGAATCTAAAAAGCAGATGCATAGCAGCATTTTCCTGATAACAACTAAAAATAATATAAACCTACGATACCCAACCAGCCTGCAAAGTCAGGCAACTATGGCAGATACTCTCACATACGGCAATTTAGACCTGAATATATAATAGGCTTAAATAAATGAAGTTTTTGTGGTCAAAATATCTTGTTACATTTAGAAACACCACACACTGTAGATTTCTATCGGGCGAGAGGTTAGTCGGTTTCTTAATCAGAAGTAAAATGTATGCAAGTCTACAAATTATAACGATTGGTTATCAGCCGATAAATTAAATCGGAGTGGTTTTTTTTATAGGATAAGGGTGACAAACGAGCACACAGTCCACCTGTTGGTAAGTGGTTGCTGCGGCCCATAGACATCTACAACTATCCTCGTTTGCGAATCAAAATGCAGATGCGTTGTCACCCGTGAGGACTAAGATGGAATGCCTCATTTCCAGTAAAAAGGGCCTCCGGCCACCTGCACTCACCAAGCGAAACGCAGGGGTAAACCTCTACTTCACGCTGGTATTCTATGAGGTCGTGGTACCACCCCGGTTTGAGCCGGCCCATCCGTGCGACAGCAAAATCTGCCGCGTGGCTCTACCACTGTTAAAATTACACGATTTCCTTCAAACTAAACTGTTAGTCAACTATCGGCAAACTGCTTAATCAGTACCATTATTTAGAAAATCTAAATAATGTTAAATAGTGTGAGGGAAAATATGTGAAGTCTTTCTACAAAATATCGATCAGGCCAGTCCTGGAGCTAGCTAATTGGGTTTCTTTTTGTTAATACTACGTTCGGAGGAAAATGTCGACCACACCTACACACAATGCATTCTGCTGACGTACGGACGAAACTATGATGAGCGATTAATATGCCTGCTGGCGTATTTTTAACTGACTCCAAAAAGGAAGAGGTACTCAATTCAACTGTATTTTCTTTATATGTAATACTCTTTAATTACCGCATAACTTTTTTCTAGGTAAACCGATTTTGATAATTCTTATTTTATTTAAAAGCTGGTGCTTATCAAGTCGTTCCATATAAATTCAATGCAAGGTCTGACGAGTAGTTTTTGAGTTATCCATAATAATTTATATTGAAATCGGTTATAGAAATTTTTTAATTCTATTACTAGTTTGTAGTGGTTTTCAAAATGTTGATAAAGAATGTGTTGAAGATGACTTTAGGTTTTTGTTCATTTTATTATATCAAATTAAATTTAAAAACCTGTTATTGTAAAAAAATGATTTCTCATGGATAATGTCGTTTTCAATGTATATTAAATCATCTTATAGAAACTTATGAATATTACGCAAAGTATAGACCACCGTGAAAATTCTAACCCATCATTCAAAAAGATGTTTTCGAACTTGCACAGAATTTTCAACGTCTCCCCTGGACTTGAGTTGTTTTTCCAACAAGAATTATGAGCAAAGTTCGAGTTAAATGCCGAATGTGGTAGTTTTTCGAACTTACCCCATGTTACATTTTATTTGTAAAATAAATTGACATAAAATCACACAGTCTACCTGATAGTAAGTTAATACTGTGGCCCATAGACATCTACTCGTGCATTTATTCTCGATTAAGAATCAATATGCAGATGCGTCGTTACTCTGAGGACTGAGATGGAATGCCTCATATCCAGTAAAATGGGTCTCCGGTTCCCTACACTCACCATACGCCACATAGTAACATTAAGCTGCTACTTTACGCAGGTAATCTGTGAGAGCGTGGTCTTCCCCGGTCGAGCCGACCCATTCCTGCTACAACTGTAATATAGCTGTAGTATGGTTATGCCACGTGAAAAAATTTGAGTTATAAGAACACTAATAATCCTAGTAGTAAGAGCCTTTATAATGCACCTATCGAGTTAGTAATTAAAAAAAAACGTACGAAGTTAAGAATTAAGAAGTACTATAATATAACACCACATATTATGTGTATTTGCACATATGTTAGCACTTACGCCGAAAACTCTGTTAGTGATATATGGAAATAAATCGACGATTTTGTTATTTCTTTAGTAATAGCGATCCACCCTGGCTTCGCACGGGTGATTTCTGGATTTCAACAACAGCACCACCTATCGAGTCAAATTGCAAATCTAAACCACCGACCATCAGTATATAAAAATATACACAAACATATTGTGTGTGTATATTTCCAATTGATTAATAACCACAAATACAACCATATAATTGAGAAGGCAAGTTTAAATAGGCCAATTCAAATATAAGGTCTAAAATATCAATGGTCATTATTACGTGTGGTTAAAAGGTGTAAATGAAGGAATGAATGAATTACATTTGGGATACTGTTTGTCCTATGCTTACCAAACTACTTGCTAAGCCTGGTGATTAAGAAAGATCTTTTAAAATATGTGATTTGTGTGCATTCTTGTAAAGCCCTACGTTCATTATGACTTTATAAGGCTTATAAAGAAAAAGTATCTATAGATTGTTTGCTTTGTTACCTTGTACCAGAGAATAAACAATTGTACAAGCTTGTACCAACAAATATTATAATTTTTTTAATAAAATTAATTACGTAATATTAGCAAGAGAAATTTGTTTGAAATAAAAGACAAAATTGAGAGCCGAATTTCCGTAAGAAGCAAAAATAAAACCAATGTTGTTAAGAAAATTAATTGTTTGGTACAGGAACTTATGCAATCGGTACTCGCAATAAAGCCAAGTTGGCCTGGGCCAATAAAACGTAGCCGTCGACTTTATAGCAGCGTAGCAATAAAAATGTGCTTATTTCAACTAAACTAACATCGATTTATTGTCCTCGTTTTAGCAATTTTAGAGAAAGCATTGTTCGTGGAAATCAGGGATTCAAATTATTTTTTACAATAAATTCTATAGCACGTTATTGGTTTACCAAACTCTCTTGTGAATAACACGTATCATTTTATTATAGAACATAATCTTTTTTGTACAATTTACATTGTAACATAATACCTGCTATTATCTTTTACTACCCCCGGGAATAACTGGGACAGAATGACACAAGGCACTAAGTCCGCCGTTTGTAACCCTTTTAACTAAGGTGATAACCTAATAACATTAAAGTGTAAATAAATAAATACATATGATGCTTACCTATTTATTCAAAGTTTTTGTAAACGACTTAGGCTGTAGTTTTATAGTTCAGTAAAGTTATAGTCCAAATATGTGCCACCACGGGGCACAGACCTCCTCTCATTTCAGAGAGGGCTTAGAGCTAAACTAGTATATATACACTACTCGAGGCTAACTAGCAGATAATGCCATAATAACATATCACAATAAAGGATCTCACGTCTATAACATAAAACAGAAATTAAGCTAGATATTGTAATTTTTTAATTTTATTTTACAGCCTATAAATAATAGTCTATTACTGAACACAGCCACCATTACGATGACATTACAGATATAATGTATGGTAATAATATATTAAGTCTTTACCTATGAAATTGTTTATATTTTTATGAATTGTTTATATGAAATATTAATTTAACGTATTTTTTTTTTGAGTTTACTCCTTAAGAGTCGATTTTCATATATAAGCCCGGGGTATGAGAATTTATAGGGAGTAAAATCAAACGTTACGTCATGAGTAACGTTACGTATTCATGTTTCCATAACTACGTTATGTTGTGCGCAACCTATCTTGCGAAGCCTCCAGCATAGAGTACTGCCAAACAACTTTCAGCTTTTTTCTATATTTTTTATTTCTGTTAATCAAAGTAATGACTCATGCAATTAATGCATAGAGCGAATCAACAAGCGATTTACCAAATCTCGTTGAAGACGTACGAGCTTCTCCATCATTGAGTTCAGTTCTTCACAGTACATATTTACAGTAATACTCATCCCGTTTCCAACAACAACAAACAGAAAAAACAGCGTTGGTGATAAGCACGTAGCCTTGTTTAAAACCAGCGTTAATAGGCTTGTAATCAGAGCATGCACCGTCTACTACGATCTTGATGCTCTTATCAGCAAGGCAACTGGTGATTCATTTGTACAATATCTCGGGAAGCCCGGGAAGGAAGGGAATAGCAAGGGAGCTTCGAAAGAAGCGTTTTGTGCCAGACCTAATCGAAGGCCTACGCTACGTCCAAACTAACGGCCAATGCATCAACTTGGATTCTACTGCCTCCGAACATCTATAAGTCAGGTAAACCAGAAGATCACCAGCTGATCGATCACGACGACAACCGTATCGGCAGTCACTAATCAATTGGTGATCGTCAAGGTACCTCATGATCTGGCAGTTTATAATGGATTCCATTATTTTGGAGAACAAGGAGGTGATGACAATAGGCCTGTAGTTAGACGGGTCTGAGTGGTTGCCTTTTTTAGGGGTCGTGTGGACCAAAGCTGTCTTCCATGAATTTGAGACTACGC
Source organism: Parnassius mnemosyne (assembly GCA_963668995.1). Taxonomy (NCBI): domain Eukaryota; kingdom Metazoa; phylum Arthropoda; class Insecta; order Lepidoptera; family Papilionidae; genus Parnassius; species Parnassius mnemosyne. Next base: position 14,972,942 of record CAVLGL010000002.1, on the reverse strand, counting down.
CTTGGGAATTAGAATACCGGAAGAGACGCATAAAACCGGTGTCAACTCCGGATCACACATCTTCAGCACAATAGGAGAGACTCCGACACGCCCACTTGACTTGCTGACGTCCAGGGAGAGGAGTGCTTTGCGAACCAAGCGCTGTGTAAACCGCACAGCCGGCATGGAGCACACACATCGCGGGATAATCGGCTATCCCCCGATGCTCTGTCATCAAGAGTCGGGTTGCACGCAAAGAGAGAGCCTAACAGATCGGCTTTCTCCATTGCGCATGGGCCAGTGAGTCGTCCTCTTTGTGTAAAAGTCTGTGTAAAAGTGTCTGTGGAAGAGTTGGCTGTTACACGTTCTCTTGGAAAGCCTTGGCGAGAGACCAAAATGCATGGGTTCCCGAAGGAAGGTGAACTAGCTTCCGTCTAGCCAATGTGCTCAGACATTGAAAGAATCTTTTGAAGGACCTGGAGGCAAGCAGATCCAAGAGGGAAGACGTAAAGTTACTGAAATATTGCGATATATTTATAGCCTGAAAAAATTTCTTCCTACCGCTATAAAGGTTTTGCTTGTTCAATCTCTTATTTTGCCGATAATAGACTATGTAAATGTGTGTTGCACAGAATTATCTCAACATTATCTTAAACCAATGGAACGTCTCTTCAATAACAGCATCAGAGACATTTATAGCCTTCGTAAATATGACCATGTATCATCTGTTCGTACTCAGCTTAACTGGCTGCCTATCGCTCAGCGCAGATATGTTAGAATACTCCGCGCTCTTTTCACTATCCTAAACGATCCTCGCGCTCGTGTACTTGAAATCTAGATTTCTGTAACTAGAAGACACTCATAATTGTTTTCTCTGTTCCTCGGATAATGAAAAGTTGCTAAAACCTTTTTCACCGTATTGGTTATGTGTCCCACTCTTTCGCTTTAACGACTACAACACTCTGGAACGAAATATCTCTTGTTATTAAAAAAGCAAGTTTCTTTTTAAAAACAAAGTTCGTGAACAATTTAGTAAAGCATTGAAAGTATGAATTAACGCCGTTTCCTAAAAATTATTCTATTGTCACATATTTTCCTATATATATGTATATATTTGATGTATTTATGTAGATTTATGTATGTGAATTAATATACTTACATTTTATGATAACGGATATATATATAAGCCATAAGTACGATTTTTTTTGTGCATAAAAGTTTAGATAAATAAATAAATAAATACTTCTTTTTAAATGGTGTTCACATCCCGAGACATTGCTGCGTCATCGTAGTCAATAAAACCATGGCCGGTGTCTAACTCCGATGGGCACCACAGAGGATCAAATAAAAAGTCCATACTGAAGTACCACATCAGCGACAGAGTCAGCAACAACGCTGGAAACGTCTGGTGAGACTTCCCCCATAGATCCGCACGGTGTGATATGTGCCATATTTGCCATGCTTAACACGCTTAGCAATCAAAAAAATAAAAACTAAAATTACCAACCTTAGTATTTATTTCTATTCGTTATTAGGAAGACGGTTTTGCTGTTCACCTGATTTGTTTTTTCTTACGACACCCATGGGATAATATGGGGTAGTAGATATTCTTACACTGTAATTTAAATACTAGGTTGATTAATATTTTTTCGGTATAAGACACTTTTCAATGAGAGATTAGTATCTAAAAGTATACCCAATTTTTTTCAAACTTTACATATGGCGGGAGTTTTATTCGTATGCAAAATAGAGAAACTCGAACTTCTTGCGATTATTAAATATGTCTGCCTGATTTATTTTTCACAGACAGTGATTTTTGAAGAACTGCAGTCTACTTTAATACACAATGCTTCGTCTTGTTCTACAGTGGCATTTCTCTGAAGTCTGAATTTGAACACGGCAGAATCGCCTGCAATGACGGTTCTCGCTTCGGACGGCCAACAACGGCTGCTACGCAAGAAAACGTTAAAAATCGAAGAAATTGTTAAGGTAGATCAACATGTGGCCACCCGTTATTTAGCTGAGATTCTAAAGCTTTCATTTGGGGAATTCAGTTATATTAATTCATACCTTAAAATTCAAAAAGGTGGCTGCACGATAGATTCCTCGAAAGTTAACAGACACCCAAAAGAAAGCAAGAATTGAAATTTAAAAGCAAAATTTAACAATCATCATTACATCCTTTCACAAGTCCACTGCTGAACATAGGTCTCCCCCAAGGAATGCCACAAAGCATGGTCCTGAGCCACCTGCATCCATCGACTTCCTGCATGTCTTAACAGATCGTCACTCCATCTCATGGGGGGTCGCCCTACACTTCGCCTACCGGTACGAGACCGCCACTCAAGAACCTATCTTCCCAATCGGTTGTCGGTTCTTCGAGCTATATGGCCAGCCTACTGCCACTTCATCTTACTAATCCGTTGGGCTATGTCGGTTACAATGGTTCTACTGCGGATATCCTCATTTATAAGTTTATCACGCAGAGAAACCCCGAGCATAGCCCTTTCCATAGCTCGCTGAGCGAACTTGAGCTTCCTCATACGGCCAGCAGCGAAGGACCACGTCTCAGGTCCGTAAGTCATCACTGGCAACACGCACTGGTTATACAATTTTGTTTTAAGGTTTTGAGGTATGTTTAACGAGAAAATATGTCGTAGTTTCCCGAATGCTGCCCAGCCGAGTTGCATCCGTCGATTGACCTCTCAATCGAAGTTGGACTTACTAAGTCGGACTATTTGTCCCAGGTAAACATACTCGTCAACAACTTCGAACTTAGTGCTCCCAACAACTAGCGGTATAGGTGTGACATGGACGTTAAACATGATTTTTGTTTTGTCCATGTTCATCTTAAGACCTATCCGTTGGGAGACACTATTCAGGTCATTGAGCATAGTGATTAGGTCCTCCAGCGATTCTGCCATAAGAAATATATCGTCGGCAAATCGAAGGTGAGTGATGTACTGGCCATTGATGTTAAAACCGCATCATTTCCAGTCCAGCAGCTTGAAAATGTCTTCCAATGCAGCGGTAAAGAATTTCGGGGATATAACGTCACCCTGTCTTACACCTCTCTGCAGTTGTATAGGTTTCGTACTCTGATTCTGTACTCGGATAGCCGTCGTAGCTCTATTGTACAAACACTTCAGTACTTCAATATACTGACAGTCAACTTGGCACCGCTGAAGGGACTGCAGCACCGCCCAAATTTCGACGGAATCAAAGGCTTTCTCATAGTCCACATACGCAGGGCAAAGTGGCAGGTTATACTTCTCTATGTTCTGTATAATTTGCCGAAGGGTGTGTATTTGGTCTGTGGTACTAAAGCCTTTTCGGAAACCGTCTTGTTCGGGAGGCTGGAGGTCGTCAAGTCTGCGCGCGAGACGATTCGTGTTGACTCTCGAAAACAGCACGTAGACGCGGCTCAGAAGGGAAATCAGTCTGTAGTTCTTCAAGAGAGCAATGTCGCCTTTATTGAAGAACAAGACCACCGCACTTCTGCTACACGCCTCCGGAGTAGTACTACCATGGAGGGCGGAATTAAAAAGCTTCTGAAAGACTTCAAGTACCCGTTTTCCACACGATTTAAAAGCTCCGCTGTAATTCCCTCCTCATCCGGGGACTTTCCGTTTTTATGGTTCTGGAAAGCCATCCTAATCTCGTTCAGACTGACGTCCGGGATATCTTCGGAATAGTGTCGGATAAGACTCGCTCTTGAATCGTTACTCACACTTGCGTGTGGCTCCAACGATGACGTGTACAGCTGCCCATAGAACCTCTTAATTTCACTCAAAATCTCAGGTGTCCCGGAAATGATGCTGCTACATTCGGTCTTCAGCTTTGACAGTTGGCTCTTTCTGGCAGACAGATCTCGTGAAAATACATTGGAGCCTTGATTCCGCTCGATCGCTTCTTCAATACAAGCTGTATTGAAGTTGCGTAAGTCCCGCCGAATGCAAGTGGAGATCTGTCTGTTCAATTGCCTGTATTCTGTCAAATCTGTTGAAAATTGTAGCTTCATCTCCCTTCTAACAGCCATGGGATTAAGAGTGTGATCGAAGAGTTTTTGTGTTCTTCTGCGGCGGGTCTTGCAGAACTTAGCTCCGAACGCATGGACAGTTTCCACGAGCTTGTCATTCATATCGTCCACTTCATTGCAGTCTTCTAGACACTGAAGACGGTTTTTTAATTCGAGCTGAAAGGTTTCGGGACTTTGGAACAGAGCACGAGGAGGATGGAGCGTCGACTTCATTAGAAGAGGCCTCTCCAACTTAACGTTTAGGTTCAGTTGTGCCTCTAACCATTCGGTGATCGCTACCAGTTTTCACCCTCGCGATCACGGAGACATCACTGAACAGTTGTCTTCTGGTCGTCATAATGAAGTTAATCTCATTTTTTGTCGAACCGTCGGGGCTCGACCAGGTTCACTTCCTGTGGGGCCGCTTCTGGAAGAAAGAGTTCATCATAAAGAGTACTTCTTTCTCCATGAAGTCGGCCATCTGCTGGCCCCTTGGTTTCCGTTGCGCTGTTCCAAATTTCCCTACTTTCAGCTCACCGTTCTCTCTTTAACAATAATAGAACAATATCCAGATTATTTTTGTGCTCGTTTCGTAGCCATATATGCAACGTGTGTACATCATTTTGACTTGGAGACGATAAACCAAAGCAAGGTGTGAAAGACCATTTTCCCAACCAGCCAATAGATTAAAGGTGTCTGCGTCCTCTCGAAAAATAATGGCCTCTGTCTTTTGGGATGCGGTAGGTACAATAATGATCGACTATTTAAGTGAAGGAGAGACAATAACAGAAGATTATTACGCGTCAATAATCAAAAAATACGCAAAGAACTAAAGAATGAATGTCGACCAAAATTGTGTGCTGGAGTGCTTTTTCGTTATGATAATGAACCTGCCCATCGATCTGATGCTACAGACGCTACCATCCGAACTGTTGGGTTTCAGTTGATGCAGCACTCACTTTAATCTCCAGACCTAGCTCCGAGATATTTTCACCTTCTTACTAACCTGAAAAAGCAATTGCATGGTATAAAATTCGTCGGCGACGATGAAGTGATGTGTGCTGTAGAGACATTTTGAATGTCCCAGAATCAAGCCTTTTTTGCAAGGGAATTAACCAACTTGCAAAACAATATGCAAGGTGTATTAGCATAAAAAGTAGTTACGTTAAAAAATTAATACAATTTACATATACTTATCCTAGAGTTTTATTGCGTTTACAAAAAGCTTTTGATCAACCTAGTAAATAATTATTTAAAAGAAATTGTATAAATTATATGCCTTAAATATGTTTGGAATCATACATTGGTGTGAATTTTTTATAAGAAGTTTATAGTCATTTTATACAGAAGTAAATGTGTTTGGAAACCATTTACGTATTGTTGAATAATTATTTTCAAGATAAAATCTTATAGTCCATTCTGTTATATTAAAAGTCTTTTAATTTAACACTAAGATTGTCTAATTACAACAATATTTAATGAATGTTAGCCAAAGTTTCAAGTCTTTTGAAACAAATTGTTACTATTATCAAACAAACTTACCTCATCTGGCAGCTTAAGGGCAATTTACAAGGATCCCCAACAGCAAAGTACTGATAACACATTTATCTAATCTATGATGCACTTTAAAACTTAATGTAGGGACGCTTTAAGTACAATATTAATAGTATATACATAATATACAACACTACAAACTTTACTTTGTTCCTTTATGACTGAATATAATTTAATATTCTATAATATTACTCAATAATTTCAATAATAATCCATTATCCATGCTTGCCCAGAGGCCAAGCGATCGCAGTTAATTTCACAGTACGCGAGCATCTCGGGTTCGAACACCACCCTGCCGGGTTCAATAAAATTATTAATTGTATTTTGCAAAGTAGTTGACAGTAAAGTAAAACATCGTGACAGAATGTGTATTCCTAAGAAATTTAAGAAAATATTTCAAAGTCATGTGTTGTAGTCCATCAACACGCAGGTCTCTGTGCCCAGCAATGGGTCGTATAAAGGCTATAACTTTATTTTTATTTTTTGTAGAAGTCGTGTTAGAATAGACTTCTCTCATTAAATTTGCTGCTTAATAAGGCAAGTGCTTAATAAAGGCACCATTACTTATGTCATGGTTCGTAAGTACGTGGAACATCATACTCGTACTAATGCGTTTGTGTTCCTGACAACAGAACTAAAATTAATTAATAGAATCATGTGTTACTATGCGTAAATCCATTATATTAATCACTCCCTCATGAGGAATGGCGGGAGGTAGTCTTGCCTAGTTAGGCAAGACACATCATTTTTAATTTTATTACTCGGAAATAAGCAAATTAATTTCTTACAACTTTAAGAACTAAATTTTTTTGTAAACAAAATCTTTATTTTAAATTAAAGACAAACCAACATTTCCTTACTTAATTTCACTTAATTCTTTATTAAATATATTATTATTATATAATTCCCCGTATGAGAAAATCTAAGGAGGTTTTTGTTTGGCAATGGACTGTGGTAAATTAAATAAATGAAGAAACGCCACAATAAATTATGGTACGGTGCATAATATCGCCGCAGATAAAGCTGACTTAGTTAAACAAATAAAGTGAATAGCGCATCGACTTTCTCGTTCTACGTAATAATGCTAGAACGCAGATAACTACAACAAATATTTCTAATGTTTCGTCTATGGAGTGTGTATCTTGGGAAATCAAACTACGTGGTACCGTTTCCAAAGTTAAACTAATTGTTACTGAAATAGCAATATAATAGGTTTATATTTTCTCTTTACATAAATTTCGTTACTTTTTTTCTAATAAATAATAATCTAGTCTATTTATTATTTATGATTTGTATGGTTCTTTTACTTATTATCTAGTATTATAATCCTTTTCTTTCTTATTCTTATCTTCACGCACAATCCCTGATGGGGTAGCCAGAGAGAACAGATCGCCAAGTGTCACGATCCTTACATATCTCTTTCGCTTCTTTCAGATTCATTATCTTCTTCATACATGCACGTCTAGGTATCCGAGTACTCTTGACCCTACCCTCTTCGAGCAATTTGCTCACATGGTCTTTGAAAGTTAGTCTCGGTCTACCTCGACACCTTTTAATATTAACTTTCGCGCTATATATTTTCTTCACCATTCGGTCTTCACTCATTCGCTCAACGTGCCCAAACCACCGAAGCACGCCCTTATCAATTTTTGTGATAAGGTCATCTTTCAAACCTGCCATATTGCGAATCTCTTCGTTTCGCTTTCGGTCGGCCATGGTAACGCCGCACATTTTACGAAGAGATCGCATCTCCACTGCATTCAACTTACTTTTATGCTTCTTCTGGCATACCCAGGTTTCGCTGCCATATAACAAAGTCGGTACCAACACTGCGTTATGTATTGCAAGGCGTGCACTCTTCGCTACGCCTTGCCTTTTGACTAACGCAGTCAGGGCACCATTGACTTTGTTCCCGGCAGTGACACGCCTGTCCACATCTAAATCACATCTTCCATCCCGGCTAAAAGCACTCCCCAAGTATACAATTTCATTTACCTGTTCTAGACATTCCTGATTTACCCATATTTCACACTTCGTTCTCTCTTCGTCCCTTTCAAATACCAGAACCTTAGTTTTATTAGCATTCAAACGGAGACCTTTAATTTCACATTCCTCTTTCATACACGTGACTAATGCCTGCAGTTCTGCCTCTGATGGTGCAATAAGCACTGCATCATCAGCATACAGCAGACAATTTACTTTTATGTCACCCAATTTCACACCCAAACAGCTATCTTTCAGCTTTTGTAAACTGCTGTCGAGATACAGTATGAACAGCCAGGAAGACATGACACAACCCTGTTTTACGCCCGTTTGGACGCTAAACATGGGTGACAGGTCATGCCCTACCCGCACACAGGCTTTACAGTCACAGTAAAGAGACTGCACAGCCCTTAGCAATCGGCCATCCACACCATACCCCGGCAACAGTTCCCACATTTTCTTCCTTACAACCTTATCAAATGCTTTCTCAAGATCCACAAAAGCACAGAAAATCTTCTGGTTAACAGCCAGAAGCTTTTCCGTGATCATACGGAGAGAAAACATTTGATCCGTGCATCCTCTTCCAGGTCTAAATCCGCATTGTGCCTCCCATAGAAATCTTTCCGATTTCTCTTGCATCCTACGTGTCAAAACCTTCGAGTATTATAATAATAATAATAATAATAATATACTATACTACACATAATACTTCGCCATCCCGGTGAGTCACTTAGGCATGTCATCTCCGGTTGTTCGGCGCTTTCTAACTCTGAGTATTTGCACAGACACAATCTAGTAGCCAGGATTCTACACCAGGAGCTCGCTCTGAAATACGGTCTCGTGGATCGGAAACTGCCATATTATAAGTACTTGCCGGAAGCCGTGCTCGAAAATGACCGCGACAGGCTCTACTGGGACCGGGCCATCATCACAGACAGGACTATTCTTGCGAATAAGCCTGATATTGTGTTGATGGACCGGGCACAGTCAAGGATATTTTTGGTCGACATTACCATTCCTTATGACGAGAACCTCGTGAAAGCCGAAACAGATAAGCTGACAAAATATCTGGACCTGGCTCACGAGGTGACCGACATGTGGGGTGGTCTGCCGGCCGAAATTATTCCTGTGGTCGTTTCTGCGAACGGGTTAATCCCAGTTAGCCTCTCGGGTCATCTGAGGCGACTGGGACTCCGTGACGGACCGCTCCAAGCTCAAATGCAGAAGGCGGTGCTCCTCGATACCGCCCGCATCGTCCGCCGGTTTCTTTCACTTTCCCCCTAACCCTCGGCCGTTTGGTCTCCCCTGCCGAGGGCTTCCATCTGGTTGGGTTTTTATATATTTATGTATTTTTTATGTATTTATTCTATTTTATTGATATTTATGTATGTTTATATATTTCGTTTACAATTATATATTTAAACAGCCCAACCAGATGAGGAAACTTTATAGATAACCCCCATAATAATAATATAAATTTGTTGGGTTTTTATTTATTTATGTATTTTTTATGCATTTATTTTATTTTGTTGATATTTATGTATGTTTATCATTTTCATTTACAATTATATATTTATACAGCCCAACCAGATGAGTAAACTATATAGATGCCCCAAAAATATAAATAAAATGGCGTAGGGAAGTGACGACCCCATCGCCCGCTGACGTAACGGTTATGTGACAAAACTGCTACGTCAGCGCAGTCAGTCAGCACCTTGCCAAGAGGTGTTAGCGCCGTGCCTCGGCAAAATTGGAGGTGCAAAGGCCCGATTGTGCACATGGCCTCACTATGAAACGGTGCCGGGTATGGGCGTCTCCCGTTAACTGACGCCCAATTCATGGATGATGGAATTTAGGAATACGCGCAAAGGGCCGCTGCCTGGAGGTCGCCAGGGCGCGTCTGGAGCTGGCGCTGGACGCGGCAGCATGCGAACCGCCAGTCGACCGCGAGGTGCTGCACGAACACCCAGCAGCCCCTCGCATCCATCATCCCCACCAGCTGGCTTGGTGTTGGCAGGGTCTTCGTTGGCCCAGCAATCAGCACCTACCACTGGTGGAGTACGCCGCATGCGTTGGTCAATGCAAATGAACAAAAATGCATTGCGGGCGTATTTTGGGGCGAAAGGGAGAGAAATAGGAGGTTTTGGGTATCGGGCTAGGATGCACCGACAATTTGCTGAGCTGGAGCCATCTATTACCGTTACCGAGCAAAACCTGGCAGACCGAGTTCGGTACATCATGCGCTCAAAAATATTTGATGACGCCGAACTCGAACTGCTGCGACGTGAGGCTATTCCTTTGTCGAATGAAAATGCTACGACAGGAGATGCGGCTCTACGAGTTGCAGAGCAACCCGCACATGTAGATGCCGCCGTAGATCTCCTTGTAATTGACTCAGGCGACGATGGAATAGTCGCCCCAGAACAAGAGCAAATGAGGAGCATAGTGGAAGAGGCGATTAGGGAAACGCGCAGTACGCCTCTTGAGAATCGACCGGGACTTCCCCGTATACCTCTAAGCAAGCGGAATCCGGCTGTCGTGAGGGCTCTCAACCCAATGATGGTGACCTATTTGGAAGCCAGCCGGGACCTTTGCGAGACGGACTCAATTCTTTTTTGCGCTGCACTGGCAGTTTGCCGTATTATTGGCGCCAAACTTCCCAAGGCTGGACGCCCTACTAGACAAAGTAGCGCCATCCCAGCCTGGAGAAGAAGGATTGGGGACCGTATCGCAAAGGCAAGGGCCCTCATCGGCAGGCTGATAAGCTTCAGGTCGGGCAATAATAGGCCGAGAATTGTGCGCACCGTCAGGATGGCGTTTGCTGGGACAAACATCAGTTTGTCCCAGCCGGATATAACGCAAAAACTGACGGAGCGCATAGACGACCTGAAGCAGAGAATCGCTGCTTGGGGGAAGCGGATTCGGCGATATACCGAGAGGTTGACACGGTTCAACCAGAATCGTCTCTTTCAGAGTGATCAGAAGAGGCTCTATGAATCATTGGAGCGACCAATGGTACGTGGATAATGTATATAATAATAATGGTACGGGCCCAGCACCGAATCAGGCCGACACTATCGCATCCTGGCGCGGCCTGTGGTCAGAGCCCGTAAACCACAGTGAGGGCCCTTGGACGGAAGTTGTGGCGAGTCAGTGTGCGAATGTTACGCCCATGGACCCCGTCATCATTACGCCGGATGACGTAGCTGAGGCGGTCCGTAGGGCCCCGAACTGGAAAAGTCCGGGACTCGACGGACTGCATCACTACTGGCTGAAGGGGTTCGTGGTGTGTCACGATGTTCTCGCCCGACAGTTTCAAGAGGCTCTCGACCAAAAGTCGCTCCCGAGCCTCTTCACTACTGGGATCACTCATTTGGTTCTTAAAGACCGAGATTCCACAGACCCGAGCAAATACCGCCCCATAACGTGTCTACCTACCATATACAAGACACTAACATCCATTTTGAGCGCGAGAATCACTCGTCACCTGAACTCAAATCAGGTGATGTCGCGCGCTCAATATGGATGTCGGGGCGGTGGTCGTGGAACCAAGGAACCACTCCTCATTGACGCGGTCATTGGCAAGGTGGTTAAACGCAACCGTCGGAACCTCTCCGCCACCTGGATAGACTACAAAAAGGCATTCGACTCGGTGCCTCATACATGGCTGAAGAGGGTCCTCGAGCTGTACAAGGTTGACTGTACAGTTTGAGACTTCCTCGGGCAGTGTATGGGGCAGTGGAGTACGATCCTTTGTCATCTAGGCGAGCGGATGACGGCTGCGGAGAACCACATAAGGATAAGAAGGGGTATCTTCCAGGGCGATTGTCTGAGTCCAATCTGGTTCTGCCTCTCTCTGAACCCTCTTAGTACCATACTGGAGGGTTCCGGGAGGGGATTTCAGCTTTGGAGAGGAGGTACAAAAGTGACCCACCTTTTCTATATGGATGATCTCAAGTTATTCGCCTCCAGTCGCTCTCATCTTATGGAATTGCTAAACATCACTTGTGATTTTAGCAATTCTATTAGAATGGAGCTGGGGACGGATAAGTGTGCGGTCCTCCATGTCGAAAGGGGTAGGGTTGCTAACTCTGAGCGCATAGACTTATCTATGCCCATCAACATAAATACCCTATCCGAGGCTGAAACATATCGATACCTGGGTATGTCACAGAACATAGGTACCGATGAGGCGGACATGAAACAGTCAGTTTGCGGTGTGTTTTATGCACGCTTGACAAAAGTGCTTAACAGTCTTTTGTCGGGCGTTAGTAAGACACATACATATAACGGTTGGATCAAGCCTGTTCTCATATATACCTTTGGCATGCTCAGGTGGACTAAGACCGAACTGAACGCTCTGGACAGAAAAGTCCGCACTATAATGACGTCCCACAGGATGCATCATCCGAGATCGTCAGTAATGAGGCTGTTCTTGCCGCGGAAGCATGGTGGGCGCGGCTTTTTAAGCGCGCTTACCATGCATAATCGCGAAGTGTGTAGCCTCCGTAATTACTTTCTGACGAGAGCGGATGATCCATTCTATAGGGACGTTATTTCTTGTGATAAAGGGCTAACCCCTCTATCCTTAGCCAACGAGCAATGGCAAGACCCGGCAGTACAGAGCATTTCCGACCGGGAGACCGTATGGAAGGAGAAGGAGCTCCACGGGAGGTTCTACAAGGCTCTACATGAGCTTTGCATAGACACAGTCGCCTCCTACACTGGCTACGTTTCGGTGACCTCCTTGGGGAAACCCCCTCCGAGGGTTTTGTCTGTGCGATACAGGATCAGGTTATTAAGACCAACAATTATCGGAAATACATCCTAAAGGATGGCGCCGTCGACATCTGTCGAGCTTGTCGCCATCCCGGTGAGTCACTTAGGCATGTCATCTCCGGTGGTTCGGCGCTTTCTAACTCTGAGTATTTGCACAGACACAACCTAGTAGCCAGGATTCTACACCAGGAGCTCGCTCTGAAATACGGTCTCGTGGATTGGAAACTGCCATATTATAATTACTTGCCGGAAGCCGTGCTCGAAAATGACCGCGCCAGGCTCTACTGGGACCGGGCCATCATCACGAACAGGACTATTCTTGCGAATAAGCCTGATATTGTGCTGATGGACCGGGCACAGTCAAGGATATTTTTGGTCGACATTACCATTCCTTATGACGAGAACCTCGTGAAAGCCGAAACAGATAAGTTGACAAAATATCTGGACCTGGCTCACGAGGTGACCGACATGTGGGGTGGTCTGCCGGCCGAAATTATTCTTGTGGTCGTCTCTGCGAACGGGTTAATCCCAGTCAGTCTTTCAGGTCATCTGAGGCGACTGGGACTCCGTGGCAGATCGCTCCAAGCTCAAGTGCAGAAGGCGGTGCTCCTCGATACCGCCCGCATCGTCCGCCGGTTTCTTTCCCTTTCCCCCTAACCCTCGGCCGTTTGGTCTCCCCTGCCGAGGGCTTCCATCTGGTTGGGTTTTTATATATTTATGTAATTTTTATGTATTTATTTTATTTTATTGATATTTATGTAAGTTTATCATTTTCATTTAGAATTATATATTTATACAGCCCAACCAGATGAGAAAACTATACAAATACCCCATAATAATAATAATAATAAGAGATCGTCAGTAATGAGGCTGTACTTGCCGCGGAAGCATGGTGGGCGCGGCTTTTTAAGCGCGCCTACCATGCATAATCGCGAAGTGTGCAGCCTCCGTAATTATTTTCTGACGAGAGCGGATGATCCATACTATAGGGACGTTATTTCTTGTGATAAAGGGCTAACCCCTCTATCCTTAGCCAACGAGCAATGGCAAGACCCGGCAGTACAGAGCATTTCCGACCGGGAGACCGTATGTAAGGAGAAGGAGCTCCACGGGAGGTTCTACAAGGCCCTTCATGAGCCTTTCGTAGGCACAGACGCCTCTCTCCACTGGCTACGTTTCAGTGACCTCTTTGGGGAAACTGAGGGTTTTGTCTGTGCAATACAAGATCAGGTTAATAAGACCAACAATTATCGGAGATACATCCTAAAGGATGGCACCGTCGACATCTGTCGAGCTTGTCGCCATCCCGGTGAGTCACTTAGGCATGTCATCTCCGGTTTTTCGACGCTTTCTAACTCTGAGTATTTGCACAGACACAATCTAGTAGCCAGGATTCTACACCAGGATCTCGCTCTGAAATACGGTCTCGTGGATCGGAAACTGCCATATTATAAGTACTTGCCGGAAGCCGTGTTCGTAAAGGACCGCGCCAGGCTCTACTGGGACCGGGCCGTCATCACAGACAGGACTATTCTTGCGAATAAGCCTGATATTGTGCTGATGGACCGGGCACAGTCAAGGATATTTTTGGTCGACATTACCATTCCTTATGACGAGAACCTCGTGAAAGCCGAAACAGATAAGCTGACAAAATATATGGACCTGGCTCACGAGGTGACCGACATGTGGGGTGGTCTGGCGGCCAAAATTATTCCTGTGGTCGTTTCTGCAAACGGGTTAATCCCAGTTAGCCTCTCGGGTCATCTGAGGCGACTGGGACTCCGTGACGGACCGCTCCAAGCTCAAATGCAGAAAGCGGTGCTCCTCGATACCGCCCGCATCGTCCGCCGGTTTCTTTTTTTCCCCCTAACCCTCAGCCGTTTGGTCTCCCTGCCGAGGGCTTCCATCTGGTTGGGTTTTTTATATATTTATGTATTTTTTATGCATTTATTCTATTTTATTGATATTTGTGTATGTTTATATATTTCGTTTACAATTATATATTTCAACAGCCCAACCAGATGAGAAAACTTTATAGATAACCCCCATTATAATAATAATGTCCTCCAGACCGAATTTCGGTCACGGCGGCCAGCCTCAACGGAGACTAGCCATCTGCGCAGGACAGGATTATAGTGCCCAAGTGTATGCGCAAACACAGTTGCACTCTCTATTCCTTCACTCTCATAGTCCGATGGGACGGTAAACCGACACGACCGGAGAGATATCAGGTGCAGGACCAACGGCTTCACGTGCTTTCCGAGGCACGGGGGTAAGACACCGCCAACTTCCTGACTCCGGGCAGCTACTGAGAATTTCTTGATAGAAAAACTCAATGACTGACTTTTTTGGCCCGACTCGGGATTCGAAACCGGGACCTCATGATTAGCAGTCGCACTAATACAACCACTAAACCAACGAGGCAGTATTATTAAAGATGTATTCGAAACATTTTTTATTTATCATCAGAATTAATATATTTGCGCATAACTTCAGTAACTCAATAATTTCTGCAAACTAGGTCGGGTATCTCTATCTTTCATTGTTCTCTAACAGCATTTTTAAGTCAATGTTAATTTTAATCAAAAGCTTTTTAAGAATACTTGCAACTCGTTATTTATTCCTTTTCGAATTTTGAGAAAATACACCGCCATTTATAGGCTGCCCGAGCTCCGTTCGTTTGTTAGCATAATGGAGTAAATAGACAGTAAGTAGTCCGTTTGTTGGCATAGGTATACCGTCGTGGTTACGCCAGATGTTCAGTACTCAGATCGGCGACGGATACTAGCGGCTAAGGTGCAATACGTCTGGTACTACGATTGTCACATCTAGCAGTGGATTTCTAAGAGCTGACTAAGAAGCATAATATTTTTAAATGTGGTATAGCACGCTGCAGCTATGGTGTGGTTGCAGCACCAATGGATAGGCTCGACCGGAAGGATCACACTCACAGATCACAGAATACGAGCGTAAAATAAAAACATAATGCTGTTTTGTTTCATAAAGTGTATGTAGAGATACGAATACTCTTTTTATTGGTAGCTACGTATTACTACATTTCGATATTTCATCGAGTATAGATGTATGTGTACGCGCCACAGTATTCACTTACCATTAGGTGGAATGTGTGCTCATCTTCACCCGTATTCTATAAAAATAATAATTAAATATTTTATTTGCGTTTACTGAAATGAGTCTGTGTAAAGCAGGACAAAGAAATATTTTTTAGTATCTCTATTTAAAAAAATCATTGTTAAAATGCAACTGTTAATTCCATAAAACTGGCACCGAGGAAAAGCCTTCGAAGTCCTTATTTTGGCTTAATAAAGGCTCTTCTGTCTGTCACTTGTCTGCACTTGTCTTTGCATTAACATGCAAATTAAGTCTGCTGTCTAATGGCACTTAAAATTATCGAAGGAGGACAATTTATTGCACAGAAGTTTTGTAATTTGCTGTAAACCATTCGTATTTCATTGTATCAAGGGGAAGTAACCGTATTCCAAATTTTGAGTTTTTTTGAGTCGTTTTTGTTGTTATTATAAGTTTACTGTAACTACTAACCTAGTGTATATAGTATAGTGAAGCGTACGGTCTACAAAACTAAAAATTCGTGGGGTCGAAACTGTTTACGACAGTACTCATTTGATTGCAGTCGTAAAGAACTACTTGTAGTAGCTCTTTTAAGAATTTTTAGAATTTCAGAGAATCGAATATGAAGAATATGTAATAACTGTTCCTTTACCAGTACCAATTTTAGTTAGATTTTTACCGAGTAACGTTAGAAATCTAACTAAAATTGTAAACGTACGGGCAAATGTATGGAAATAATATTTTCAGATGTTTTTGTCAAATTTTTGAATAGTCATCAAGCTTGTCAAAGTAGCGGAGTGTTTCTTTTTTTATTTTCATAACAGCCATTTTGTATAATAATATACACTTATATATATTTCTGTGTGTGGTGATATATTTGTTTATATATTATGTTTATTAAAAATGCTTTTAATACAATAAGCGGATAAGTTAATTCGGATCCAAAGAGCATAAAATCAGTGTTCAGGTCTTGTACTATAGTATGAAATATGACACACACACACACACACACACACACACACACACACACACACACACACACACACACACACATACATACACACAACGCGCGCGCGCGCACACACACATGCACACACGCATGCACACACGCATGCGCACACGCACACATGCATGCACACACATTCACATGCACTCACACGCTCACGCATGCATGCACAAACGAACGTGTTACGTGAACGAGGGCACCGATCTTAATCTACGATCTAAGATCGACTAGCTTTAAAGACCAGCAGCTTTAAAGATAAGCATCTTTCATACGTACTGTAAAGGAAGATCTTTTCATATTCATCGTATATATAAAGTACTTTAATTATTTGTATATTTTAATTATTTAGTAATTATTATGTTACCTACTTATTATTTTTTAGCTTGAAAGAAATAAGTAGTTGAAGTATTCAACACGAATTTTGTATAACGTTTGTTCCGTTTTATAATATAGGTAGGTAAGCAGCCGCAGCTTTTGTTATTTAGAGTTGGGCTAAAAGATGCTTATTTTTAGTTTCATTTCCTTCTGCCGACTCTTACGACAACCACGGATTGACGATTGCAGTACCAGATGGTCCGTACCTTTGACGCTGATGCCCGTTGCCGGCTTGGGTATATTACCTCTTATATCACCCACAAAATTAGTATACATATTTGTAATACCATTAGGAATTAAATAAACGCTCTCGTCCAATTTCTAAAATAATAAATTTAAGTAATTGTACAATAAAAATGTAATTTTTAATTAAAAAAACCGATAACTTTTGTTGGTTATTCCCATGACAGAGGTATTTTTAAGCCTCAAGGATAAATAAAAGGTCAGTATTAAGGTATAATCTATATTAAATAAAAACTATTCTATTGTTGTCCACCTAAAAGTGTTAACCAAAGTATGTTGAACATTTATTAGGTGGATATAAAGTCAGCACTTTACTAACAGAATCCCTGCAAATTGTGACTGATCCTAAATTACTTAAGCTTGCTTGTTAATGGCAGTACTTACCACTGTTGTCGGAGACTCGGAGTCGAATAATTTAATGTGGCTTAAGGCAGAGAATTTCCGCATCGCTTATCTAAGCAACCCTTGCCATAAAGTCAAATATTATTTTATATTTTTATGTAAAATTGTTAAACGACCAAAATCAAAATTCAAAGCTATTTTATGACCGCTTTTCATGTTGAATGGATTTGTAAAAATATTTAAAAAACTATATTTAAAGTTGGTAAACTATAGAAGGCATATAATTGCATAAAATTGAATTCATCACAGCTCTTTACGAGTCCACTACTGAACTAACTACCCCCAAGAAATGCTAAATGAACGGTCCGGAGCCACTTGCATTCATATTATTCCTGCAACTCCTACCAGCACATCACTGCATCTAATGGGAGACTGATTTAATTATTTACATAGTGGCTTTAACTCACCTTTTCAAGACAATTTCCTGTCTTGCTGAGTCAGCAAATATCTAAAAAGCTGCTTTAACTTCTCTCAATCAACATATGGCAGAATTTGAAGCACTCATAAAAAATCTGCTACCCCGGTTCCTGACTTGAAATCTCTCTCAAGTGACTTTCAAGCCTTTAAGGATAATGTTTGGCAAATCATAAAAATATTTAAAAATATTTGCTGCTGAACGGAGTTCTGGAATCATCTGATAAATACATCTTAGATAAAGTGGTAACTGTGCTGCGGGATAAGCTTCAACCACATGAATTTTCTATAAGCTTCACTGTGGCTTACCATCGTCTGATTGCAGTATCGGAAGCTCGTGCAAAACCAGTCCTGATACGGTTTACTGATCAATCCATTAAGTCAATCATTTGGGCCAAGAAGGCATAGTTATGTGTTTTCCGAGTTTCTTACTCATCAGCGTCAAATTATATCCATTGCTGCACGTAAACACTTTGGTATGAGAGGAGTTTGATCACTTGATGGTAATATTTACGTCAAGTTGCCTAGTGGTAAGCGCCATTTGCTGATATGCACCAAGGACCTCGATGATATCAAAGCTCATTGCACAGTATGAACAGTCTGCTGCATCGGTTCGACCAACTGATTCTACGACCAAGATAGTCCCATCGAATGTTAATAGTGATAGCGCTCCGAAGTCAACGTCTAGGCTCAAGCGCATAATTTGCAACAAGTAACTTGCATTGTCTTTTGACTCATGCATGATTTAATTTGTAATCTGTTATTTGTTTTGTTATTTGTCCTATTCGGCCGCGTTCCGACGACACGCACCCGCTACGCGCAAGTCACGCGCGTCCGCACCCTCGTCTAACTCGCTTTGAAATTTGTTGCATATAATTTGAGTCTTATGATAAATCAATAAATCTGAAATTGCATTTATCGACGTTCAACCGCACACGCCTTGCACACGCCCCGCTACGCATTGCGCCCGCGATTTTTATACAATTTATATTCTATAGATCTTTATACTCTATATAATTATTTATTAGTACTCTTACTGCAAAATCACACTGGTAGCACTGAAATTTATTTGTCATGTATTGTCTATTGTATTGTATTGTCATTTGTAATGTATTTGTAATCAAAATTTAGAGATGATGAGTGTACGAATATTTTTGACTATGTAAATAATCTAAGATGTATAACAGATAAACATTGTTGACAAGTAAATCAAAAGTAAACGATATAAATGACCAATTTCAAATTAAAACAAAAAAAATTGTGAGCACTATAGATATAAATAAAATAATATTATTTTTTTTTACTTATTATAAGCCAGTGCTTGACTACAATCCCACTTGGTGGCAAGTGGTGATGCAGCCCTAGATGGTAAATCAATAACAAATAATACAATAACAAAAGCCTTCATTCTTGCCTTGATGACGCCCAGATTGCATTCGGATGGAAAGACAGACGCCGGCAAATTATTCCACTCCTTTGATGTCATCATCATCATCATTACAGCCCTTCACAAGTCCACTGCTGAACATAGGCCTCCCCCAAATAATGCCACAAAGCACGGTCCTGAGCCACCTGCATCCATCGACTTCCTGCATATCTTATCAGGTCGTCACTCCATCTAGTGGGGGGACGCCCTACACTTCACCTGCCGGTACGTGGCTGCCACTCGAGAACCTTTCTTCACCATCGGTTGTCGCTTCTTCGAGCTATATGGCCGGCCCATTGCCACTTCAGCTTACTAATCCGTTGGGCTATGTCGGTCACTCTAGTTCTACTGTGGATATCCTCATTTCTGAGTCTATCACGCAGAGAAACTCCGAGCATAGCCCTCTCCATAGCTCGCTGAGCGGCCTTGAGCTTCCTCATCCGGCCAGCAGTGAAGGACCACGTCTCAGTTCCGTATGTCATCACTGGCAACACGCACTGGGTGTACAGTCTCGTTTTCAAGTTTTGAGGTATACCTGACGAGAAGATGTGCCGTAATTTCCCGAACGCTGCCCAACCGAGTTGAATCCGTCGATCGACCTCTCGGTCGAAGTTGGACTTACCTAGTCGGGCTATTTGTCCCAGGTAAACATACTCGTCAACAACTTCGAGCTTAGTGTTCCCAACAACTACCGGCATAGGTGTGACATGGACATAAAACATGATCTTTGTTTTGTCCATGATCATCTTAAGACCTATCCGTTGGGAAACACTATTGAGGTCATTGAGCATAGTGCTTAGGTCCTCCAGCGATTCTGCCATAAGGACTATATCGTCGGCAAATCGAAGGTGAGTGTTGTACTCGCCATTGATGTTGATACTGTATCCTTTCCAGTCCAGGAGCTTGAAAACATCTTCCAATGCAGCGGTAAAGAGTTTCGGGGATATGACGTCAACCTGTCTTACACCTCTCTGCAATTGGATAGGTTTCGTACTCTGGTTCTGTACTCGGATAGCCATCGTAGCCCTACTGTACAAGCACTTCAACACTTCGATATATCGACAAATTTCGACGAAATCAAAGGCTTTCTCATAGTCCACATACGCCAGACATAGTGGCAAATTGTACTCCTCGGACTTCTGTACAATTTGCCGAAGGGTATGTATGTGGTCTATGGTGCTAAAGCCTTTTCGGAAACCGGCTTGTTCGGGAGGCTGGAAGTCGTCAAGTCTGCGCGCGAGACGATTCGTAATGACTCTCGAAAACAGCACGTAGACGCGGCTCAGAAGGGAAATCGGTCTGTAGTTCTTCAAGAGAGCGTTGTCGCCTTTCTTGAAGAACAAGACCACCGCACTTCTACTCCACGCCTCCGGTGTAATGCCACCATGGAGGACGGAACTAAAGAGCTTCTGAAGGACTTCAAGTACCGGTTTTCCACCCGCTTTCAGAAGCTCCGCTGTAATTCCATCCTCGCCTGGGGCCTTGCCGTTTTTAAGGTGCTGGAGAGCCATTCTAATCTCGCTCAGACTGACGTCCGGGATATCATCGGAATAATGTCGGATAAGACTCGCTCTTAGATCGTTACTCACACTTGCGTGCGGCTCCAACGATGACGTGTACAGCTGCCCATAGAACCTCTCAATCTCACTCAAAATCTCAGGTGCCCCGGAAACGATGCTGCCACATTCTGTCTTCAGCTTTGACAGTTGGCGCTTTCTGGCAGACAGATCTCTGGCAAAGACTTTGGAGCCTTGGTTCCGCTCGATCGCTTCTTCAATACGAGCTGTATTGAATTTGCGTAAGTCCCGCCGCATGCACTTGGAGATCTGTCTGTTCAGTTGCCTGTATGCTGTTAAATCTGTTGAAGAATGTAGCTTCATCTCCCGTCTAACAGCCATGAGATTAAGAGTGTGATCGGAGAGTTTTTGTGTTCTTCTGCGGCGGGTCTTGCAGAACTTAGCTCCGACCGCATGGACAGTTTCCACGAGCTTGTCATTCAAATCGTCCACTTCATTGCAGTCTTCTAGGCACTGAAAACGGTTTTGTAACTCGAGCTGAAAGGTTTCGGGACTATGGATTAGAGCACGAGGGGGACGGAGCGTTGACTTCATTAGACGAGACCTCTTCAACTTAACGTTTAGGTTCAGTGTGCCTCTAACCATTCAGTGATCGCTGCCGGTTTTCACCCTCGCGATCACTGAGACATCACTGAACAGTTGTCGTCTGGTCGTCATAATGAAGTCAATCTCATTTTTTGTCGAACCGTCGGGGCTCGACTAGGTCCACTTCCTGTGGGGCCGCTTCTGGAAGAAAGAGTTCATCATAAAGAGTCCCTCTTTCTCCATGAAGTCAGCCAACTGCTGGCCCCTTGGGTTCCGTTGCCCTATTCCAAATTTTCCTACTTTCAGCTCACCGTTATCTCTTGTGCCTAGTTTTGCATTGAGGTCTCCCATTCACACCGTATATTGGGTTTTGGAGGAATGCATGGTTCTACAGATATCCTCATACATTTCCTCCACCTCCTGATCGGAGTGTGCCGAGGTTGGTGCGTAAACCTGTATGACCTTCAGCGAATACCGTTTGGTGATTCTGAGTATAAGGTACGCAACCCTCGTCGACACACTCTCAATCTTTACAACGTTGTTAACGAGAGACTTGTGGACGATAAATCCGACACCTCCTTGGGACAGATGGTCGCCTTCCCGGTAATAGAGCAAGTTGCCGGATTCGAGGATTACCGTGTCCTCCCCCTCTCTTCGGACTTCGGATAATCCTATAATATGTTAGCGTAACTTGTCTATCTCTTCTTCCAGCTCCACGATCTTCTCGTCAGTCCTCAGGGTGCGTGGGTTGTATGTTGCCAGGTCGAGTCGTCGTAGGTGGCAACCGAACCTCCACCGGAGATTCTTAGCACCCCCTGCCCCGCCGTTACCATGGTCGCCACCGTAGCCAGGAATAGCGGGGCCGCCGGGGACTGGGGGCCGTTTATTATTGTCATTGCTCATGGGGGTATATTGCCATAGTTGCCACGCTTGGCGAGCGGGTTGGCAACCGCAGTTTTTTTTATTGTTATTTTGGCTATTATCAGGAAGATGCTGCTGCCCATCTCCTACCTGTTTCCGTTTGTCGCCTTTTACGACACCCACGGGAAGATATGGGGTAGTGGATATTCTCAACCGCCACTACACGGCGATCCTTTGATGTACACATTACAAAAGACTGAGCAAACCTTGATTTTTTTTTTATTCTAAACCTTGATTTGATTCTAATGCGTGGAATATCGAAAACAAAGTGGTGAATACCCGCCGACCGCCTGGTTGTCCGATGGTGGAGAGGAGAGGGAAGAATTAAAGCGTGTAATTCCTGCGCACACTCACGGAAATGCATCCTATAGAATACCGAGAGACTAGCTACTCTGCGCCTCTGTAAGAGGCTGAAAAGATTGGTTTTAACCAAATCAAGGTCACCAATGAGCCTTGTAACACGTCCCTCCACTGACTTCAACGCTGCCAGGTGGCATTTTGTAGCACCAGTCCATATGTGACAGCAGTACTCGATGCACGACCTGACTTGCACTTTATATAAGGTAAGAAGCTAACCCGGCGTGAAGTACCGCCGCACCCTTGCAAGGACACCAGGTTTCCTTGCGGCTGCTTTGGCTCTTGACTCAATGAACCATCCATAGTTGAGGTTTTGAGAAAATTCAACCCCAAACAACTGAAGGCGGTCAGTGTACTCCAAGGATACATTCCGGAAAGTAGGAGCCAATGTGAGCGGGCTCCTTTTAGATGTGAACGCCTACAAAACACGCTTATGTTTTGGAGGCGTTAAATCTCACGAGATTGGCATCGCCCCTTTCGGAGACTGCCTCAACCATAGCCTCTCTTTGTGACTGGATTTGATCCCGACTGGCACGGGCACTTGATTGGTATCTCTCTACAACTATGCTGTCGTCTGCCCATAGATACCGGGAATGAGCAGATCATTTATATGCAGCAGGAAGAGATTTGCCGAGAAAACGGTCCCCTGAGGACACCAGCGTTAGCCGCCACACTATCGGATGAGCAGCCATCGACGACGACTCGTAGAGACCGTTCACTCAGAAAGTACTTCACCCAGACAATCAGGTTAGGGGATAAGCAGTACGCTGAAAGCTTGCCCAATAGACTAGCGTGCCAAACCCTGTTAAATGCCTTCGAAAGGAAACAGCAAATGCTTCACTACTGTTCTCGAGGGCTTCGCCCCATATGTGAGTGGCATATGCTAGAAGGTCCCCAGTTGATCGATTTCGGCGAAACCCGTACTGGCAATCACTGAGGAGATAATTTTGCTCTCTTAGGTATGCCTTGAGGTGGGCTTTCAATATAGGCTCCATAACCTTGCAGAGTATGGAGGTAATAGAAATTGGCCGATAGTTGGCAAGGTCGGTACGACTACCTTTTTTAAGCGCAAGCTGCACATTGGCAAGCTTCCAAGATTTGGGAACTATAGCAGTCCTGAATAAGAGGCGGAACAAGCGTGTCAACACTGGAGACAACTCAGGTGCACAGACCTTTAGAACTATAGCTGGTATATCAGGTCCACTAGCTTTGTTCACGTCTAGACTTCGCAAGGTTTTAAGAACCTCCTTGTTGGCGAAACAGAGTTCTGACATAGAGGTACCGTAGTGAGGTAATTGAGATGGTACGCTGTTGCTACTGTCCAGACGCGAATTGCAAGCAAAATAAGAAGCAATTAAGTCCGCTTTCTCCTTAGGCGCATGGGCCAGTGAGCAATCTGGTTTTACTAGCGGGGGTAGTGTAGACCGACAGAAGTTTGTCTTGACCGCTTTGGCAAGAGACCAAAAAGCTCTACTACCAGATGGTTTGACAGAGGGCTTTGTACCGATCAGTTTAAAACGGTCGAAACTGGTTTGGCGTAATGACTTTTTACAGGACTTGGCGGCTTGGTTAAAGGCTCTCTTTTTAAGGCTAACATCGGAGCTTTGTAGTCTCGAACATCTACCCAGGATACATACGCCATATGTTTATGCTTTTTACCACGAGCAAATTCAGCGTTGAACCATGGGCGAGCTTTACCACCAATGGGCTCGTCAACAAAGGAGATGAAATACTCCATCGCTTGATGAATTATATCGGCTATGGCATCCGCGCAGCTAGACAGGTCTTCAGACTAGAAGTAGACCTGCCGCCAAGAATAAGATGCAAAGAAATGCCGCATCTCATCCCAATCTGCTGACTTGTATCGCCACACTCGCCGCATACCGTGGAAATCATATCAATGGGTGGGGAATATAACGACATAGACTTCACTAGACAGTGGTGAGAAGTTCACAAGGATGAGGCTACCTGAACATCGTACCTGTCTGGATCGATCGTCAGCAGAAGGTCGAGGCAGTTGGCTGTGTGCCCATCTAAATCAGGTACCCTAGTCGCTTGTTATACCAGCTGAGAGAGAGCCAGCGACAAGGCAAAATTCCACGCCTCTCTTCCAGCGTGGTCGGTCTTTTGGTATGGGAACAGCCAGTCCTGATGACAGGCATTAATGTCTCCCAGAAAAGCCAACTTTGCATTAAGATACCGATTTAGACCCACATCATAGGCTTCACTGAGGTTTTCAAACAGCCTAGCTGTCTCCTGGTCACCGCTGTGCGATCGGTAGACACAAGAATTTATAATTTTATACATTTATGTGTCTATCAATACCCAGATCATAGAGAAAGTGGGGTCTTCAAGGTCACGGAGACGCTTACAGCAGATGTCGTTGCGGACGTTAACAGAGACTCCGGCGCGCTGATGGAAATTATGCTCCAATGTGTACCCAGGGTAGCCAAGGAATGCCACATCTAGAGGACATCTGATCTGCATCTCAGTCAAGAAGAGTAAGTGCGGCTTGTCAGTCTAAAGGTGTTAATGCACTACATTGAGATTACAGTGTAGGCCTCGGATGTATGTGAAGTGCACTTTGATGGCCTATTGGAGGTGAATTGACGCTTAAGGCCTAAGGCCTAAATCTTAAGTCTTAATAAATGTTCACTTTTAAATGCTTTGCAAGTTTATTGTTTTTTTTTCTTCTATTTTGTTGTAACTTTGTATTTTTTCCTTTTTTTTCTGCCTGGTGTTATTGTTTAGATTATTAAGTCAAAAGCCATTGGTTGTGATGATGTGAGTAGGGTAATGGTTACGCATGTGTTGGATGCTGTTTTTCTCATGATAACTCATATCATTAACTTTTTTCCAACGAATTGTGCTTATCCAACTCTCTAGCGTAAAGCCTTTATTATTTCCATTCCTTAATACACGGATTGCAGCGCTATATATAATTTCAGGCCAATTTCTATCCTGCCTTTTCTGTATAAGTTTCTGGAAACTGTTGCTCATAAACAGATTTTTTCTTTTATTTTCTCAAAGAACATTCTTTCCCCTTATCCGCCCTGGTCATTCTACAACTACTGCTCTTCTCAAAGTGACACAAGATATCCGGGAGGGGATGGAAAAATCAAAACTGACCGTTCTCATCCTAATTTATTTATTTATTTATTTATTCTATATTGCATTCCCTAATCTAAAAGAATACATAGGGCGGACTTAATGCTTTGAGGCATTCTCTACCAGTATCTTAATTGATTTTTCGAACACATTTAATTCTGTTGATCATGATATCTGGTTAGCTCTGCTTTCTCATTTCTCATTTTAGGTTCTCATTTTATCTTCGAGGGCGCCAATAGGTCGTACATACTGCAAATATACTATCTGGTGTAATGGCGTCCCTCAAGGCGGTAAAGTCTCTCCTTTTATGTTTTAAATTTTTGTTAATCTCATCACATTAAATCTCAAGTGCTCTTACCATCTATATGCCGATGATCTGTTGTATGTGCAAGTGGAACCCTCATATATCTCTAATACTATCTCATTATTAAAAGATGATTTAAAATACATCTCCGAATGGTCCACTGTGTATGGAATAAACGTGAACCCATCTAAATGCCAAACGCTAACCCTAAATAGGCCAAGATTATTATCGAATCTAGATATTCCCACCCTACCATCAATTATGTTTAAAAATAATGTAATACCATTCTCTCCTCATTTAAAGAATCTTGGTCTGTATGTTGATGGTTGCTTAACATGAAACAAATATATTATATAGAAGGTAACGCAAAAATACTGGAATTTTGAGATCTCTATTTCGATTTATAAGTTTTCTTCCCACCTATACTAAGATTTTACCTGTCCAGTCACTTTTTCTATCGATTATAGATTATGTTGATGTGTCTCAGACCTGTCTCAACATCATCTTAACGCGTTGGATGCTTAACAACTGCATCAGATACAAGTTCTTCATAAATATGACCATGTATTTTCTTTTCGTACTCATCTAAATTGGCAGCCTATCCGTCGGCGGAGATATGTTAGAATACTCTGCAACCTTTTTATAATTCTGAACGATATATGTGCTTCCGAGTATCTGAAATCCAAATATCAATATCTGGGAGATTCTCATAATTTTTCTGTTCCGCTCTTCGGCTAATCTAAAGTTATTCACTCCTTTACACCGTGCTGGTTACTTATCTCACTCTTTCGCTATTTTCAGGAAGACTCATACCTACCATAGGCATATATTGATCTGTCAAGGAACATTTGCATACAGCAGTCCGGCTAGCATGGGCGGGGGACAAAAATTTTATCCACCAATTATATCCACTGACAAGAGATAAAATTATCTTGTTATATAAAAGCTTTTAGAAAAATTTACTTCGCAAATATCCGCGTTATAAAATAAAATGATGTGACTTACCTAGTATGAAGAGCACCTCCCGCCCTCCCTAAATTGCGTGTACTATCCCCGTCACCACAAGTTCATAAACATTTTCTCCTTTCCCCGGGGATAAAATCGTCTTCTGCCCATTCTAGCCCTGCTGCAGTTATAACATCTTTGGATTTGATGAGAATGTGGTCTAAACATTTATCTCCCCTAGTAGGCTCTGATATGGCCAGCAACAACCCGTGGGAAGCCATTAAGCACAAGTAATGAGAAACTTGCATAATATCAGTGTCATCAGCTAACAGGTTGATATTTAAGTCTCCCACCACCATAACACAATGCCCATTCTGCTGTGGAGTGTACTGTCCAAAGATTGCAGAAAACCGTTTATGTTGTGAAATGAGGGAGAGCGATATATGCATAATATAGACAATGAGTTATCCAAGTTAACCCTAATGCAGTTTGCCTCATCAAAGGTGGGCTCCTGGACAGAGGAGTGCCACTGGACCAACCTAATGTAAACAACCACTCCTCTACTCTTATTAATATACTTTTTAGTATGAAAAGCCCTATAGCCGGCAATTTCTCCAATTACAGAAGCCAGCATTCAGTCAGAACGATCACGTCATATGTTATGTTTGTTCTATTAAGGACTACCAAAAAATCATTAAAATTATGTGAAAGACCACGTATATTAAAAGTGAGAACCTTAAAATAATTTTATTGAAAACCTTTTAAGACAGAGCTTGTCACTCATAACCTAGAGGTTGTACAAACATTTGGATATTATAGAAATTAAGCCAGTTAAAGTGTTAATCACAGAGGTGTAATTTAATCGAAATTCGAATATAAATAACATAAAATAAGGCTTGTGTTGAGCGATGTGCAAAATTAGTATTTTCCTTACATTAAAAATGTAATATGTAACGTAATAGGGTTTAGAATGAAATCCTTCTGCAAGTGTACTATAACCATTTGTGAAAAAATTAAGACTATTAAATACATAAGTTACGAATAGGTGAAACGGTCGTTTTTTACAATTACTGATAAACAAATACTTCTTTCTACTTTCGTTTGGTATGAATTAACAACAAAAATTAGAGAAAAATAATTATAACCTGGCTGCGAAAAATAATTACCATTAACATCGAGTAATTTTATTTTATTTTATTTTATTTTTATTTGCTTGGAAAACTTACAGCTAATTTACAAAAATAATATAATTATAACAAAAATGAAGGCCATTTACAAGTTTTCACTTATATAATACTTTATATGACAAGAGTGTGTCAGAAGAGATATAGTAACAGTATACTTAAATATAAATTACATTATCAAAAAGAAAAGAAGTTGTTAGAAAGTAAACGCCTAAGTTGGATAACGCTGGAATGAAATAAATCAATATCCACATTGTGAGTATGTGCTATAGCATTAAAAGATCTGCATGATCGAATAATAAAAGAGTTTTTCCTGTAATTACTTTTCACGCATGGTACATATAAAAGTGTAGGTTTCCGCAAACCAGATGATGAGGTGTGTAAACCTATTTTACTTAATAGTTCAGGACAATCAATATTACCATTCATAATTTTAAAGAGGAAGGAGAGATCTGCAATATTTCTACGCTCATATAAAGGTAATATGTGATTTTTTTTACATCGAAGAGTATAGCTGGGTATAAACTTTTTTGATTTAAATTGAAGAAAACGCAAAAATCTTTTTTGTATGCGCTCTATCCTATCCACATATTCATTATATTTTGGATTCCAAATTTCAGAACCATATTCCAAATGGCTGCGTACAAAAGCGCAATATAGAATTTTGAAGGTTTTTATGCTTTTAAAATCTGCCGATAACCTTAATATGAAACCCAGCGCTTTGTTAGCCTTTGTAACGATGTTATCAACGTGATTGTCAAACAGCAATTTAGAGTCAAAAGTAACACCGAGATCTTTGATAGTGCTGGTTCTATTTATAGAAATATGGTTTAATTTATAATTATAAATTATAGGATTAGGTTTACGAGTAAATGAGCAGATAAAACATTTGGAAACATTCAGATCGAGTTTATTGTTAGAACAGTATGCTTCTAAATTGAAGAGATCCTTTTGAAGGCTAGAACAACTTTCCAAACTTGTAATAGGACATAAGATTTTCATATCGTCAGCGTAAAGAATAATGTTGGAATTTTTAAAACACGTGTCGATATCATTGATAAAAATTAAGAAGAGCAAGGGCCCCAATAGGGATCCTTGTGGTACGCCAGACGATATATGGATTGCAGACGAACGATATCCACCAAGGACGACAGATTGACTTCGATTTCTGATGTATGACGTAAACCATCGGAATAAGTCCCCCCTGATACCCATTGCAAGGAGTTTACGTAAAAGAATTAAATGATCGATTCTGTCGAATGCTTTGCAGTAGTCTGTATAGACTACATCTACTTGTGCTGGTTTAGACATAAAGCTAGTTAGATAGTCGGAACAAATAACAAGGTTTGACACGGTAGATCTGTTTTTTAAGAAACCATGTTGATTTTCACTAAATGAGTGGCGAAGGGAAGAGTACACCTGGTTGTAAATTATTTTTTCAAATACTTTAGCGAATAAACAGAGCTTGGAAATGGGACGATAGTTTTGTACCTCATCCTTAGGTCCTTTTTTGTAAATTGGAGTAATAAACGCACTTTTCCAAATATTTGGAAAAATGCCTTCCTTTAAGGAACGGCGGTACAGAATACTCAGAGGCAAAGTAAGAGAGTCCGCACACCGTATGATTAAGATAGCCGGGATACCATCTGGTCCAGCAGACTTGTACAGGTCTATAGCCTTTAAAAGTCTGGATACCTCTGCTTCTTGCACCTCGATGGAACTGATATCAATAGAAGATTGATCAATTTGCGAGTCAATAATATTAAAATTAATTGTGTCGGAATCGTTAAGAAAATTAGATTTAAAAAACTGATTGAAAAAATCACAAATTACTTCACCTTTGCCTGACGAATACTGTCTGAATTTCATAATAGAAGGATATGAACTTGGAGATTTTTTACTCTTAACAAAGTTCCAGAAGGCTTTCGGTGATTTGCTTATATTATTTTCTATATCACGAATGTAAGCTTCGTACATACTTTTTTCAAGAACCTTCCCACGTTCTCGTAATAAAACAAAAGAATCAAGGTCGGAAGTATTTCCATATTTTTTATACTTTGAGTGATACTTAAATTTTTCTTTTAAGATTTTAATCAAGGGTGTTTTATACCAGGGAGGAAATCTGGAAGATGATTTTACAGTTTTGCAAGGGACATGTTTGTTAATTAGCATTTGTAACTTATCATACAGTAAGGATACAGCCTCCTCTAAAGAACCCATTCTGAGGCAACTGGACCAGTCCGTATTATCAAGTTGTTGACATATTTTAGTGTAATCTGCAAAATTATACAGGAATTTTGTTCTGGTTTGCGGTGAAAGCGTATTTTGGTGGATGAAGTCAACAGATATACATAGTGCTATGTGATGAGGATCTTCCGAAACTAAAGGGTCTATACATTTATGAACATTTATAAAATTGTTGCAGAAAATTAGATCCAGAATTCTGTTGTTACAGTTTAGTTGACTGTTATATTGAGATAAGGAACATAAATTAAGAGTATCAAAAAAATCCGATTGAATGGGACCTTGAATATTAAAAGGGCATTGAGATTGCCCATCGTCAGCTGGCTGCCATATTATATTCGGCAAATTAAAATCGCCTAAAAGTAAAAAACCATCTGCCAAGTTATTTAACACAATATCATTTAATTTAGTGGAAAAACATTGTAATTGCTGTATTAAGGAATTACCTAAGTTTTGACAGCATATATAAACAAGACAAATATTTAATTTGTAACACAAATTAGGCGATGTACGTTTTAGGGTCAGAGTAATCCATATGTCCTCAGCTGATGAACGCCATTCACTGCGTTCAAAAACTATAAGCTCTCGTCGAACAGCTATGAGGACACCACCCCCCATGCTTTGACCTGTATCAGAATAATTCCTATCACGCCTCCAAACTAGATATCGGTCGTCAAATAATTCTGTGTCATTGAAGTCCTCATTAAGCCAAGTTTCCGTTAAGCATATTAAGTCGTAATTATTCATTACGATATTCCTATATATAGTTGCTACTTTAGTCCGTAAGCCCCGGACGTTTTGGTAGTATATATTATATTTTTTTATGTGAGTGTTTTCTTAACAGGATAAGCACTAAAATAACGCGGTAGGTAATAGTAGCAACTACAAATAACTTACGTTGAGGTATATTAGAAAATAATCTACTATTCATTAGGAGAATGCATAAATATTTCGCGATATGAGCATACAAATAATACACATAAGTATAAGCAACGACCCGCGAGCAATGAAGTAAAAGTTTTAGTGGAGTAATAATAGTTAATCTCTTACACTCTGAAACTGATGCTAAGATATGACATATATGAAATTTATAGTAAATGTATATTGTGTACCCTAAACGGCAGAGCAAATGATTACCTGTTACAGTTACCACGGTGCAAGAGTTACTGCAGGTTAATATAAGTATTATTAACTTAGTGAATAATATACAAAGCACACAAAAATAATTCATATATGCGTATACATAATAATAAACAATTATTCGTAATCTATAAAACAAATAACATAGCACAAATATAACATGCGAAATGAAATAAAATGCGGAATGCAAAAATCTAGGATATGCGAAAGAAAAATTAAAAAAGGGTATTATGGAAACTAAGCAAGTGAGATACAATATGCAAAACGTTACGTTAAGTACAACAGCATAATGAGCATAATAGAAATAAAAATAACAAACACAGGTAGCAAGAACATGTCCTTTCGTTACGCCAATAATAGCGAGGTGCGAGTACATCATTAATGAATAGACGATACCAACGCTTCTCAAACTTTGCGTTTGCACAGCAAGTAAACTTAACAGTAACTTGTGAATCCTTAAACTATTTTTCTTAAATCCGACTCCGTTTTTATTATAAGAACAGGTGATGTTGTGCTTTTCCGTACTAGGATTTTGCAGTTCTTTACCCAAACGTACGAAAAATCCCGCTCCTTGGCCAAAGACTTTGTTTTGTTTAATAACATTTTGTTTTCAAGCGTTAAATGGTCGTTGATAAAGATTCTGTTACTACCATTAAGACCTATATCCAACGGCGTTAGGGATTTACATTTTCTCGCTGCTGCAACAAAGTTGTCTCTGAGATATCGATTGTGCATAGACACAATTATGTTTTTGTTATTTTTATTATTACGAGAAGGAACCCTAGCAATGTAATTAATGTTGTTATCACTAATATTGATATCGATTTTGGTTGCTATTTTTGATATAATAGTAAA
Source organism: Parnassius mnemosyne (assembly GCA_963668995.1). Taxonomy (NCBI): domain Eukaryota; kingdom Metazoa; phylum Arthropoda; class Insecta; order Lepidoptera; family Papilionidae; genus Parnassius; species Parnassius mnemosyne. The sequence goes on along the minus strand of CAVLGL010000002.1, from coordinate 14,940,513 downwards.
GAGATTTTCCGTGTTAGTTATAGGAACTCCTTTGATTTCAATGTTGTTCAACCGTGATCGCTGCTCCCCATCATTAAAAACAGCTTCCAATTTTTGCAAACGCTGTTCTAGACGGGACACATCTTCCTTGGTCTTCTGAAGGGTTTGAATTTCACGATCCACCTCGGCTATCCTAGCTAAAAGTTTGTCAACTGAAGCGTGAACGTAGTCTAGCGAATCTTTCACAACCGACAACTCACATTTAATCGTTTTAAGATCAGCCAAATCAGCTTGAATATTTTTTACCGAATCCAGTAACTTAGGCATTGATGACATTTGTTCAGACAGTCCACGTAATTCACCACGAATACCATCGAGATCACTAGAAGCGCAGGAAGTGGAACGGCCAGGAGCTGGACTACCGGAGCTAGCATTCTTACAAGCGTTACATTTCCACGTTGCTTTCCTATCACCAAGTTTTCGAAAACCAATCTCGGTTATTCCAGCACACGGAAAGTCGTATTGTTTCAAACACAGGGAACACTGAACACCATCTCTAGCTTCAATCTTACAACGGTGGCAAGTGAACATTTTATTAAAAGGAAAGGTTTGAGAACTGTAGACAATTGCAGCTTGCAACAGCGCGAGACAATATTGAACGTAACGTGCGTACTGTTTACGATCTGACAACGTACTGATTTTTTTTAAATTTTGTCCGTTTCTTTTTTTATTGCTAAGGTTTGGGGCTTACCAATTGAGATGAGAATTACAAACATAGTAGAGCAATGCCATGAGAATTATAGGCTATATTTTATCCAAAAAAATTGACATTAATAGATTCTATCTAGGTGAATCTGTGCGGATCGCTCGTTAATAATAAAAGTCAAGCTAAAAGTACGGAAGCGGTAATAATTTTTTCACATAAAGTTTTGCATCTTATTAAATATTAGTAAATAATAAAGTGGTATATACACTAGGTAACTAACGCCGTGTTACATCATGCCATTTCACTGGGTTTGTTTGCGGAGAATAATAATCATTGCTTACTTGACAGTTTATGATACTTATTGATTTGTCGTTATAATATGGTATTCCATAAAACTACGATCACGCCTAGCCTCTCCAAGTAAATATACATAGAGCTTAGTATTGTAAAGCTTAATTATTAATACTTAAAGCTCATACATGTATGTATGAGGTGACCGTGTATTGGTAGTGTATGAATGTCCACTGTTCTATCTACCAGTATCAACTTGTGGGTGACGTAATAGGTGAGAGAGAGAAACAAATACCAAGGAAATTGGCAGCAGCGACTTCCTAATAACAAATAATAAATTAATAAGCTGCGGTTGGCAACTTACCTGCCAGGCGTGGAAATTATGGAAAATATCTCCCCTATTAGGCTATCTATGAGGATAGTCTATGTTCAGCATTGGACTTTTAATAGGCTGTAATGGTGACGGCAACAGCATAAATGTATAATATGTATGATTTTTTTATAGTTATTGCAGTTATCGAGCAGAGACGCACAGTAGCCAGTTTCTCAGTTTTCTATAGGATGCCTTTCATTGAGTGTGCGTATGAATTACACGCTTTAATTCCTCCCGCTCATTTCCAACATCAGACAATCAGGCGGTCGCCGGGTCTTCACTCCTTTGTTGTCGATATTTTACGCATTAGAACCAAACGGCTTGCTTCGTCTTTTGTAATGCGTACAGCTACAGCAAAGGAATGGAATAATTTGCCGTCGTCTATTTTCCCGTCCGATTACAATCTGGGCGTCTTCAAGGCAAGAGTTTTGTTACGATAATACAGTGCGATTTACTATCTAGGGCTGCTTCACCACTTACCACCAGGTGGTCAAGCACTGGCTAATAATAAGTAACAAAAATGAAGTTAATGTAACCAATTGTTAGTAGGTATGTCTTGCTTTGTTGCAAGGTATTTTGATTCTTAATCAAGGACAAATGTAAGTGTCTATGGGTCACAGGTCACACCACTTACCATCAAGTAGTATGCTATTAAAAAATTAATGTGTCTCGTATTGGACATAAATGCAAACACGGAGTCAGATTAAATATTTAATATATTTGTAGGTTCACAATTTAATATAAAATAGGTGAGAGCGATGTTCTTCGTAAGACGAATGAGTGGTTTGTGAGTTGAGGTGGGGGGACAAAATGACACTTGACATATAATGTTCAATAAAACGTTAGGCGCAGACATCTTCCCCCCGTTGAAAGGCGATGACTTTCAAACTCCTAATCCTTGAAGTCTTCTACAGTTGGTAGAGGGCATAGAAGAAAGACGGGGCGGCGAACACATCGTTTGGCGGTATTAACATTGGCTACTCATGGCACGCCGTCTTGCCCAGGATACAATTTTTGTGCGCGTCCGAAACGCCAGCAGAGTGGTGGCGCGTTATTTTCTTGAAGAAGGACCATATCCCCAATGTTCAAAGATGTGCAATTTGTCTTCCATTTGGAGCGCTGTTGCAATTCGGCGACGTATTCTCGTTGCCAGCGTGACCAAAAATGATGATAAATCTGTTGTATTCGTTCGTATCGTTGAATATGATTACTATTGAGATCTTCTAGACCAGGTGATGGTAGCGCATTGAGAGTTCGGCCAATGAGAAAGAGTCCAGGAGTTAAAACTTGGAGATCATCAGGAGAAGAGGATAGAGGACATAATGGACGGCTGTTTAAGATTGATTCTACTTGTGCGAAAAGAGTGGTCAGCTCTTCGAATGTTAGATGAGAGTTACCCATTGTACGCTTAATGTGAAATTTTGCCGATTTCATTCCAGCCTCCCAGATGCCGCCAAAATGAGGTGCGTAAGAAGGTGAAAAAATAAACTTTGTGCCTTCATCGCTCGCAAAATCAGAAAGGGATGCCTGATGATTCTTAAAAAAATAGTTTAATTCTTTTGCTCCTGCCACAGAGTTGCGGCCGTTGTCGCAGAATACTTCTGTTGGCTTTCCTCGTCTGGATACAAACCTACGGAAGGTGAGTATAAACGTATCCTTCGTTAGATCGGACACGGCCTCTAAATGTATGCACTTATATCTTAGACAAATAAAAAGACAGAGATATGATTTTACTAATTTCGAACCCCGGCCCTTTCTATTTAGAGTAAGAAATGGACCTATAAGGTAACCAACAGTTCTAAATGGGAAGTTTGGAGTAACACGCTGCGATGGCAAGTTTCCCATTATTGGATTAATAGTTTTTCCTTGTATTCGTCTACACGTATAACATTGACGTATTGTGCGCCGCGCTAGATGTCTACCATTGATTGGCCAAACAGATTCTGTTATTATTGACAACAATAGTTGTGGGCCAGCATATAAATTGTGTCTATGCTCATATTCAAAAATTAATTTGGTCAAGTGATGTGATGAGTGCATGAGAACGGGATGTTTTTTATCGTAGACAAATTCTGAAGCATCTAAGCGGTCACCCACTCTAATCACGTTAAACTTGTCATCGGAAAATGGCGATAATGATAAAATATTAGATTTTGTACTGATAGATTTTCCGTTTGCCAACAAATTATACTCTACAGGAAATGACTGCTATTGAGCTAAGCGATACGAGTGATAAAATGAATTCCACGACGGTTAAACTACCAGAAATACGATTATTTGGATTTTTTAAATTATGAATAAAACGTAATATGTATGCAACTGAATGTTTTAATTTTAATAATTTAGAATAGTTTTCAAACAAAATGATACAATTTTGATTAATAGTTACATGGGCCGAAATTATGTTATGTTTGGTCTCCGGCAGGTCTCTTGAATTAAATTAATGTGTTTTTGATAACAAAGACCAATTATTCTCTAGTTGATATAAAAAACTAGGTCCTGACCACCAAAAATCTTTGCTTGCTATTTGATCAGGACTGACACCTCTGGAAATGAGATCTGCTGGATTTAAATCAGTCGGTACATATCGCTACGAAGCTGGGTCTGTATGTTCACTAATTTTGGTAACTCTATATAACCCAACATCACACTAGTATCACACCAGTGAGTCTCACGTTGTATCTGACATCGCAAAGAAGTCTTAACAGCCTCACATAGCTTGGCGGCAGCACGGCGGTAGCGATATGTACCGACTGATTTAAATCCAGCAGATCTCATTTCCAGAGGTGTCAGTCCTGATCAAATAGCAAGCAAAGATTTTTGGTGGTCAGGACCTAGTTTTTTATATCAACTAGAGAATAATTGGCCTTTGTTATCAAAAACACATTCATTTAATTCAAGAGACCTGCCGGAGACCAAACATAACATAATTTCGGCCCATGTAACTATTAATCAAAATTGTATCATTTTGTTTGAAAACTATTCTAAATTATTAAAATTAAAACATTCAGTTGCATACATATTACGTTTTATTCATAATTTAAAAAATCCAAATAATCGTATTTCTGGTAGTTTAACCGTCGTGGAATTCATTTTATCACTCGTATCGCTTAGCTCAATAGCAGTCATTTCCTGTAGAGTATAATTTGTTGGCAAACGGAAAATCTATCAGTACAAAATCTAATATTTTATCATTATCGCCATTTTCCGATGACAAGTTTAACGTGATTAGAGTGGGTGGCCGCTTAGATGCTTCAGAATTTGTCTACGATAAAAAACATCCCGTTCTCATGCACTCATCACATCACTTGACCAAATTAATTTTTGAATATGAGCATAGACACAATTTATATGCTGGCCCACAACTATTGTTGTCAATAAAAAGAGAATCTGTTTGGCCAATCAATGGTAGACATCTAGCGCGGCGCACAATACGTCAATGTTATACGTGTAGACGAATACAAGGAAAAACTATTAATCCAATAATGGGAAACTTGCCATCGCAGCGTGTTACTCCAAACTTCCCATTTAGAACTGTTGGTTACCTTATAGGTCCATTTCTTACTCTAAATAGAAAGGGCCGGGGTTCGAAATTAGTAAAATCATATCTCTGTCTTTTTATTTGTCTAAGATATAAGTGCATACATTTAGAGGCCGTGTCCGATCTAACGAAGGATACGTTTATACTCACCTTCCGTAGGTTTGTATCCAGACGAGGAAAGCCAACAGAAGTATTCTGCGACAACGGCTGCAACTCTGTGGCAGGAGCAAAAGAATTAAACTATTTTTTTAAGAATCATCAGGCATCCCTTTCTGATTTTGCGAGCGATGAAGGCACAAAGTTTATTTTTTCACCTTCTTACGCACCTCATTTTGGCGGCATCTGGGAGGCTGGAATGAAATCGGCAAAATTTCACATTAAGCGTACAATGGGTAACTCTCATCTAACATTCGAAGAGCTGACCACTCTTTTCGCACAAGTAGAATCAATCTTAAACAGCCGTCCATTATGTCCTCTATCCTCTTCTCCTGATGATCTCCAAGTTTTAACTCCTGGACTCTTTCTCATTGGCCGAACTCTCAATGCGCTACCATCACCTGGTCTAGAAGATCTCAATAGTAATCATATTCAACGATACGAACGAATACAACAGATTTATCATCATTTTTGGTCACGCTGGCAACGAGAATACGTCGCCGAATTGCAACAGCGCTCCAAATGGAAGACAAATTGCACATCTTTGAACATTGGGGATATGGTCCTTCTTCAAGAAAATAACGCGCCACCACTCTGCTGGCGTTTCGGACGCGCACAAAAATTGTATCCTGGGCAAGACGGCGTGCCATGAGTAGCCAATGTTAATACCGCCAAACGATGTGTTCGCCGCCCCGTCTTTCTTCTATGCCCTCTACCAACTGTAGAAGACTTCAAGGATTAGGAGTTTGAAAGTCATCGCCTTTCAACGGGGGGAAGATGTCTGCGCCTAACGTTTTATTGAACATTATATGTCAAGTGTCATTTTGTCCCCCCACCTCAACTCACAAACCACTCATTCGTCTTACGAAGAACATCGCTCTCACCTATTTTATATTAAATTGTGAACCTACAAATATATTAAATATTTAATCTGACTCCGTGTTTGCATTTATGTCCAATACGAGACACATTAATTTTTTAATAGCATACTACTTGATGGTAAGTGGTGTGACCTGTGACCCATAGACACTTACATTTGTCCTTGATTAAGAATCAAAATACCTTGCAACAAAGCAAGACATACCTACTAACAATTGGTTACATTAACTTCATTTTTGTTACTTATTATTAGCCAGTGCTTGACCACCTGGTGGTAAGTGGTGAAGCAGCCCTAGATAGTAAATCGCACTGTATTATCGTAACAAAACTCTTGCCTTGAAGACGCCCAGATTGTAATCGGACGGGAAAATAGACGGCGGCAAATTATTCCATTCCTTTGCTGTAGCTGTACGCATTACAAAAGACGAAGCAAGCCGTTTGGTTCTAATGCGTAAAATATCGACAACAAAGGAGTGAAGACCCGGCGACCGCCTGATTGTCTGATGTTGGAAATGAGCGGGAGGAATTAAAGCGTGTAATTCATACGCACACTCAATGAAAGGCATCCTATAGAAAACTGAGAAACTGGCTACTGTGCGTCTCTGCTCGATAACTGCAATAACTATAAAAAAATCATACATATTATACATTTATGCTGTTGCCGTCACCATTACAGCCTATTAAAAGTCCAATGCTGAACATAGACTATCCTCATAGATAGCCTAATAGGGGAGATATTTTCCATAATTTCCACGCCTGGCAGGTAAGTTGCCAACCGCAGCTTATTAATTTATTATTTGTTATTAGGAAGTCGCTGCTGCCAATTTCCTTGGTATTTGTTTCTCTCTCTCACCTATTACGTCACCCACAAGTTGATACTGGTAGATAGAACAGTGGACATTCATACACTACCAATACACGGTCACCTCATACATACATGTATGAGCTTTAAGTATTAATAATTAAGCTTTACAATACTAAGCTCTATGTATATTTACTTGGAGAGGCTAGGCGTGATCGTAGTTTTATGGAATACCATATTATAACGACAAATCAATAAGTATCATAAACTGTCAAGTAAGCAATGATTATTATTCTCCGCAAACAAACCCAGTGAAATGGCATGATGTAACACGGCGTTAGTTACCTAGTGTATATACCACTTTATTATTTACTAATATTTAATAAGATGCAAAACTTTATGTGAAAAAATTATTACCGCTTCCGTGCTTTTAGCTTGACTTTTATTATTAACGAGCGATCCGCACAGATTCACCTAGATAGAATCTATTAATGTCAATTTTTTTGGATAAAATATAGCCTATAATTCTCATGGCATTGCTCTACTATGTTTGTAATTCTCATCTCAATTGGTAAGCCCCAAACCTTAGCAATAAAAAAAGAAACGGACAAAATTTAAAAAAAATGGTTATTTATATCTTAGTTGCATGCAAAATCCGCCTAAACTTAGTTGAAGTCAGTAATTTTAATATTACAGACAGACACTTTACTTTAAAGTAATAATATAATAATATACTTTACTTTATATATATAAATATATATATAATACTAATACATAAGTCGTAAATCGTAACTGTCGGTTCCATTACCTGAAAAAGATCTATGGAATAGATAATACGGAATAATATAAAAGTTAAAAAAAATTTAATAACACGCATTGATCATGAGTTGTGATGACCGTGATGACTTTCAGTTTATCCTGATAAGTCCTTATGTAAGTATTATTATTATATATTTACTTAAGTACACACAATATATACATATATAAATACATACATATACATAAACAGTTTTAGTGTGGTTTAGTGTTCCAGTAAAAAGGTTCTCCGGTTCTCTACACTCACCATACGAAACATAACAGAATGAAGCTGCTATTTGACGCTGGTATTCTGTGAGAGCGTGGTCCTTTCCTGGTCGAGCCGACCCATTCGTGCTACAACTATACTACTAATAGCACTGCAGCATGGCTCTACCACGTAATAAATTTGTTCTGTTATTTTCTAAACGATGGACATAAACTTATAGAACTTGTTATCGCGGCTAGTGGACCCTCTAACGTCCGTCAATGACGGCCAATCTTGACAAGCAAGGGACTGCGCGCGCATCTCTACTTGCCCTTACAGTTCGAAATGCATATAATACACCTGCACTGCATTCACTTGTACTGGTAAGCGCCTTACCGTTTAACTGCACACTAAATATTATCTATTGCAACAGCTGACGCTTATTGATAGGAACCTACGTAAATTATGTCTTCTCAGTGTAGAGCTTGCTTATCTGACATCGGCAGCCTGACATGGACATGGCTATGCCCTAATTGCCACTCCTGCTGTGGCAGTTAGGGCACTCCCAAGGGTGATAATTCCAATATTCCTATTCACACACTTAACTCTGAGCTGAATTTAAATGTCACCACCCGTCCATCGAAATGCAAAGCCATATCTCCCACTATCAATGAGTGCCAGAAGCTCACGTTACAATCAATAAATGGTAACCTTCTCAAGCTTGCATTAGAAATACATCTTATGATGGAATAAATGACTGAAATGAAGGGCGTTATGCAAACAGTCTCGCAGTGTCTCTTGGCTTGTACCGCGAGATTGGAATCATTGGAAACACGAGGGATACGTTTCCGTTTTCCGTTCCCTTCCGTTCCGTTTTCCGAAGGGAAACTTCAGGTTTTGGACAAAAGGAAATCCGACAAAGATTCTCTTAAAGTCACCATCTCAATCCTCCAGCAACAACTCAATACCCGTCACAATCCTCGCTTCGAAACGAAATTGAGATCATGGGCATCAACGAAAATTTCAACGAGAACCTGCAACACATTGTCCTCGTTACGGCTTCTAAGGTCGGCATCACACTAGTTAATGACGACATTGATTTCCTTGTTCGTCTTGGGAGTCCACGAGACCGAATTAACAGGAAAGTCAATTTAAAGAACCCAGACCTGTCATAGTGGGGTTTCTACGAAAAAACAAGCGAGATGAATTTTTAAGGGCGACGAAGGCTAGACGTGACCCCGCTAACTTAGATATTGAAGTTCAAGGACCTCCTAGAGAGTAATGAACATCTTACAAAATATAATCGCCAGTTACTTCGGGAGGCCAGAACTCGATAAAGAGAGGTGGGTTACAGGAACTGCTGGATCAAAAATGGAAATGTACATATCCGAAAGCACGAATGTGTCCAGCCCATACAATACGAAGTACTGCTGACATGGACCGGTATCTCGTTTCCCAGGCCCATAAATGTAAGCCTTTTTCCTTTCCTCATCAAGACAATAAATGAAATTAGCCTGCTTTGTTTGTTATTAACTTCATATTTGCTTTTAGCATGATATTACTCGATGTTAATGGTAATTATTTTTCGCAGCCAGGTTATAATTATTTTTCTCTAATTTTTGTTGTTAATTCATACCAAACGAAAGTAGAAAGAAGTATTTGTTTATCAGTAATTGTAAAAAACGACCGTTTCACCTATTCGTAACTTATGTATTTAATAGTCTTAATTTTTTCACAAATGGTTATAGTACACTTGCAGAAGGATTTCATTCTAAACCCTATTACGTTACATATTACATTTTTAATGTAAGGAAAATACTAATTTTGCACATCGCTCAACACAAGCCTTATTTTATGTTATTTATATTCGAATTTCGATTAAATTACACCTCTGTGATTAACACTTTAACTGGCTTAATTTCTATAATATCCAAATGTTTGTACAACCTCTAGGTTATGAGTGACAAGCTCTGTCTTAAAAGGTTTTCAATAAAATTATTTTAAGGTTCTCACTTTTAATATACGTGGTCTTTCACATAATTTTAATGATTTTTTGGTAGTCCTTAATAGAACAAACATAACATATGACGTGATCGTTCTGACTGAATGCTGGCTTCTGTAATTGGAGAAATTGCCGGCTATAGGGCTTTTCATACTAAAAAGTATATTAATAAGAGTAGAGGAGTGGTTGTTTACATTAGGTTGGTCCAGTGGCACTCCTCTGTCCAGGAGCCCACCTTTGATGAGGCAAACTGCATTAGGGTTAACTTGGATAACTCATTGTCTATATTATGCATATATCGCTCTCCCTCATTTCACAACATAAACGGTTTTCTGCAATCTTTGGACAGTACACTCCACAGCAGAATGGGCATTGTGTTATGGTGGTGGGAGACTTAAATATCAACCTGTTAGCTGATGACACTGATATTATGCAAGTTTCTCATTACTTGTGCTTAATGGCTTCCCACGGGTTGTTGCCGGCCATATCAGAGCCTACTAGGGGAGATAAATGTTTAGACCACATTCTCATCAAATCCAAAGATGTTATAACTGCAGCAGGGCTAGAATGGGCAGAAGACGATTTTATCCCCGGGGAAAGGAGAAAATGTTTATGAACTTGTGGTGACGGGGATAGTACACGCAATTTAGGGAGGGCGGGAGGTGCTCTTCATACTAGGTAAGTCACATCATTTTATTTTATAACGCGGATATTTGCGAAGTAAATTTTTCTAAAAGCTTTTATATAACAAGATAATTTTATCTCTTGTCAGTGGATATAATTGGTGGATAAAATTTTTGTCCCCCGCCCATGCTAGCCGGACTGCTGTATGCAAATTCTTCTAGTTCCCAGAATTTGGACATTTGCGTATTGATATTATTGTAATCAAAACCAAAATTTGATAATGTAGCTAAAAGATGACATTGAGTAATATTATTAGATTCATGAAATGCATTTGTATAAGGACCTGAAATTGACCATCCGAATTTGGAACTACTGAGTTTAGGATTGTTAGGGCCGAGCGTGATTTGCTTGCAGCCTAGAATGTCCCAGAACAGTTCGGCACCAATGAGTATATCAATAGGCGCAGAATGGTTAAACGTAGGGTCAGCAAGTTTTATATTATTGTATATATATTGGTATGTTTAATTGTTGTATATCAATAGGGAACTTAGGAATATTGCCTGTAAGCTCCGGTAACACAAGAAAGGAATGATTGACCTTGAAAGGTTCAGTTAATGAATGAATTTGCGCTACACAATTTTCAATGGCTTTATTGGTATGGGTATTTCCAATGTCCACAATATTGATGACATTGTTGCTATATGATTGTAACGATAGTTTTTCTTTGAGAGATTGAGTTATGAAAGATGATTGACTACCGCAGTCCAATAGTGCTCTCACTCGTATAGATTTATTTGTATTTGGATTTGATATTTTGATTATTGCGGTAGAGAGTAAAACGTGTGTCGAATTTTGTTGAAAATAGTTGGCTACGGTTTCTTCCGATATAGTAGCACAGGATGTAGTAACATTCTTATCAGAACCTTTATCACTTGGAATATACCACATATGCAAAAGAGTGTTGTGTCTTTTTTGCACTCGCGGCATGGACCTAATCTACAATCACGCAGATATGCGATCATGTGCACTTTTAGCTTTAAATTAATCGCAATCATAAATTCTATGATCACCGCGACAAACCACACACGAGAAAGAATTGATATTATTATTTTCACTGGTGCAAACAAAAGATTTTGTTTGTGGTCGATCATGTTTATTAATTGATCCCAATGGACCTGAATTTTTATAAATTTTACTGGATGAAGTTTGCAGTGATTCCAATCATCATCATCATCATTACAGCCCTTCACAAGTCCACTGCTGAACATAGGTCTCCCCCAAAGAATGCCACAAAGCACGGTCCTGAGCCACTTGCATCCATCGACTTCCTGCATATCTTACCAGGTCGTCACTCCATCTAGTGGGGGGACGCCCTACACTTCGCCTGTCGGTACGAGGCTGCCACTCGAGAACCTTTCTTCCCCATCGGTTGTCGGTTCTTCGAGCTATATGGTCAGCCCATTGCCACTTCAGCTTACTAATCCGTTGGGCTATGTCGGTCACTCTAGTTCTACTGCGGATATCCTCATTCCTAAGTTTATCACGCAGAGAAACTCCGAGAATAGCCCTCTTCATAGCTCGCTGAGCGACCTTGAGCTTCCTCATCCGGCCAGCAGTGAAGGACCACGTCTCAGTTCCGTATGTCATCACTGGCAAACGACAAAAAATTTGTGAAATTGTTGCAAATTAGGAATATCATCGAGCATGCCACGCCACTCTTCCTCTTTAGCTTGAGTTCGGCTGTCAAGTCGCGAACTCATAATATGCACGATGAGAACATCCCACTTATCAGTAGGCTGCTCTAAACTGGCTAACGCGCGCAGATTTTTTGTGACGTGATCAACCATAAATCGAAGTGACATAACTGATTCTCGTGATAATCTTTGAAGACTTAATAAACAATTTAAATGGTGATTGATAAGTTGCCGTTTGTTGTTATAGCGTTCACACAATAAATTCCAGGCAGTTATGTAATTAGCACTTGATACTTCCAAATTCGAAATGATACGAGATGCATCGCCCTCTAAATAAGAAATTAGGTAATGGAATTTGTGTATAGGTGCGATACGCTCGTTATTATGAATAAGCGATAAAAATGTGTCACAGAATTCGAGCCAACGAAAGTACGCTCCGTCAAATTTCGCGATTTGAATTTGTGGCAATTTAAAATTAACCTCGCGATGTTCATTACAACCAGCTGAAGAACAGCTACCAAAGTTAGGTTCGTTATTGCACTCCTTAGTATAAATTTTCGATTGGCACCCTTTCATAATGTTTTGAGCAATAGCAATGTTCGAAAAAAACAATTGTTCAATATTGTTCCGTTCATCAATTTCGCTATCTAAGTTAATTGAGTTTAACACCTCTATCTGATTTTGCAAGTCATCAAATTTATTTAATAACGATTCAAATTTGTTAAGTTTTAACGTTAATTCCGATAACTCGATTGCGGTGAAATTATCTCTTGATGATAAATTAGCCAAATAATTTTTAAATTTTGTAATTGGTCCCCTTATAGCACTACGTTTTACTAGCAAATCTTGCAAATTTTGCATGTCTTTAGTACTTGTTTCAGTAGCCAAATCTTTATTTTTGTTCATCATTTAAAGTTAAAGTTGCAAATAAAATATAAAAAAAATTAAAATTTACCCTAAAAATTTTAAGTTAATTTTAATATATTAAATCAGTTTAATTAAATTTGTAAAGAAATAAATAAATAGTGTAATGATGAAGGACAATAAAAAATAAAAACATAAATTTTAGCTCACGTTCCCCTCTTGGCGTCACCTAGTAGGCAGGCGTAGCAATTGTTGCAATTGATGCGCTGCAACGGTAATGTACGATCACAGCTCGTACCCTGGAATGTTCGGCAAATCGTGGTGAAAAGTCTAAAAATAATATGTATGAAGGGAAAATAATATGTACGGGATAAAATGATAAAATTTTTCGTAAAGAACAAAGAAATGTAATGATATGAAAGTACCCACTTTTGAAAAAAAATGTATTGAAAATTGTTAGAATTGTATAAAATATGACAATTATATTGTTGAATTTTGTATATAAGTATTCAAAATATAACGTTATGTATTGAAAATAAACACACAAGTAGAAATAAGGATACAATGGGAATTTAGGGTTGTATAGACGGGAATTTATAGGAAGACACTTAGCTGCATTGGTCTGGCTGCGGAGCGACGCTGATGGCTGATCACTGTCCGGCGATGACTGCAATGGCTTATGCTTCGAAATATCCCGTGGTAAAAAGTTTTTGAGATAGGTGGCTGGGGTGTAATAATTGACCGGCGTCCTAACCGTCTTGAAAAATCGTCTTATTTCTTGATATTTTGTCCTGTCACGGTCGCCAAATTTTTATGTCTCGTATTGGACATAAATACAAACACGGAGTCTGATTAAATATTTAATATATTTGCAGGTTCACAATTTACTATAAAATAGGTGCGAGCGATGTTCTTCGCAAGACGAATGAGTGGTTTGTGAGTTGAGGTGGGGGGACAAAAATGACACTTGACGTATAATGTTCAATAAAACGTTAGGCGCAGACATAGTGTATTAATTATAATTTCATTCTTTCATGTCACATGAATATGTATTTGTAATGACTTATTTTTATTTATAGTATTTTCAGTATCCTCTATATTTTTTTATATAAAGTTGTTCACGCTCAAACGTTGGTTTCAAGACTTGACGCCGGAGAGTGCTAGGCTCGATACGGCGCGTTCATAACCGGTAGAAGTGTGGGCGGTTAACGGGATTTTTTGTTGCCAACTGGCCGCGTCCGCAGATTGCACGTGGTTGGTTCCTACCGGCGGCGGGGTCGAGTAAGTTGCTCGAATACAGTGCTGTCAAGAGCACGTCGTGAAGTCGCCCGGGAAACCTCCATTCTTTGGAGTCGGTTTGTTAGCAAATTGTTGCCACGACGAGGGTTTTGTTAAGTCTAGAAATAGGCGCCGGGTTAACAAATTGTTAGGAAGTTAACATTGATTGCGATCAACGTCTGAATTGTTCTAGAAATAATTGTTGCCACGCGAAACGAAAGTGACCGTTGATCCGAACATTCGGTATTCGTATTGTGTGTTACGCTTTATAATAAACGAGTGTTAGTGTCGTCTGGAAGTTAGTTAATTGTACGATAAAGTTAATAGACTGTCATCGTGAAGAAGAAAGAGGGTGACTGTGGGTGACGCCGCTGAAGATTACCACAATTTGGAGCGGTGCCGAAGTCCGGGCTGCTGCCGACTTCAACGGCCCAGTCAGGTCAATCACATCCACACCACAAAACCATCACTATACGCAACACATACACACCTCCTGCCTGATCGAACCTTGAGGCAGTCGACGCCTCAGATACAGGTAAGTCTTAATACTCTCTATTTGACTACCCTCCCCATTAAATTGTAGTAGGATAAAACATTTTCCATATGGCTTAATATTATAGGAAATTCTTCCATATAGCCACTCGGGCTCGAACCTGCGGCTACTCGTTGAATCTTACGCTCATGGGCCCCGGGAGATTAGACATTTGCAGGGGCAGCTGTAGGCCGTAACAAAAGTATTTGATTATTTGTCTGTGATCATATTTTGTTGTATTGCCATATGAACGTTTATCATTACCGTCTCGTCCCACCTGTTTTCGTTAGCGTGAAATATTGAAATTATATAAATTTCTCGACGAGCGCTAGACTTAAAATACCCAGGTGGTTCGAAATGTTTGGCACTTCGGTCGTAAAGCCGCTTGTCAAGCGTAGCAAATATGGCCGAAATCTTACTTTGTTTTGAAGGGGCTTATGTCATCACTTTTTATTGATAAATATATGTACTATTTTTATTATTTACCACTGATGGCGTTAAGTAATGTAATAAAGAAATCAGTATGCTCTCTTGGGGTACGTAAAATTTTGGAAAGTTATTTTTTGACACGAATAAAATAAAAAACGAGTTAAAAATAAATTGTTAATTTTGTTTCGATAATATTTTTTTAATAATCGTATTCACAATAACAATTTACCTTTTCCGTATAACTTTATCCTCTTAGCAAAATTGTAAAATATGATTATTTTTGTACAAGCATTTTATTTTTATATCCTTAACACTTACTTTTTACATCATGTTAATATATAAAACATACATATGTTTGGATTATTTTATCGATTTAAACAATATTATATTCGAGTCTATAATACAAAATAAAGGACTAACAGTTAAAATAAGATAATTGTAAAATATTTGCAACAAAATTTATTTAAAAGCTTTAGTCAACCCATGGCGTGGTGAGAAGTAAGTGGCAGGTGACTAAATAACTAAATAGTATAAATTTATATAGATATAACACACATTAAAATAAAACTCAACTTAAGACAATACAGAGATATACAAACAAATACATTATAATCCATATGTTACGATTTTCCTTAATACATATATATTATAAATAATACACCTTAACACATACATAAATATATACATAAATACATATACTAGGTATACATCTATACATACAAATAAATAAAATTGAAGTGTCTGTTTGTAATGTCAAAATAACTTCTTTTTACTAAATTCATATGAAAGTATATACTGTCCGAATAACAAGAATACAATTTTTAAATTTTTTGTCTGTCTGTCTGTCTATTTGTTCCGACTAATCTCCGAAACGGCTGGACCAATTTTGACGGGTCTTTCACTGGAAGATAGTTAATGTTATAAGGAGTAACTGAGACTACTTTTATTTTAGAAAAATAATTAAGATTCCGCGCAAAAACAATAAAAACCCATAAAATCCGTTTGTAATTAATTCTACGCGGGCGAAGTCGCGGGGAACAGCTAGTACATAATATTATGTCTGGATAAAGGTAGCAGTATTGAGTTTATGCTGACGACATTGTTTTCAAAAGATATTGCCGGACCAATCTTTTGAAGGCTATCTTATTTGGTGCTTTCCTAATGTCTTCAGGTAAGGACTTCTAAAGAAGTGTAGCCTGAACAGTAAAATAATTGCTGATAAAGCCAGTAAAATGGAATGGAACTGAAATCTTCAGATTAGTTGAAGAGTGAAGTGCCTTGTCGAGGTTGGAAGAAAGGTACTGAATTTTTTCCTTAAGGTAGGAAGGGCAGGACAAAAAAAATAAAAAATGGAGTAGAGAACAGATAATATTCTGGAAGTGGGCCTTTCTTGGACAGTTAGCGATTAAAGGCGAATTCGAAATTGAGAGATATGGTCATATATTCGAAAGCTGAAAATAAACATGATGCAAATATTAAGAAGACTCTCAAGCTTATTGAGAAGATTTTGTTTTAAGTCTGACTAAGAAACATCTGTATAATCAATGACAGACAAGATAAGTGTTTGAACAAGAATATGCATGGTTTTGTATGGGAAAAAGTTTTTTTAAGAGCAAACTTTAGGCAGCAGTGACTTTACGGCTGACCTCAATGTCTTTATTTTTTCCCAGTTCAATGTCTTATCCATGCATAGACCTAGGTGTTTTACCCAGTGAGAGAACGGGATCAAATCATCATCATAAATTGTTATTATAGATATAATATAATATCATTGGCAACAAGTAATTGTTCATTAAAAATCTTGTTAGCATTATACTTCTATTATAATTGTGACGTCTAGACAGGTTTAAGCGGGGCATTGACTGCAGTTTACAATATTTGTTAAATAAAAGCGACGGTAATAACCAGTATTCATCAAAGTGAAGCAAACATAAAATTTTACGCTTTAATTGAATTCAAAAATTATAACTTAAAATTTAAAATATTTATTGCAATAAAAGATATAATTTAGTTACTTAAACCAATTTCAATATAAGAGAAGCTAATGAATACGAGGTGAATATTGAACCCTGCGTAAGCGTTTTTGGATGGATTCTGATATGTTATTATGTTATTATGCATTTATTAATCCCTCTTTCACCTTGTTAATATTAAGCCATATTAAAAAGTTTTATTTTGAACGGTCGAAACAAATAAAATTATATTAAGTCCTG
This sequence comes from Parnassius mnemosyne, assembly GCA_963668995.1. Classification (NCBI taxonomy): domain Eukaryota; kingdom Metazoa; phylum Arthropoda; class Insecta; order Lepidoptera; family Papilionidae; genus Parnassius; species Parnassius mnemosyne. The sequence continues at coordinate 14,923,147 of CAVLGL010000002.1, read as the reverse complement.
GTGACCTGATATAGATACACCATACGATACTAAAGGTTACAGTTTAAGTTTCTATTTACAAGGGTCGCAGTTACTGTTTAAGTTGGTATTTACAAAGGGCGCAAACTTCTTGTCCTTTCCAATTACGCGACTATTTATTACAAGGCTTCCCGGCCTGATAATCTGTAAAAGTCAAACTTTTTAATACATAGCTCTTACACCTTACCCGGCTTAAAGCCACATAAGCTTGTCCTTCATTACAAAGCCTGTAGCCCAAATACAATACTGCATGTTTACCAGTGTTTCTAGTTCTGGTGATGGTAACACTTCTACTCCACAAAAAGATTAAAGCGTGATGCTTTAATGCTGCACTTACCATCAGATGGGATTTTAATTAAGCGCTGGCTTAAAATTATAAAAAATAATCCTCGCGTCTCAACCTCGTTGATGAACACTCGCACTTTGCCCTTATTTGGTTCTATAATTTACACATGTCCTATATTAGCCTGGGAATTATAAGTTTTATGCACATATGGGAATTAAAAGCTTAAAGAATGTGCCAAACGTGTTGCTCGCTTGGCATGTCGTAATAGGCAATTTATGGAATATTGGTTTTGTGATTGCGTAGGATTTTCATATCTGAGTCCATATTTTGTTTGGTTAAACGTGGTATAGATCAGCGCTCTTTGGAATGTAGCTATTCCCTCGGAGATTACAGCCATGACTCTATGTATGTATTTTACATAGTTTCGTGTATTTTTTTTTTCATTTTTCTTACACTTTTTTGACTTCCAAAAATAAATATATTAACCATCTTTACAGTAAAACCCGTACTGGATACTCCCCCCGGACTAATACTATACTAACACATGAGGTAGCAGAAGGACGGAAAATCGCTGAGCTCGCTGGATGAAAGTCGTCGTGATCCGAGAAAAAAAAGTAGCCTAACTAGAGTGCAGGAGAGTTTTTATTTTATTTCAAAATAAAACTTAACAAATGGTGACTCACATAAAAAAACCTGTATTAAGTCCGACCCTTTTAATAATATAGCTCTTTTAAAGCTTGATCCTTATCAAAAGCCTGGAGCCTAAATTTAGTAATGCGTGTTCAATAGTATTACCCTACATTTTATGAAAGGTGGATGCCCATAACAAAATTAATGGCAACACCTGGTCACCATTCAGTGACAAAACTATGCTATATTATGAAGGTGTATGCCACCATTTTTAGTTAATGTGAAGTGATCAAGTGATGGCATGATATCTATTTCGTAGATTTACGTTCGAATAAACTGAGCCATATCATTTCTGTTATGTTGTGTTGTGTATTCTGATTGCTATTTGAACCAGGAATATTTAACCAATATTTAATAATAAGTAGCAAATATTTTTTGCTTATACTCAACTACATCAAATCGAGACAGGTTCACGTTTTTTTTATAGGATAGTGTGACAAACGAGCGCACAGTCGACCTGATGGTAAGTGGTTGCTGTGGCCCATAGATATCTACATTTATCCTCGTTTATGAATCAAAATGCAGATGCGTTGTCACCCGTGAGGACTAAGATGGAATGCCCCTGTTCCAGTAAAAAGGGTCTCCGGTTCTATACACTCACCATACGAAACACAGCATTGTTAAGCTGCTATTTTACGCTGGTATTCTGTGAGAGCGTGGTCCTTCCCCGATCAAACGTGCGTGCTACAACTATACTACTAATATAGCTGCAGCATGGCTCTACCACGTATAAAAACGTAAATGCGCTCCCTGTTTAAACCAGGTGTGCAAGTTTTAAAGAAAATTGTGTTGCTATTGTTACTGTGTTGTAGTGATATTAAGGTTTGTTTGGTAATTTTAGTTAATGATAAAAATTACAGTAATAATATTTTATGTTCATTTCACCAACATATTTACAACGACTTGCCGAAATAGCGCCGCAGTGAACTATACAGCGCCTTTGCAGTGTGACAATAATTTTGCTCAGCGAACACTCTTCTCATTAAATAAATCAAATACATAGATAAGTACAATCGCAAGTGAACATTCATGCTCAGTAAACAACACTTATATTCAAGGTAATATACAAGATATGGAAATCTCAGATAATCAAAGATGATATTTGGTAGCTAAGGAGTTCCAGGTGTAATATTTTGTCAATTTCACCATAAGTCAGTTTAAATATAATATAAGGTAATATAATATTACCTTCCGTAATAAAGTTCGTTTTAAGGCGGATGCTGCTCTTCGCAAAGACCTTAAATCGTTTCAAGATTCTATTCTCGCAAAATTGGAGAGATGGTTCGCAAAACAGAATGGAAATACGTTTCAAACACTATATAATCATCAAAGTTCTATAAAATTTATGAGTGACAAATACGACGACTTTAAGAATGACATGGACGAAATGCAACTGTGTGTAACAGCCAGGTAAGCTGACACGCTTAATATGTGCAAGTTATTTTAGATCTGGAGCTCATTTAAACAACGGACAGTGTTACAAAGTTATATTTATTGGAACTTTTGAAATTGGAAACTTTCCCGAGAAAAAGAACAAAATATCCTAAAGAGATTGCAGAGGCCACCGCAACATTAAATGTCCCTGTACCCTGTAGGTACTTGCTTTTAGGCGTGGCAATTCACGCCATGACATAGTCAAGCAAAGGTGTAGTTCAAGCATTCCAAAAACATCATTAAATTCACCACCTAGATAAGTCAAGATAATTTTATTACGGCTATAGATTATGCATAGGTATTACATCTGAGCAGTAACATATTTTCGGACTGTCCCAAAACATCTTCGTTCACGAGCATGTAACGTGTACGTGGTAGAGCCATGCTTCAGCTATATTATTATGGTTGTAGCACGAATGGGTCGACTCGACTGGGGTAGGACCAAGCTCTCACAGAGTTACAACGTAAAATAGCAGCTTAATGCTGCTGTGTTTCGTATGGTGAGTACAGAGAACCGGAGACCCCTTTTTACTGGAAACGAGGCATTTCCTTTTAGTCCCCAGGGGTGACAACTCATCTGCATTTTGATTCTTAATCGAGGATGGATGTAGATATCTATGGACCACATCAATCACTTACCATCAATGTGGGTTGTGTGCTCGTTTGTCACCCTATTCTATAAACAAAATGTATCTTTAAAAAAATGTACCCAAATATAAGGTTTTCGGTTTGTTTCGATTAAAACGGCCCGAAAAAATGAAACCTCGCCCATATCCGCTATGTAAACCAAAACGACATTGTTAAGTGCAAGAAATACTTATGCTTAATAAATAAACATATTAATTCATTCATCAGAGCCCATTAAAAGTCCGCTGCTGAAGTGAAGCTTCCCCCAAATATTGTCTATTAGAGAGAATATTTGCAATTTTTGCCGCGCTTTCTAGCCTTTTTGGAAACCGCAGCTTTTTAATTAAAAAAAATACATTCAAGAATTTAAAAGTAATATATGAGATGCGATAGGATAACAAAGATGCTATCAGTACTAAGGCATCAGGGCGGACGCGGAGCACGGAGCACAGTCGAGCTAGGTGTCGAGTTAAGTCAACCAAGTTGTATCTGAAATGTTTCTTAGAAAATAGTATAAATAACATAGTATCTATTAAACGTTTTGACTAATGTTTATGTGAGGTCAGGGGTCTATGACGTACAATAGCCTCTAGGCATATATTTACGAGAAACTTCAGCTACTGTAGTTTTTTTAAATGACCACTGTTTTGCGACTGGATCGATTTTAACGGTGTTACCAAATACTCTAGGAAAATAGAATAGATATACGCCTCTAAACATATATATTGTATATTAAGAAAATGTTCTAAAATTCCTTAATTTTTATCAACATATGCAAATTCATTATAGCATTAATATTGTTACGTAATATGAATGAGTAGTTAGTATTGGTATTTATTATGTAATACTGGATACATTAAAGTTCATGCTTATATGTTTTAAAATAAAACTGATCTACTGAATATAAGAATAAACTACTAAATATAAGATATTATTAGGGCAATCTTTCGCTTTTGATTTTATGTTATCCGTTATCGAACATCATATTACGGTGATATTATATACGATACTAAATTCTGAAACGTTTATTATGGGCATGTATTACAAAGTGACATAACAGGATATTTTTTTTTATTTGACTAAGACAAAATAAACAGATATATAAATAGACAAACAGCAGAATTGTTAGTTACAGTTTTGTCCAAGCATTGCCTTCATTTGAAAATCTTTATTTCATTCAACAAGTTATCAACAATAGCATATTAATATATATACTAGCTGTTCCCCGCGACTTCGCCCGCGTGGGGTTATTTTTCACGGAACCCTAAAATAAAAGCAGCTCAAGTTACTCCTTATAACATCAGCTATCTGCCAGTGTGTATAAATATTGACATTAATATTTTTACGATACTAACGTCACTCAATTGTTTTGCCTTCCTGCACTAAGACTTAAACTTTTTGGTGTGGTATTAAAGTTCAAATTGACTTTTAAGTATTATTACGAATCTTTTGTATAGGAATATAAAAAAGTGTTGTTTTTAGACTTTTCAGGCAATTTTTAAAAAATTTCTCCCTGTAAGAACCATCTTCGTACTTCAAGGAATATAATAAAAAAGAATTAGCGAAATCGGTTCAGCTGATCTCGAGATTTACATTTTTTTTTCAGATTTTACATTTACACATTCAGCGATTCATTTATATATATATATATATATATATATATATATATATATATATATATATATATATATATATATATATATACAGGGTATTTTTGGAACGCTCCCGAAAACTAAGACAGGCGACAGCTCCAAGTATACCTTTGATCATGGGTCACAAATAAATTCGATCCTGATGAAAAAAAAATCATCTTTTAACAACGTTTTATTAGCTTTATTCACGTGCCATCATGTTAGTACAGCTAAATGAAACGATAATTTCATAAAAAATATCATGAAAATACTGAAACATAAAACCAGCAGTGGAATGACTGAATTGTATCACCTGACTAAAGGTCAATGTACTCGCGAACGCAAATTCGCGCGGCCCGCAACTAGCGGGCCATACCACTACATACGCTAATGAAAAAATACTTAAATGAAATGTAACCAAGGTTGGAGTCATGCTTTTTTATTCATCGTGTAGGTATGTTTATTATTCTCATGTATTCAGTTATGTACCTATTCAGATTAGTTGAGTACTAAGTTATTTAAAAAAAATAGTTATAAAACAGCTTACCGCTCTAAATCTTCTTACATATACAGGGTATTTTTGGAACGCTCCCGAAAACTAAGACAGGCGACAACACCAAGTATACCTTTGATCATGGGTCACAAATAAATTCGATCCTGATGAAAAAAAAATCATCTTTTTACAACGTTTTATTAGCTTTATTCACGCGCCATCATGTTAGTACAGCTAAATGAAACGATACTTTCATAAAAAATATCATGAAAATACTGAAACATATAACCAGCAGTGGAATGACTAAATTGATATCACCTGACTAAAGGTCAATGGTCAATGGCCGCGCGAACGCAAATTCGCGCGGCCCGCAACTAGCGGGCCATACTACAATACCTAATAATTTACAACACTTATTTTGCCACTGTGCTTGTCTCCACGTAGCCACTTTAATCCGAATTTACAGGTTAAATAACCCAAATAACTGGTTCGATTCCCCGCTAATGAAAAAATACTTAAATGAAATGTAACCAAGTTTGGAGTCATGCGTTTTTATTCATCGTGTAGGTATGTTTATTATTCTCGTGTATTCAGTTATGTACCTATTCAGATTAGTCTAGTACTAAGTTATTTAAAAAAAATAATTATGAAACAGCTTACCGCTCTAAATCCTCCGTGGTCTTATGAGATGCGGCTCAAATTGTGCTCCATTCATTTCAAGGTAGATTTGGGTGCAGGCGGGGCATCGTCGTGTGGTCTTCGACACAGTCCGTACGTAGTTTCTCGAAAGCATCCACGATCCTTTGGCGCATTTCGTCAGCACTATCACACTCACGATTAAAAACCCTTTCTTTCACATACCCCACAAAAAGAAGTCTAACGGGGTCAGATCTAGTGAACGAGGTGGCCAAGCGTGTGGTCCTAGTCTGCCGATCCAGCGATCATCAAATAGATCATTGAGGCGCTCACGGACGAACCTCACGAAATTTGAGGGGCACCATCATGCTGGAACCATGTGCGGCGATATTCAGCCAACGATAGGTCGTTTAAAATGTCAACCAACTGTTCATTTATAAAGTTTAGGTCTCGCTGTCTGTTCAGTCGCTCTGACAGAAACACTGGTCCCAGTATGCGATCCTTAAATAAACCTGCCCATACGTTAACCGACCATCGGGTTTGGTTCCCGGTTTGTCGAACAGCGTGCGGGTTAACCTCTGAATACACGTGTGTATTTCTTCGGTTCCACAGACCGTTTCTGGTAAATGTCGACTCATCCGTCCAGATAATGTGCTCAATGGAACCAGGCACACGTTGTTGCTGGTATAATAACCAACGGCAGAAAACTCGTCGGCGGTCGTGATCGCCGGGAACTAAAGCTTGCACTTTGTGCAATTTGTATGGGTGCATTCGGTTACGCTTCAACACTTTGTGCACTGCACAGTATGACACAATTGTTCCATCCCGACGTCTTAACAATTTATTTAGCGATACTTCGTGTACGTAACCTAGGTTCGGATACGTAACATGTTGCCGTATTCACAATCACTATAAACGTACGCGTTAAGCATTATTAAAACAAAAAACGTAACAACAAGAATAATACCAACACGTAATTACAAGTAATAACAATTTAATAAACATAACGATTGAGCTGTCCCTCGCGCACGCGTGTACAAAATCAACACGGAACTGTTTCAAAAACTACAATTAATAACGAACCCCGACAAAACTGAAACCTACCTACTGCGTCACAGCGTGAGGCGACACGAGCCGGCCGGGTTACATTCTGCCGTCATAATAAAGAAGGACGCAACTAACAAAAACGTAAAATGGAAATAAAAAATAAATTGATGAATTTTTCTTTCAGACACCGTGTCTAAAGTATATTAAAAGGTATCTATATGAAAATTGAAATATACGTAGAGACATGAAGATTTTAAGGACGAACTTATTTTTTTGATAATTTGTTAATTCATTTAAATAAAACGAATTTTCCTTTTCATCGTAGTTTAAAAAATGCACCTGGCAACACAAAAACATCGAAGGAAAGACGCATATAACTATTTGCGTCTTCCCAACCCAATAAATAAAAAAAAACTGCCATTCATTTAACATTTTTACATATTTTGATAATAATTAAAAATTAAAAATTTTGTACCACCGACTTTAATATAAAGATAATTCAAAAACTATTGGTCTGACCTCGATCAAATTTATATGGGACCACATGTGAAACACCAGCTATTAATAATAAGATATAGAATAATAAGACAAGAATAATTGAAATTTAAGTAATCGATGCAAATATTATTAAAGATGACGTAGCAACTGGTTAAATAAGTCTTTTTTTTATGTTGAATTTGTATAAGTCTTTTCTACTAAAAAAATGTCATCTGTGATCAACAGTTACGTCCAAAATTCTTACGATAACTTCTAAAATATTGATATTTGTAAATATTAAAAAAAATTAGTAGATGCGCCTTCTTATCATGAGTCGAATGGTATATTTAACTCACTTATTCAAAAATTGTTAGATGCGCCCTTTTTTCTTATGACCGCGGCATTGTTTCGTACCGATCTAGATACAGGTCGACAGCGGAGGGAGTGTGGGTACAGTCGCGTTCTAAGGTACTACATGGTATTGGGCTATTGTTTTATAATATTATAGTAATTAATTGTTTTAATGTAGAATCATAATAGGTGTTTTACTAGCTACTTAGAACTTTGGAAGAGGTGGGAATTAAAAATGGATAATGTTTACTTGAGCATTATTTGTTATTTCTATCGTAAAATATAAAGTACTTTGTAACAAGAAAACTTAAGCTAAGGATAACACGCCGTCCATTATGACGTCTTGGGTCACATGGAAGCCAGATGTTGATGGTGTGTTGGTGTAACTGGATGCTACTTCATCATCACTTTCATCTTCGCTTGAGCTTCCGTCATCAGGTCGATCACATGGTATTTTTTCTGTATTCTTCCTCAACACTTTTAACTTTACTGCACAATTTTCCCCATTCACCTTCTCCCATCATATTTACCTTTTCGTTCACTAGTTTAGTCATAAAACAATAGATATAAATAATTTTTCTTTCCTTTCTTTTTAAAACATCGTCGGGAGTCGCAAAGTAAGCTGTGTATGCGACTGTATTTTTGGAGCGAACAAAGCGCGGGAACCAATAGCATGCAGGCCAAGTAATACTGGCGGATTGTTCCCCCGTCGCGCCCCCTTCGTACCAATATGTGATAAATCGCTCAGTGCCCAAGTTCAAGGCCAGCGTTCTTTTTTTCACCGTTCGCGCGTACATTAACCTCCATTAGTCAGGTGATATCAATTCAGTTTCCACTGCTGGTTTTATGTTTCAGTATTTTCATAATTTTTTTAAGAAATTTACGTTTCATTTAGCTGTACTAACATGATGGCGCGTGAATAAAGCTAATAAAACGTTGTAAAAATATGATTCTTTTTTCATCAGGATCAAATTTATTTGTGACCCATGATCAAAGGTATACTTGGTGCTGTCGCCTGACTTAGTTTTCGGGAGCGTTCCAAAAATACCCTGTATATATTAACTATATATATATATATATATATATATATATATATATATATATATAGTTAGTAAGAACCATCTTCGTACTTCAAGGAATATTCTTCAAGGAAAAAAGAATTAGCGAAATATATATATAGGAGATGGTTGGGTACTAACATTCTGCTTAGAATCCCTTATGCAATAAAATTAAATCCATACTTAAGCATACTACTGCAAGACTTTAGGATAATGTAAGCTCGTTGTGCGTAGATCTGAGTATTTATATTTGAAAGATGGAGATAGCTTTCGTTAACTTCCAATACCGTTCAGCTGATAAAGGTGAAAACTTGCGCGCGCCCGCTTAAGTTTATGACAAGAAATGCATTGAAACGCGTGCCGGAAATAGCTATGTATAAGTAAAATTTACAACCGTCATACATCCCATATGTGGGCGCAAGCTTCTTCTCATTTTTGAGGGGGATATGAAGCACGGTGGTAGAGCCACGCAGCAGTTTTTGCTGTTGCATGTATGGGCCGGCTCGAGCCGGGTTTGTACCACGACCTCACAGAATACCGGCGTGAAGTAGAAGCTTTGCTTCTGCGTTTCGTCTGGTGAGTGCAGGTGGCCGGAGGCCCAATTCCCCCCCCCCCCCCCCCATCAACATGGTAGCGGAATTACACGAAGAACTACCCCAGGAGGGTACCAGCACCCCTGGAGAATCCCTCGCTGAGCATCCACGACCATGTTATTCCGATCCTGAGCGTGGGTGCTCAGGCTGCCCCGCGTATTCTGGGGGGGGGCAAAATTCCGCTCAAAAGCATTACTGCTAGGGGCAAACTGAGCAAGAACACCAAGGCGACCCCTGCCACGCTATCCGTGAATTTCTGCAACATCAGGGGACTTCATTCTAACCTAAACGCCGTCCACTACCATCTTGAGACGGCGAAGCCGGCCTTGCTCTTTCTGACCGAGACGCAGGTTTCCTCTCCGGCTGATATTTCGTATCTCTCCTACCCGGGGTACAAATTGGAGCATTCCTTTGTGCCTCGGGCTGGAGTTTGCGTGTATGTCAGAGAGGACATCTGTTCTCGACGCCTCGGCAGTCTTGAAGGTTCGGACCTGTCCATCCTTAGGCTACGCGTAGACAGCGACGACCATCCGCGCGTCTACGGGTGCCTCTATAGGTCCCATAGCGGTAATGCCGAAACAGACCGACTCATCGACCACGTCCAAATGGCTACAGATTTCTTGCTACAACAGGTCCCATCCGCAGAGATAGTGATCCTTGGCGATTTTAACGCCCACCACGCCGAATGGCTCGGTTCACGTCTAACCGATCATGCGGGGAGATCTGTTTATGACTTTGCCTTGGCATATGGTCTGACACAACTGGTTACTTCGCCTACGCGGATTCCAGATGTGGAGGATCATACACCTTCCCTGTTGGACCTTCTGCTGACCTCTCATCCGGATGGATATCAGGTTTCCGTCTCGGCTCTTCGGACCATTGTCTGATCCGGAGTGTGGTGCCACTCACGCTCCCTTCGCGGTTGCGTTCTGCAGGTTGCCGCCGTGTTTGGCATTACAGGTCGGCGGATTGGGACGGAATGCGGTCCTTCTTTGCATCCTACCCATGGGGGCGGGTTTGCTTCTCGCCGGATGATCCCAGCGCTGTTGCTGACTCTGTCACTGATGTGGTGCTACAGGGAATGGAACTATTAATTCCATCATCTGTGGTACCCATCGGAGACAGATGTCAGCCTTGGTTTGGTCGCTCCTGTAAGACTGCATTACGCAGTAAGCAGGAGTGTTATCAAGCCTGGGCTGCGGCTTCGGCGACTCGGGATGTAAATACCAGCACACTTAAAAAGAATTATAACTTCGCCTCCAGGTCCTTCAAAAGAGTTATTGCCATGGCAAAGTCAGAGCACATAGGCAGAATTGGCGAGAAACTAGTTCGCCTTCCTTCGGGAACCCGTGCATTCTTGTCTCTCGCCAAGGCTGTCCAAGGGAATTTCTGTAAGCCATCACTACCATCTCTGCACCGGGAGGATGAGGCTCATGACGCAAAAGACAAAGCCGACCTTTTAGGCTCCCTTTTTGCGTCCAACTCGACTCTTGATGACGGGGGGAAAACACCGCCGACCATCCCGCGGTGTGAGTGCTCCATGCCGGATGTGCTGTTCTCACAGCGCTCAGTTCGCAAAGCACTGCTCTCCCTGGACATCCAGAAGTCGAGTGGGCCTGACGGAATCCCCCCAATTGTGCTGAGGACGTGTGCTCCGGAGTTGGCACCGGTCCTAACGCGTCTTTTCCGGTACTCCTACACCCAAGGCGTAGTCCCGAATTCATGGAAGACAGCTTTTGTCCACCCGATCCCTAAAAAAGGCGACCGCTCAGACCCATCCAACTATAGGCCTATCGCGATCACCTCCTTGTTCTCCAAAATAATGGAATCCATTATTAACTGCCAGCTCATCCGGTACCTTGAGGATCACCAGCTGATTAGTGACCGCCAATACGGTTTTCGTCGGGGTCGATCAGCTGGTGATCTTCTGGTCTACCTGACCCATAGATGGGCGGAGGCAGTAGAGTCCAAGGGGGAGGCGTTGGCCGTTAGTCTGAACATTGCGAAGGCCTTCGATCGGGTTTGGCACAAAGCGCTTCTTTCGAAGCTCCCTTCCTATGGGCTTCCCGAGAAATTGTGCAATTATATCACCAGCTTCCTTGCAGATCGGAGCATCAAGGTCGTTGTAGACGGTGCATGCTCTGACTACAAGCCTATTAACGCTGGTGTTCCACAAGGCTGTGTGCTATCACCAACGCTGTTTCTTCTGCATATCAATGATATGTTGCTAACTGGTAACATTCATTGCTATGCGGATGACAGCACTGGTGATGCTCTATACACCGGCCGTGCCAATATTTCTCGGGAAAACGTCGCTGAGTACCGGAACAAACTTGTGTCTGAAGTCGAGTCTTTGCTGAACAAAGTCTCGGATTGGGGGCGACTAAATCTAGTCCAATTTAATCCTCAGAAGACATAAGTTTGCGCGTTTACCGCTAGAAAGAACCCCTTTGTCGTATCTCCTCAGTTTCAAGGCACTCCCCTTCTTGCCTCAGCCAGTATCGGTATCCTCGGAGTCGACATATCGAGTTACGTGCAGTTTCGTGGTCACTTGGAAGTGACCACGAAACTCTAAAAAGCTTGGCGTGCTCAGCAGAGCGGGACAGTATTTCATGCCGGCACACCGCCTGCTACTTTACAAGGCGCAAGTTCGGCCTCACATGGAATACTGTTCCCATCTCTAGGCAGGGGCTCCCCAGTGCCAGCTCCTTCCACTTGACCGCATCCAAAGCAGAGCGGCTCGAATTGTCGACGACCGATCCCTTTCCGATCGGCTCGATTCATTGGCACTGCGAAAAGATGTTGCATCCCTTTGCATTTTCTTTCGAATCTACCATGGGGAGTGCTCTGAGGAATTGTTCGGATTAATCCCAGCCGCCAAATTTCACGAACGCACATCGCGGCAGAACTTCCGATACCATCCACACCATCTGGATGATTGGCGGTCCACCACTGTGCGATTTAGTAGATGTTTTCTTCCTCGCACGACCTCCTTGTGGAATCGATTACCATCAGCGATTTTTCCGGACCGATACGACTTAGGGACCTTCAAGAAAAGAGCGTACTCCTTTTTAAAAGACCGGCAACGCATCTGCGATTCCCCTGGTGTTGCAGTTATTCATGGGCGGCGGTAGTCACTTACCATCAGGTGAGCCGCATGCTCGTTTGCCCCCTCTCCTATAAAAAAAAAAATAACTCCGCTATGTTGCTCCAATGGGTGGTCGCGGACCTCACATGTCCACGATATATTTATTTTTTTTCAATGTTTTACTTTGTTAGACACTTGGCTTTGTTTTACGGAAATTTATACAATTAAAAAGACCTAGTTCTAAAACCACAATTTACACTGCACGGTCTCGTAGTTATTGCCAATTATTGCTGTGTAGGGTGGAACCCCTATTACATTACAATTTGGTAATTTTTTTATAGGATAAAGGTGATAAACGAGCACACAGTCCACCTGATGGTAAATAGGTAGTTGCTGAGCACCATAGACATTTACATCCATCCTCAACTACGTATTAAAATACAAGGGCTAAGATAGAATGCCTCGTTTCCAATAAAAGGGGTCTCCGGTTCTCTATACTCACCATACGAAACACAGCAGCATCAAACTGCTATTTTACGCTGGTATTCTGTGAGAGCGTGGTACTCACGATTACTTCCGAGTTGAACTTTTTTACGGTAGAAAGCTACTTCATTCTAATTTTCTGTATAAATAAGTCAATGGTTATATTGATACCTCGTGTGGTGGCGGGTAAGAAAACCCACTAGCACATATCTTACCGTGTATGTCGTAAAAGGCGACAGGAGGAAACTAAGGCAGAAGATGGGCAGCAGCATCTTTCTGATAAAAGCAAAAATCAATCACAAAAAGCTGCGGTTGCCAACTCGCTCGCCAAGCGTGGCAATTATGGCAATATACCCCCCATGAGCAACGACAATAATAAGTGCCCGGCGGCCCCACCATTCCTGGCTAAGGTGGCGACCATGGTAACGGCGGAGCAGAGTGTGATAATAATCTCCGGTGGAGATTCGGTTGGCACCTACGACGACTCAACCTGGTAACTTATGACACACGCGCCCTGAGAACTGACGAGAAAATCCTCGAGCTGGAAGAAGAGAAAGATTAGTTACACTGAAACATTATAGGATTATCCGAGGTCCGAAAAGAGGGGGAGGACACGGTAATCCTCAAACTCGGCAACTTGTTATATCAACGGGAGGGTGACCATCTGTCCCAAGGAGGTGTTGGATTTATCGTCCACAAGTCTATCGTTACAACGTTGCAAAGATTGGGAGTGCATCGACAAGGGTTGCATACCTTATACTCAGAATCACCTAACGGTATTTGCTGAAGGTCATACAGGTTTACGCATCAATCTCGGCACATCTCAATGAAGAGGTGGAGGAAATGTATGTGGATATCTCGAGATCCAAGCGTTCTTCCAAAACCCACTATACGGTGTTAATGAAAAACTTCAACGCAAAACTAGGCTCATGAAAGAACAGTGAGTATAAGTTAGGAACATTCCAAATAGGGCAAAGAAACCATCAGTATTTTCATGATATTTTTTATGAAATTATCGTTTCATTTAGCTGTACTAACATGATGGCGCGTGAATAAAGCTAATAAAACGTTGTTAAAAGATGATTTTTTTTTCATCAGGATCGACTTTATTTGTAACCCATGATCAAAGGTATACTTGGTGCTGTCGCCTGTCTTAGTTTTCGGGAGCGTTCCAAAAATACCCTGTATATAAATATATACATATAAATATTAAAAAAAAATATTAAAAAAACAAGAGAGAACGGTGAGCTGATAGTAGGGAAATTTGGAATAGGGCAACGGAACCCAAGGGGCCAGCAGCTGGCCGACTTCACGGAGAAAGAGGGACTCTCTATAATGAACTCTTTCTTATAGAAGCGACCCCACGGGAAGTGAACCTGGTCGAGACCCGACAGTTCAACAAAAAATGAGAATAACTTTATTATGACGACTAGGTGGCAACTGTTCAGTGACGTCTCAGTGATTGCGGTGGAAACTTATAGCTATCACCGAGTTAGTTTTTAGTGTCTAGAAGATTGCAATGCAGTGGAAGATATGAATGACAAGCTAATGGAAATTTTCCATGCGGTCGGAGCTAAGTTTTGCAAGACCCGCCGTAGAAGAACACAAAATCTCTCCGATCAAACTGTTAATCTCATGGCTGTTAGACGGGAAATGAAGCTGCAGTCTTCAGCAGATATGATATCAAACAATCAACTGAACAGACAGATCTCCAAATGCATACGGCGAGACTTACGCAATTTTCACACTGCTCCTATTGAAGAAGCGGTTGAGCGGAACTAAGGCTCCAAAGTTTTTGCCAGAGAACTGTCTACCAGAAAGAGTCAACTGTCGAAGCTGAAGAACGAATTGGGCAGAATCGTTCCTGGGACACCTGAGATTTTTAGTGAGATTGTAAGGATATATGGGCAGCTTTACAAGTCATTGTGGAAGCCACACGCAAGTGTGAGCAAAGATCCAAGAGCAAGTTTTAACCGACACCATTCCGAAGATATCCGTCAGTCTGAGCGAGATTAGAATTGTTCTCTAGCACCTTAAAAATGGCAAGTCCCCGGGTGAGGATGGAATTGCAGTTGAGCTTCCGAAATCGGGTGGAAAACCAGTACTTGAAGTCCTTCAGAAGCTCTTTCATTCCGTCCTCCATGGTGTACTACTCCAGTGGCGTGGAGCAGAAGTTTGGTGGCTTTGTTCTTCAAGAAAGGAGACAATGCTCTCTTGACCGATTTCCCTTCTGAGCCGCGTCTACGTGCTATTTTAGACAGTCATTACGAATCGTCTCGCACGCAGACTCGACAACTTCCAGCCTTTCGAACAAGCCGGTGTCCGAAAAGGCTTTAGCACCATAGACTACATACACACCCTTCGGCAAATTGTACAGAAGACCGAAGAGTACAATCTGCCATTTAGTGTTGAGTATGTGGACTATAAGAAAGCCTTTGATTCCGTCGAAATTTGGGCGGTGCTGCAGTCATTTCAGTGGTGCTAAGTGGACTACCGGTATATTGCAGTGCTGAATTGTTTGTACAGTAGTGCTACGATGGCTATCCGAGTACAGAACCAGATTAATACAAACGTCTCATCACTCATAAACCCGCTTACAAAGTATACATTCCATCTTCTTAAACTCAAAACTTCGTCATTCAGAATACAGCCATTCTGATCTCATATAGCATTCATTCTAGGCTGTTTTGAATATCCCCTGGCAGTTCTTATGAGTTTCCGGAACATTTTAGTGTTTGCTTGGAAGTTATCCAATATTTTTCTATCATTTTCATCTGTTTTTTTCCATTTTTTTTCCACTTCTTTTCACTTCTTTACTCTCTTATTTTGATATCTAAATACTGTCTTTTTTCCTTTCAATATCATTATTCGTACCGCTAGAATTACTTGTCTTGGTTGCTAGTGTAAATCTAGCCATGTTTTCTTCTTTGCTTCAACTTCCATCCGTACATTCCACCATAATGTGTTATTTTTCCTTTGATTTGTTCTCTCACTTAGACCTCATAGTTCGGTAGCTGTATCCACCAAACCTTTCTTGAAATTATACCACACAGTCTCCAAGTCTAAATCATTCATACACAATTCAGCCATACCACTTATATTTTCTCTCAGTCTACATTTGAACTTCTCTTTCACACCTTCATCTTGTAACCTCTCTTTTCTTATACGCTGTAACGCAGAGGTAGACACAGATGTCTGATGCCGCTAACGTCTGAAAAGACCATTAATTCGGCATAAGACAGAGTAATGGTCAGTCCCTACGTTGGACCCCCGGTAAACCCTTGTATCTACCACCGTGCTTCTCATTCTTTCATCCACAAGTATGAAATCTATCATGCTTCTATCATCACCTCTTTCCCATGTATACGTGTGAATCTTCTAATGACGAAGGAAAGTGTTCGTCACAAAAAGATTCTTTTCCACACATACGGTGAGGAGGCTTTCACCATTCTCATTTATACTTTCATCACCAAACGTTCCCAATATCCTTTCATAACCAGCCTCTTCACCCCAACCTTTCCATTAAACTCTCCTAATATCACAATATTTTCATTAACCTTGCATTTCATTAGCACCATCCTTACTAACTCCCAAAACTGCTCTCGGATATAAGTGGGCTTAGACATGTCTGGGGCGTAGACCCTTTGAACAATCAACTTTTAAGCCCACTTTGATTCGTATCCATAGCATTCTCGGGCTTACACATTCATACTCTGTCACACAATTACCCATTCTTTCTGAAAGGATGATACCGACTCCCTAGGATGCCCACTCGGTCTATATGCCATGTGTAGTGGCATCCTTTCCCTTCCGTTTCGTCTCATTTACACATAACACGTCTATTCCTCTATCATACATCATATCTCATACTTCATACATCTTATCATTCATTAGTCCATATACATTGAACATAGCCAGACGGGTTCGCAATCCACATTTCGCCCTTCCGGGGGACAGAACGTGATGGGTGGCGAAACTCGTCCCCGGTTTTCCTCCCGGAGATTCTTCGCACCTCTGCCCCATTAAAGGGCGCTGGGAACTAGGGGCCATTTCGTAACTTTTTTGCCTCATGGTGTGGAAGTAGGGGGTGGTTTCTTTTTTACGCCGCTACCACACGGCGAGGAGCCGAGTCTGTTCTTTCGGCTTTGTCGCTTGTTTAGCACCATCCGGGGAACACGTAGAGGATGAGCCTAGCTTATGTGGTCGAAGCCTACGATCGCGAGCGACTCACCCCTCTACATTACACAACTTTTTTATTTTTCTTTTTTCTTTCTTTTCTCTTTTTTATTTTCTCACTATCTGAATTTTCCAGCTAATTTCAGAGCTTAACATAAAATTGATACACTTGATAAACATTTAGTCATAATATGTTACTAGTAGGTTGGTTTTAAAAATACTATTTTAAAGGTAACATATAGAGTTACACATCTCAACTTAAAGTTTTCCGTGGAAGAGAAATGCTTCAAATACATATCGCAGAAATACTCAGACATTTTCCATTACCGGCGTGTCAAATGTATACTTGTACCAGACGATAAGGTAACGATACAATAAACTGCAGAAATAAAAAAAAATTACTATATTTTCACTTACGCTAACATGCTTATCGATTATAACCAACAATGACGTTGATTATTTGTTCATGCGTTGATTGTTCTTATCTTGATAGAAAGGAAAACTGACATTTAGATTTGACATTAAATTTATATTATAGTTAAAAAAATAAGCCTACATTAGTATGATGATTCTTCTTTCTTTTTTCTTCTTTAACGACATGTAAAAGTCCACTACTGGACATAGACTTTTAACCCTTTCGCTGTCCCGTGCACTACATATAGGTCATTGCTATTGTCTTACTAGTGTGTCTAAAAACCGTGTGTAATATCTCAATTTTATAGCCAATGTTCTACGATATATTACACAATTTTTTTTTATATTTACTGAATATTTTACATGGGTAGCTCATGTTGATGTGCGTGTAATAAAACTTAAAACTCGATCTCGGGTGCCTTGATGTGCGTTTCTTATTAAAATATATTTAAAAGTTTAATAATACATTTCAACACAAAAGGTAATCGAGCGGATAATAAGCGCTTTTCCTAAAATCAGCAAACAGAGTTCGATTTGCGTCGCCATCAATGAAGTCGTTTGAAATAGAATTTAAATTTCATGTACTCATTCATCTTTTACTTCGTAGTGATGGCTATGAGGCAAAACAATAAGACATATTCGTCAAGACGCGTCGAGGTAGCACGGCTAACTTTTCAAAGCTTATAGCTCACTCAGAAATAATAGAATGACTTTCATAGCCAAAGTCAAACTTTTTATTCAATTTAGGCTTATTCAGCAGTTTGTAAAGCTCTTAAGAACGAACTCTCCGGGCTTCTCAGAAAAGAATTTGCAAGAACCACAGGGTTTTTAGAAAGTCATGTTAAAATTTCATTTAAAATTACTATTTTAAAGTTAGTTAAAGTGACAGCCTATACACGTATATACATATGTATATATTATGTCTTATTCCTGGGAACAGGCTGCCTCTTATTTCTGAGAGTGTTTCAATAATACAATACATTAAAAATAACAATTTGTAATAATATAACACAATGTAACTATTTTATAGATATTTTTAAAATATCGGTTATAGCAAAATTATATCAGTAGCCTTAGAAGGACGGGAAGGGAAGAGGACTTTCAAGTGCAGTTAGATTAATTTCCCCAAATGACTGTCCTCAACACATTGATTCATCTTATTATAATCTTATCCTAACAGATTTTTTTAAGTTTGTATTAGATTGTTGACGCACCATGTATTAGAGATAATATTGTACAATTTTATGGACTTACTAAAAAAAGACTTTCTAGTTTTAGTTAATCTATACTTAGGAAGGAACCTTTAGCGCATCACCGCGATTCTTTCTTCATTTAGTATAGTAGTAGTAGTAGTCCACCTTTTATTAAAATTAATACATTTATATTCTTCAAAATATACAAAAAATGTATCTTTATAAAAAATATACCCAAATATATAGTTTTCGGTTTGTTTCGATTAAAAACGGCTCGAAAAAATTAAACCTCGCCCATATCCGCTTTGTCTTGAAATTGTCGCGTCTCGACTAAGCGTTGCCCATATCGCTTGCATTTGAATATTGTTTTTAATCCCGTAGCAGATCTCTACAGTTCCATACCGTAAGATATAGTAGTGTAGAAGTAAGCATGTATTGGTTTTGGATGGAATTCGGACGTTACCTGGTACTAGTATTACAGACTGTTGCTTTTTCAGTTTCTTTTCAGTTAATTTAAATATATATATTGACTGTAATAGGTGAACGAAAAGTCTATGAAATAGTTATTGTTCAAATACATTTTATGTAAAATTTATAAAACAAAAAATGTAGTTTTGTTAAAAAGAAGCGATTAAAAATATTAAAATTAAAATCACATGCACCTTACTTTACGCATGACAATAAACAATATATTTATTGATAGATTAATTTCATAATATGTGACTTTCTGGACCGCCCACCGGTTAAACCTTTGTCACCGGTTAAATCGGTCAGCTGACGACCTTCTAGTACGATCGTTTTACTATAATTTTTAGTTTAAAAAGAAGTAAATGGCAACAATGTGATAAAACATTATTTATATGTGAAAGGTAACGTTATCTTCTTGACATCTATTTTTACAGCAAAAAAAAACTAAACAATTCGGTATTTTTATAGGTTGTTAATTCAGCCGCGTAAGTCGATTTATTCTAGTGAGCAGTGAGGCTTCAACAAGTTTATTCTACGAGTAGGACCGCGTGGACTTATGTTTTGACAGACGAGAACGCCTACGTATGTCTTCTCCCCTCCGATCCGCCGGTGGCCCATGTTACTGTATAATTGGTAGTAAGCGCGACTGCAACTGTTCCGGGTTCGAGTGCCAGGTCGGGACAGAATAAATTATGACGTTTTTCTGTTGATGATTGTCAGTAGTAGCTTGGAGTTAGGAAGCTGACCGTGTTGTACTCTTGTGCTTACGAAAGCACGTAAAGCCGTTGGCCCTGATATGTCTCCGGTGGCATCGGTTTGCCATCCATTTTGACTATGGGAGTGAGGGAAGAAAAAGGAACACTATAGCTCTATAATCCTATCCTGCGCAGATAGCTAGTCTCCATTGAGAATGGCCTCCGTGACCGACATTTGGTCTGGAGAACATTATTGCTCTATGCTATAGTTGCCGAGCTTAGCAAGCGGGTTGGTAAATGCACTTTTCATTATTTGAAATGTTTATAATTAAGATGCTGCTGCTCATCTTTTGTTTCATTTTCCTCTTTCGCCTCTTATTACACCCATGCAATGATAAGGGCTAGTGGATCCAATTACGTCGTTACTCCATGGCAAACACGGAAGCATGCCATATAGACAATACACGAAATAATTTCTGAAACTCACTACATTAGAGAAGCAAAAAGACGGAAGAAGGAGAAGGAAAAAAGACTACAGAATTGGATCGAAATCTAAATATTTCATTATTGAAATCTAATCCATCTGTCATTACGACATTAATGTTGGTCAAGAAAATATCTTACTTAAACAAGCAACACCGTGTCACACAGAATTTTAATTTAATCTTTATTATTTTAAATATGGATAATCAAGGTTATATTTATGAGCCGAGTCAAGTCATGGCGTGGAAGGCCAAATGTGCCCATCACAATAGAGTAACGTGATGGACGTAATTACATGACAATACTAAAAAATCATTAAGTATCTACGCAAACCAACAACAACACTGCTTATCACGATATAACACTGGTTGCCTTCTCCACAGAGTATTCTGACAACAAAGAGTATTCTTTTTTCCTCCTTCTACCGGAATTGCCACTAAAAAACCAGAAGCATTGTGGCATTAAATGACTTTATAGGAATCGCCGCTTCCAAAAGAGAACTCAAACATTTGAAATGACTGCAAAACAACTCCAAAGTGGGGAGGTAGAGAGTAGCGGAAGGAATCACGAGCACGTCAAATGCGTTGAATTTTTTACTACTGAAACGACCTTCCTCGTTTCAACTTTACTCCCACTTCTATTTATCTCTTTTTATCTTCTAATGTCAGAAATAGAGGATCTCTGACATATTATAATGTGTCATTATAATATGTCACTACTTCGGTTTGATATGGAGTTGGAAAGTAGGCCTTCACCAAAATTTAAAGGACATTAGAAAACATCCCGTGTAGTGGTGGTTTAAAAATACCCACTCCCCATATCTTCCTGTGCGTGTCTTAAGAGGCGACAGAAGGAAACTGAGGCAGGAGATGGGCAGCAGTATCTTTCTGATAACATTAAAATAACAATAAAAATGTGTTTTGAAATTCGCTTGCCAAGCGTGGCAACTATGGAAAATTCCCCTCGCTATTTTTGGCTACGGTGACAACCATGACAACGGCGGGATCATCTCAGGCCGGCCCTTCACTTCGGGTCGGCCCTTAACATCGTGCCAGCCATGTGGGTTTTTCTTCGTTCACCGTGGATTACCAATCCTTGGCCCCTCCCATCACACTAAGCCCCACCGCCAGGACAAGGATGGAACCCGGTCACGGGGGTATCTAACCCAAACCTGAGCATGTCAAGCATTGCATAGACGACCTAAAGCAGAGAATCGCTGCTTGGGGGAAGCGGATTCAGCAATATACCAAGAGGTCTCAACAGTGGTAGAGCCACGCGGCAGCTTTTGTTGTCGCACGGATGGGCCGGCTCGAACCGGGGTGGTACCACGACCTCACAGAAAACCAGCGTGAAGTAGAGGTTACCTCTGCGTTTCGCTTGGTGAGTGAAGGTGGCCGGAGGCCCTTTTTACTGGAAATAAGGCATTCCATCTTAGTCCTCAAGGATGACAACGCATCTACATTTTGATTTGTAATAGAGGATAGATGTAGATGTCTATGGGCCGCAGCAACCACTTACCATAAGGTGGACTCGTTTGTCTGTGACTGTGTGCTCGTTTGTCACCCTTTTTCATTAAAAAAAGGTCGACACAGTTCAACCAGAATTGTATTTTCCAGAGTAATCAGGATAGGCTATATAAATCATTAAAGCGACGTATTAAATAATTGGTACGTGGAATGGACTAAACACCGAACATGGCCAACACTGTCGTATTCGGGCGCGGCCTGTGATCAGACCCCATAAACCACAGCGATGGACCTTGGACGGAAGTTGTGGCGAGTCAGTGTGCGAATGTTACGCCCATGTACCCCGTCATTATAATGCGGGACGACGTAGCTGAGGCGGTCCGAAGGGCTCCGAACTGGAAAAGTCTGGGGCTCGACGGACTGCATCGCTGAAGGAATTCGTGGCATGTCACGCTGTGGTAGCCCGACAGTTCCAAGAGGCTCTCGACCAGAAGTTGCTCCCGAGCCTTTTCACTAAATAGGATCACTCATTTGGTTCCTTAAGGCTAGGATACCACAAAACCAAGCAAATACCGCCCCATCACGTTTCTACCTACCATATACAAGACACTAACATCAGTTTTGAGCGCAAGAATCACTCGTCACCTGGACTCAAATCAGGTGTTGTCGCGCGCTCAATATGGATGTCGAGGCGGTGGTCGTGGAACCAAGGAACCACTCCTTATTGACGCGCTCTTTGACAAGTTCGTAAAACGCTACCGTCGGATTCTCTATGCTACCTGGATAGACTACAAAAGGGTATTCAAGACGGTGCCTCATACATAGCTGAAGAGGGTCCTTGAGCTGTACAAAGATGACAGTAATGTTAGAGATTTCCTTGGGCAGTGTATGGGGCAGTGGAGTACGATCCTTTGTCATCTAGGTAAACGAATGACGGCTGCGGAGAACCACAAAGAATAAGATGGGTTATCTTCCAGGGCGATTGTTTGAGTCCAATCTGGTTTTGGCTCACTCTGAACCCTCTCAGTAACTTACTGGAGGGTTCCGGGAGGGGATTTCAGCTTCGGAAACGAGGTACAAAAGTGACCCACCTTTTCTATATGGATGATCTCAAGTTATTTGCCTCCAGTTGAGCAACTTATAGAATTGCTAAACATCGCTCGTGATTTTAGCAATTCTATTAGAATGGTGCTGGGGATGGAAAAGTATGCGGTTATCCATGTCGAAAGTGGTAGGGTTGCTAACTTTGAGAGCATAGACTTACCCATGCCCATCAACATAATGACCCTTTCCAAAACTGAAACATACCGATACCTGGGTATGTCACTGCACATAGGTATCGATAAGGTATACATGAAACAATCAGTTTGCGATCTGTTTTATGCAAGCTTGACCAAGTGCTTAACAGCCTTTTATCGTGCGTGAATAAGACACACGCATATAAAGGTTGCGTCATGCATGTCAAAGATATTGATGGTCGACATTACCATTCCTTATGATGAAAACCTCGTGAAAGCCGAAACAGATAAGCAGACAAAATATCTGGACCTGAGTCACGAGGTAACCGACATGTTCGGTGGTCTGCCGACAGAAATTATTCCTGTGATCGTTTCTGCGAACGAGTTAATCCATGTCAGTCTCTCAGGCGACCGGAACTCCGCGACGGACTGCTCCGAGCTCAAATACAGAAGACAATGCTCCTCAATGCCGCCCACATCGTCCGCCGCTTACTTTCCCTTTCCCGCTAAACCTCTGCTGTTTGGTCTCTCCTGCCGAGGGCTTCCATCTGATTGGATTTTTATTTATGCATGTATTTTTTATGTATTTATTTTATGTTATTGATATTTATGTATATTTTTCATTTTCATTTATATATTTATACAGCCTATCCAGAAAACTATGTAAATAATCCAAATAATAATAATATCTTATGTAACACTTATTCGAGGCTATTTTTTTTTTATAAAGAGGAAAGAATTATAACACAATTTTTTTATTCACACACAAAAAGAAAATTAACAAAACTAATGCTAGGAACAATCTTACATGATTAACGGCCCCACGCAAAAGAAGAGCGATCGCGTCGCGCGCACTGTTTTTATACCATTAGGGCTTGCAGGGGAAGGGAGACTTCTATCTTCTACTACACGGCCTCTCCTGACAGGAGACCGTCCTCGGGCTCCCTTTTTCTTTGAATATCGGCCTCATCACTGGGGCATGGAGAGTGCAGACGCCGCTTCGATCACAGCTGACGCGCTCGGTGAGGGCTCGTCGTTGTCCCTTGTGATGCAGGCTCTGGGTGTCGGCGCAGAGGGTCTCTCTATTCTCGAAGTTCCTCTCTGCTGCTCTTCCTCTACATCCTGCCCCAAGTGTTCAGCGTCAAGTGGCTTAGGTCTTGGAGACTGTCCTTTTACAAATTGAGACTCCTCGGCAGTGGACTCTTCGCCTTCAATGTCTGCGTCTGTCAACAAGATATACCACAACTATTATGTTAACGAAAACATTATCTCTTCGTTACAACATATCGTCTGAGTAAGTCATAGGCACTACGTTCGCATAACTTAACAAAATAACTGACTAAGTCATAGGCACAACGTTAGCATAACTTAACAAAATAATAACCGATTAAGTCATAGGCACTCCGTTAGCATAACTTAACATCTACTTAAGTCATAGGCACGACGTTAGCATAACTTAAGCTAGACGCGACAGAGGCACAACGTTAGCTTGTCCGCCTTCTACTTTTGAGAAAGAGGCACAACGTTAGCGTATCTCAATATTACTCTATCAGAAACGAAGCACTACGTTACCTATTTCTGACACGTGTAACTACTGACCCTAAAAGAAAGCATGGGGCAACCGCATACCTCTTGTGTAGGCTAAAGTAACGATACTGGCTTAATTATTAATGTAACTTTCCTGTCTCGGCCCTTTCTGACCATGAATTTTCAAATCTTTACCAATCGCTATTCAACAGCAGACAATGAGTGAGCTCTTGAATATATTTCATACAGACTAAACTTGCATAATTTTTTTCTTAGGAACACTGCGCATACGGCGCAGACCGTACTATACACTGAAGACACAGGCCAACCAGATAAACGCGCTCCAGCGCCAGCGAGCTGTCTCGGCGCACCAGTGCCAGCGAGCTGTCACGCTGTACTCGCACTAGAGAGCAGTCTCGGCGCACCCGCACTAGCGAGCTGTCTCAGCGCACCCGCACTAGCGAGCTGTCTCAGCGCACCCGCACTAGCGAGCTGTCTCAGCGCACCCGCACTAGCGAGCTGTCTCGGCGTACTCGCACTTGCGAGCTGTCTCGGCGCACCAGCGCCAGCAAGTCGCTGCGCCGTATCAGCGCCAGCAAGCCGTTGCGCTATATCAGCGCCAGCAAGCCACTGCGCTACACTCGCACCAGCGAGCTGTCCAAACTTCAACATTGTAGGCATAGGCGCCAAGTTTGCATACCTCCCAGTGGCTGTTAATATAAGCACAAAGTTAGCGTTAACTAGTACCTGAAACCTGTTTCATATTGGATTTTACTCAAGGTAGTTTTAATGTAAAATTTGAAGTACACAACAGTAAAAGCAAGAGACATTTAAATAACTACGTCAGATAAGCATGTACTTAAGTATATCCAACACAGGTCTCGCAAAATAGGTATTCAAAGTAATTTAAGATTGAAACAGGTGTAAAACGTTTTAGGTGCATGAAACAAATAAATAATCTGCTTTGCAAAATTAAAAATTAAAACAAATGAAGACAAATGTATTGCAAACCATAGAATTCGAGGCTTCAAAAGTTCACCACACATTCTCTTAAGAAACGGTATATGTGTGGACATGGCACTCACAAATCATTGCACACATTGCAAATACGGCAACTATGTGGAGAGACTGATCCTACCACATATTCCAAAAGAAAGGAAGCAACTGTTCAAGATCTACACATTACAAAAGGCAACTGCATGCAGAGGCGTTGGCTACTACACACATTGCAAATATAAAGAGCAACTTTATGAACATATCACACATCAAATTGTAACAGTAATTTAACCGTCTCTGCTCGATAAACATCCGCGTGACATGGCTCACCACTCGCAACGAAAACTGAGCAAGCGTCACACGTCAATTTGCCGCGCCAAAGCATCGTGTGGTCGGCAGAAGCCGTACCGCTGCAAGATCCGCCAAGACATAGCAGGTAGCAGCGGCGTAGCCTCAATCATACCAAGGCTCGGCCACGCCAATGTCCAAATGGCCGTCGACTATTTGGAGTAAACTGTAACACTTATCAACACACTAGAATACAAACAGGCTATTTATTTTTTTCATTTCATAGCACGTTAAAGTTAATCCTTTGTTTGATATATCGCTTAAACATTTCGAACTTTAAAATGTATGGGCTACATTATTTCGTGGGCTACGTATTTTCATATCAATTCACAAAAAATCAAAACTAGACATTCATCAATTACAACAAAACTCGAACAAGTTAAGTTTTCACTGGATGCAAACTAAAACTCATTTAGTTACACCTCTTTTCAATATTTCTTTCAACATTTGTTAACATACTTGGGTACGTTAAGAAACAATGAAAGTCCTCGCGGGTACTTTTAATATAAATCCAACAAAAAGATTTAACTTTTAGCTTAAAACATTTCACTTTATACTTTTACTTAACACTTTAATAATAGGTCAATGTCGAAAATAGGACAGCAAATTTTATTACGACATTTAACATAAAAACAAAGGCATCTTTAAATATTCATAGTGCCCCTCGGGCGTGACAAGCCCCGTAAGAGTGACCGATTCTTTTTCCAGCGGGATCTGGTGAAATCCTGTTGCCATATCAAGGCTTGTAAAATACTTATTTTGTCCTAATCGATCGATGTGATCATGGATCCTCGGTAACGGGAACCGATCCTTGACGATAACTTCATTGGGTTTACGGAAATCTACGCACATGCGGTCCGATCAGTCTTTCTTTTTTAACAAAAAGGATGGGACTCACATATTCGGACTGACTCTTGGATAATCTTTTTTTCTAACACATCTTTAATTATGTCCCGAACGCGAAGGATTTCAGCAAAAGCAAGACGGTATGGTCTATAGTTAATTGGAGTATAGTTGCTTAATTTAATTGACATGCTACCAATTTTTACAGTGGACGTAGCAGTTCCCGATATGAAATACTCTGCAAATTCATTGATGATTATCAGTAACTGCTGCAAATGATTACCAACAAGAGGTGTCTTAACAAGAATAGACGGTTCTGACAGAACAGTCATCACGCTGCTTGATTTACTCGTTTCCCTCACAAGTGACTGAAAATCACGCGTACGAACATATCTAACGCCTTCCCTGTTAAGAACATCTGTGCCCACTATAATCGGCGAATTCATGAACTCTGAGGCCACCACGAAAAAATCTACTTCGAGGGTTAAATCATCAAACTCGATTGGTAAAGTTACGTACGACGTGCTTTCGAGTTCCTGGCTTCCCAGTCCCTTTAACACTCGAAACGCTGGCTTACGTGAACAATCAAAATGTTTCAACAAGCGATATAGTTGACCCGCTGTCAATTAAAATATCTACCGGCACTCCCTAAATAACGGCTACCACAACGTCACTATTGCGGGTATTTTGATTTTCGCGACAAAAGTTTACCTCTTTTTTATTACGTAACTCTGACTTATGTTTAGCGAAACAAGTTTCAATTTTATGGCCCACCTTTTTACAGAAAGAACATATTTCAGACTTAGTTGGCACAAAGACAGGCTTTGAACTTTCACTACTGGATGCATTAGAGTGGCTTTCACCTTTTTCAACTTTAAGTTTTTTATTACAATTAGACTATGTCCCGATTGGCCACACAAAAAGCACCGTCCTTCGTCAAAACGTCTTTTCCGTGGATTTAAATTTGAGACGGATTTATTTTTGAAAAAGGTTGTATTTTGAGACAATGCAGGTCGAGTATTATTATTTTTACTTATAATTGGTTTTACATAGATAGAGAGAAATTCGACTAGCTGGTCAGGTAATAGCTTAGCATTGGTGGTGACTGCTCGTATTTGTGGATCAGTAATCCCGCGTATTACAATTGCAGACACTATCTTATCACTGAGCCCCCGTACAATACGTAAACGAAGTAACGAGCGACGAGCATAGTCAGCGTATGTAGGGTAGTTATCAGAATTTGTACTCATTAACTCGTATAAAATATTTGCAATGTCTGGTGATTTCGGACACAACGGAACGAACTCCTTTTTAAAACTACTCCAACTACGGTCACTCGTTACTCACTCGTTCAACCATGTTTTGGCGTCACCTTTTAAGCAATTACCTATACGTGAGAGGCACTCGTAATCAGACCAATTATTCAAAGTTTTAGCGCGATCTACCTCTTTGCACCAAACTTCAATATTGTGAATACTAGGGTCAAAGTTCGAAACGTAGTAGTATTGACTAGAACTCGCTCCCGTGTTGATAGAACGAATTGCATCAACTATTCGATTAGCCACCGTAGACGACGTATTTTCTTCACTCAGGATACGTGCCGACGCGTTTTCCACGTCCCTACTAACATGCGGTTCAATCGGTGCCCGTGTTGGAAGGGGCGGTATTTCGGAACGCATTATACGGTGTTCACGCGGTGGCGTAG
Organism: Parnassius mnemosyne; assembly: GCA_963668995.1. Taxonomy (NCBI): domain Eukaryota; kingdom Metazoa; phylum Arthropoda; class Insecta; order Lepidoptera; family Papilionidae; genus Parnassius; species Parnassius mnemosyne. The sequence goes on along the minus strand of CAVLGL010000002.1, from coordinate 14,894,683 downwards.
ACTGGCTGCCGAGTGGTGACGTCACACACCTAGCCACAGGAGACGTTGACCGGCGCCGGAATGGCGGCGTTGAATCGCGAGCAGGTTGCGAAGTGTGGGTAGCTAGCAAACTGTTCTCTAAAGCACTTAAACGCGTCAACACTGTACTTATCCCTTTACTCAGATCATCAACCGGAGTATGAGCACGGTATTTACTACGTCGTCGCTCTCGACCATTGTGTCGACTGCGGCGACGTTCACATCCCGACATTCTTTCCTCTTTACAAAAGATTCGCGTAGTTAAGGAATCAAAATGGCGAACGACAAGGAATCGCGTAAGTATTTTAATCCCACTTCTGATCTTATGTAACACTTATTCGAGGCTATTTTTTTTTATAAAGAGGAAAGAATTATAACACAATTTTTTTATTCACACACAAAAAGAAAATTAACAAAACTAATGCTAGGAACAATCTTACATGATTAACGGCCCCACGCAAAAGAAGAGCGATCGCGTGGCGCGCACTGTTTTTATACCATTAGGGCTTGCAGGGGAAGGGAGACTTCTATCTTCTACTACAAATAGTTATTGATTTATTTCACACCAATTACCTATTTTTAAATATTATTTGTTAAAAAAATTATAATCTTAACACCTATAAAATTAAAGAAAAATAAAATTAATAAATATAAATATTAAATATAATTAATTTGTTAAAAAAATTATAATCTTAACACCTATAAAATTAAAGAAAAATAAAATTAATAAATATAAATATTAAATATAATTAAAATTGTAATATAAATTAACATACAAATCTAGATCCTGGCGTATCTAATTTGCAGTATGCAGATTTATCCAACGCCACAATATTAGATTTTATGGATGATGAAAAAAAATAGACCGCGCATAGGGCTGTTGCGTGGGGGTCGCTGGAGTGCGTCTGGAGCTGGCGCTTGACTTTACAGCATGCGGGCTCGGATGTATCGCTGTTTTTCTGAGCTGGAGCCGTCTGTTCCAATCACATAACGAAACCTGGCAGACTGAGTTCGGTACATCATATGCTCCAAAATATTTGATAATGTCGAACTCGAACGTCTACGGCGTGTGGCTATTCCCTCATCGAATAAACCAGCTTTAGCTGGGGATGCAGCTCCTAAGGCCACAGACCAACAGCCACATGTGGAAGCCATCATGGATTTTCCCACTTTGGTTGATTCAGGTGATGATGGAATATTCAACCACAAACTAGAGCAGATGAGGAGTAAATTGGAGGAGGCGACTGTGGAAACGCGCTGTACGCCTCTCAAAAATCGACCGCGACTCGCCCGCATAACCCTACGTAAGCGGAATCGCGATGTCGTGACGGCCCTGAACCTATTGCTGGCAACCTATACCTGATCTTGACCTGATTACTATACCAAAATTTAAATACAAAGATAATCTCCTGGAGTAAATCAGTCTCCTCCTGTAACTTTCGCCATAAGATATCATAAGAGAGTAGATCGAGAAAAAACAGGCCTACACTGGCATCTGCTTAAGACAAAAAAATGCGCTCTCTGTGGATAGTCCGGGTTTGAACCCAAATTGAGCATCATGCAGATCAATATGTTGTCACAGTTGTTTGTCAAGAAGAATGTCCAGCACCTTAGCTATTATGGTGGCTAGTGATATTAGCCTGTAATTATTTAAGTCCGATGTATCTTCTGTTCTGTTCTTAAGAATAGGCATCATAATAGTCTTCATGAGATCAGTCGGTAGATACCGATGTGTGATAAACTTAGAAACATAGCCAACACTCTTAGCAGGTGGGCGCTAGTCTGTACCAGATGTTCAATGCTATGCCCATCATGCCCTGGTAATTTACCATTAGTCATAGTACTTATTACTTCAGAAGCTTCTTCGGGAGAAATCCTTATACACGATCGTCCAAGGCTTTCACCATCGTTTACTTGCGAAGACGGACCCCATGGTGACTCTACTTTAAAATTATCTTTAAATAGATTGGCTATGTCTACAGGCTGGCTGTGACCCCGAATATTAGCGGGAAGGCTTGAATTGGGATTCAGCTTATTCGTATGTTTCCAGAATTCTTTAAATTTCTTAGCGAGTGACTTAATGCGATCTTATCCATTTTAGTTGATCTGCGTGATTTGAACATCATTTTAACTTTAACTTAAAATTTCGTCTAGTTTTACAAATTTTATTATAATAATAACCCGAAGATGTCTTACCATATTAGACTCAAGTTTGAAAGGCAAATCCAGCCTCCCTGAGAGTACTTCTAACGTGATTGTTCCACCCCGCAAGATATTTCCTATTTCTTTTAGTATTATAACTGTTCTGCGCTGATTCTCTAAGAATAATAACAATATCGTAATAATAATAATATAGTACACAGTATTTGAAATTAATTTGTGAATATTATTATTTATACATATATGAATATAAAAATTCTTAAACTCTTGCGAAAAATGCGGTCTTTAATATTTTATAAGCGGTGTAATAAAACCGGCTTCATATTCCTATTTTAAAGAAATAAAGGCTGCTGTATATTTATTTTAAAAATTCTATCAACGTAAAATAACGTTTATGAGATTGTAAAATTCCTGTGTATATAAGAATGCCAAGCTTTTGATAAAAGAATTGCAGTGGACTGGTCCGAGAGCTCATGACGCATTTTTATGAAGTGTTTGATGCATTATGAAACTTTGTTTAAAGGTATCAGTCGACTCAATAAGCAGGTATATGACTGTCTGCCTGGCCTACCTGGGTACACCTGGTACTGCGAATACAGGTAAGTCGCAAAAAATTGCCCAAAAAGAAGTGTATGATTCAAATAATAATAATGACTACCCGTCAGCTAAATTTATATAGAATTAAGAGAAAAATATGGCAGACACTTTTGAAGAATTTACATAGGGACAGACTACCCCAAAGTTGTATTTTCAAAAATTCCAAAAAACGTGTTTGATTCAGTCTGCTATTTTTACAGAGTGTTGGTTACATGAAGCAAATAAAAAGAGGAGGTTTTGTAATTAGATTTCACTACGTAACAACGCGTGACAATTTACGTGGTAAGGGGATGTTAAACCCCGCCCACTTTGCACTATCTGCGTCTACCAATAAATAGTAACTACTCGAATCGTTTCATATCGATGTTGTAATGTAGTTTAGCTACCTTGACGATAGTTGGCGGCCTGTTCACAAAATGATTATAAACTATAAAAATAATATTTTGGCGATTTAAATTTCTTTACGTTTGAATGTAAAACAAATTTCAGCAAACCTTTGTATGATTATTTTACCAATACTGAGCTCTACGTACCTTAATATTTTTGGTTCACGTGACACAAAGTGTCGCCATCTAGCGTTGAATATATTTAATTATATTTGAAAGGCAATGCAAAGAGATTTTTTAGAACTATTTTAATAAATTAGGTGTAAAATTACTTACAAATGAAATTGATGCCATCCATAGCATCAGAGCGTCTATATGAGTAGTTTTTAGGTTTTTACACAATAAAACACTAAACTTCATCCTTTTCTTCTTAATACTACGAAAGTACACCAATTTGCGATTTTCAACACATAAGCGCACAGGACGAATGCTGATAGTATACTAACTAAAGCCACGCCCACTATGATGACGTCACAACCTACTTAGAATCACAGTGCACAGTTGTTTATGCCGTCTCCTCTTTGTATTTGCTTCATGGTTTATTACACTAGTGCATTTTATAGGTACTGTAGGGTACTCAAGTTCATCAAATTATTTTAATCTTTGTTTACGGCTATGCTTGACTGAAATTTGGATTAGCAGTATACTCCTGGGGTTAGAAACCCATGGCCTCGGCGGGGAATGAGGTGTTTGGAGTCCCCCCCGTGACCATGGGTGCTGGAAAGCATCCGAATGGACGGAAATTAAAAAAGTTAAAATAAAAGACGATATAATCCGTAAAAATTAGTTTCATTTAACACTTTTTTAATTTTCAATATTCTTTTGGACACAAAATACCTTATTGTGGCTCATGTATAAGAGATAGGCATTTAGTGCCACGAACTTTTGTGATATGACTATTATAGATGGAGTAAAGGTCTATACTCGTGTAGAACATTGTATTCACGTATCACTAATCATTACACCAGCGCATATGGATAAGGTAACTCGGTGCGCTTTTTCTCAAAAACAACTTTTTAGTGTAGCGTAATCCTAGATAGCTTATACCATTCCTCATGAATGGCTATAATATATTTTAAAAAATCGAATCGAACTAGTAGTTCCAGAGATAAGCGTAATTAAACAAACAAACAAAATTTTCCCTTTAATTATATTAATATAGATTTATTGATCTCAGTCTCAATCTCTCAATAATTGATCTAAACATTTTGATTGTCTTCAGTTTAAAGAAAAACTGTGCAAACGACTCCCTCCCCCTCCCAATATATTCCTGTTCACAAGTATGATGCATGTCGCAATCGACTATAATATTTATGGTTAGTGAATGACCCTTCTCGTGACACCTTGTCACGTACCTTGTCAAGATTTTGTTAATCGTATTATGTACGACGTTGAAAGCTTTAGTTAACATTTATATATTTATTAAGATGACTAATTTTGCATACGTTAATAAAATATTACTCATAATCATAAAGCAGATTTTATACATAATAGAGCCACGCTTTCAGCGTTTTAGGGCAGCAGCACAAAAGAGTTGGCATCGACTGAAGAGGAATTATAATGGCACCAAATACCAGCGTGAAATAGCAGCAACATAAAGCTAATAACTGCAAACCCTTTTTAATGAAAAGGGACATTTCACCTAGTCCTTAAGGGCATCAATGCATCTGCATTTTCTGCCGACTTCCAAAAAGGAGACGGTACTCAATTCGACGCGTATGTTTTTTTTATGTGTGTTACCTCATAACTTTTTACTGGGTGGACCGATTTCGATGGTTCATTTTTTATATGAAAGCTGATACTTCTCGTGTGAATTTTATCAAGGTCAGACCAATAGTTTTTGAGTTATTTGAGTTATTCTTAATAACTTATATTGAAGTCGGTTGTACAAAATTTTTAATTTTAAATTATGATTCGTTAGAATTTATGGGTCAGTAACTATTAGAAGTACTGTATGCCCGTTTAACTCTCTTATTTATGAGGAATAAAAGTACAGCTTACATTTAATATTCAAGTGGTCTACCTACGAAAATACCGTAGAGAATTTTATTTTTCTTTTTTATTATATTCACGGATGAAGACGCTTATAATGATTTTATTGGTTTAATTAATTCAATGGGTCCCAGAACAGAAGGCTAATATCATAACGTTAGCGAGGACAAGCGAGATGCGTCCCCTGACCCAAGTTGGTCTAAATGAGATTTGACGCACACAACTACTAAATTTCGTGATAACTTTCACGATTTAAGTTAAATTATATAATAGCAAAATTAAAATAAACTTCTTGTTTCTTTTTGTTGTTAAAATTTGATTGAATTTAAAAAATAAAAATTTTCATGGATGGGAAATTCAAAATATCGATAATGGTTACAAAATACCGTTTGCATTTAGCGTTACTGATAGTAGAACCAGAACTGAAACAGAAAACTAAATGAGAACCGCCACCTTTATATTACAGATACACGAACAAAACAAGTTCCAACTTGTTTGATTTTAGTCACAATTTTATTTACGGTTAAAAACATTACTTATAATAATAAAAATGTTACTGTCCTATGTTACGATGGAAGTAAGTAATGATAAAAAAGTAAAGCTAAAATACTGCGCTACAAAGTCTTCCTTATTATATTTTTCACCAAAAACATATAGATATTTTGAAACCAGCATATATGATACCGATAACTTTAATTGATCATAAATGTACCGAAAATTAGTATATTTATTAAATACTTAATGAACAACCATAAGGAAAGGTGAAACCGGTTACGATCTCCCGCTATTTTTGCTAACCATGCAATTAAAATATAAATAACAAATAACCTTTATATTATCTTGTCAGTGTATTCATTCAATTACTCAATCAATCAATGTATTTATTTGTACATTAATACATAAATTCACTAATTGCAGCGTATTAAATTTCCACTGGTAAACATAGGCTTTTCCCAAATCATTGCCTCATAAGGAACGATATTTGCCATTGTTGGCATGCAGATTTTCAACCGTAGTGTTTTATAAGTTTGAGTCGATATCAGAAGGATACTGCTCCTCATCTGCTGTTAAAGTTTCTATCTAATGCCTCTTACGACACCCACGGGATGATGCGGGGGATCTCCTACTCTTTCACTACCCGTAAACATATATTAATTACATACTAAACAATAAGGGAAAATTAATTAAGTTGGTGCAGTTCGGAAAAACAACCGGCCTATAGGAAAGAATCATGTCGGAGTAAGCGAGTAAGAATCTTAAATTATTTGTCTCCTTATCGTTCTTAAAGTGATTTTTTCCAGACAACCTTTCACGTAAACAACTGTTGTTGTCTATGTTGTATGACTAATTAAACATTTAAATTATGTAAGTCTATGAAATGTATAAAAAATATAGTGTAAAAGATAAGCTGGAAAATTTGATGGGAAATATTAAAGTTCCAAATAAGAGAAGCGTCTTAAGTAAAGAACAATGGCGAAATAATATGTCAAATATTTTGAAGCGTCTTGAGATATAATTTTTAAAAGACGTAATAAAAAAATAAAATTGGTAAATCCAATTGGGCATGCCTTAAGCGCATTAAAAAAATTACGTATAACATGATTATTATACGGAATGTTTTAAAGTAGTTTAAATACATTTCGACTGCACTATCGGCTTCAACACTCTCGAAAACCATGAAAATGACACCCATGATGAAAAAAATGATACCTGTTGCAGCCGCCATCTTGGATTTACATTTTGACAGTACCATCGGCTTCAACACCCTCGAAAACTATGAAAATGATACCCATGATGAAAAAAATTATACGTATTGTAGCCGCCATATTGGATTTACATTTCGACAGCACTATCGGCTTCAACACCCTCGAAAACCATGAAAATGACACCCCAGATGATAAACTTGGTACATGATTCAGCCGCCATCTTGGATTTACATTTCGACAGCACTATCGGCTTAAACACCCTCGAAAACCATGAAAATTAAACCCATGATGGAAAAATGTATACCTATTGCAGCCGCCATATTGGATTTACATTTCGACAGCACTATCGGCTTCAACACCCTCGAAAACCATGAAAATGACACCCCAGATGAAAAACTTGGTACATAATTCAGCCGCCATCTTGGATTTACATTTCGACAGCACTATCGGCTTAAACACCCTCGAAAACCATGAAAATTAAACCCATGATGGAAAAATGTATACCTATTGCAGCCGCCATATTGGATTTACATTTCGACAGCACTATCGGCTTCAACACCCTCGAAAACCATGAAAATGACACCCCAGATGAAAAACTTGGTACATAATTCATCCGCCATCTTGGATTTACATTTCAATAGCACTATCGGCTTCAACACCCTCAAAAACTATGAAATTGACACCCATGATGAAAAACTTGGTATATAATTCAGCTGCCATCTTGGATTTACATTTCGACACCACTATCGGCTGCAACACCCTCGAAAACCATGAAAATTACACCCCAGATGAAAAACTTGGTACATAATTCAGCCGCCATCTTGGATTTACATTTCGACAGCACTATCGGCTTCAAAACCCTCGGACACCATGAAAATGACACCCATGATGAATAAATGTATATATATTTCAGCTGCCATCTTGGATTTACATTTTGACAGCACTATCGGCTGCAACACCCTCGAAAACCATGAAAATGACACCCCAGATGAAAAACTTGTTAAATAATTCAGCCGCCATCTTGGATTTACATTTCGACAGCACTATCGGTTCCAACACTCTCGAAAACCATGAAAATGACACCCATGATGAAAAAAATTATACATATTGCAGCCACCACCTTGGATTTACTTTTCGACAGCACTCTCGGCTTCAGCACCCTCGAAAACCATGAAAATGACACCCATTATGAAAAATTGATACCTAATGCGGCCGCCATCTTGGATTCACATTTCGACAACCCTATCGATTTCAACACCCTCGAAAACCATGAAAATGTCACCCATGACTTCGAATATTGTGTATTTGTACAGCGATCTTTTTGAGTCCACTCACGAGCTCACGACGGCGGCTTCCGCCTGTTTATCACTAATCACTTTCTCTTTGGAAACATAATTGATTGAAATCAAATGGATATTCTTTCCGTCACTTAGTGTCAACAGTTTATAATTACTTCAATTCTCGTAGTTAAAAATAATTTTCAATTAATCTTGTTGAATCTGGTTTAAGATAAAATAATATAATCATTATTGCGTTTTATATTATTAGAACAAAATTTACATAAGAATATTAAAAAAATATGAAGTATTTTATTATATACTTTTGGAATTCAGATTGTTTAGTAAGAAACAATATAAATGCTATAGCAACACAATTATGACAATGTCGTAATGACATTTTCGTTAAGTCTTACACACACTGCTCTCGCGCCGTTTGTGCTGTCTGTGTTTTGTGTTATTGGTTTTGCCTTTAGATTTCCTTATTTTTATTCGACCTGGAGTGCCACTGGACTTATCCGATATTGATTTTCTATTATGTGAATATTATATTGCGTGCCCAAAGGACTTCAATTGACTGCCACACCCGACGACATTCTGCTATTCTCAGGCTTAGTTTTGAGCTAGGTAATTGATGTGATTGTTGTTGTGGTTGAATAATTTATTTATTTTGGGCAGTCTCATATTGTGAAAAAGATACCTTTATCTTAGAGCTAGATATTTAAGCATTTGGTATTTTTGGTCCCTTAGTATACATATACTAACACACATATATCCTTGATTTGATTTACAAATGTTATGATTATTATGTGCTTATATGCTAATCAAACCCATCAATGGAAGTGAAATATATTGAAAAGGGTTTTACTGATATGACTATTTTCCCACATATTTTATTTTAAAGAAATTGTTGAATTTTCTTATTAAAGCATTTTTCTCTTTTAGATTAGAGAAACTGATAAGGTGTGTCACCCTTGTTGGTTGCGCACTCAAGTAGAGACCCGTCCTACCCATGATGTCAACAGACCACAATCTACAATTGAGGAGCTTTCAACAGCAGATGAGCCTATATTAGCAGGGGTGCAATCATGTGTTTAAAATGAGGAAGTTAGTCATGCACCAAATGGACTAACTTTACCAGATTATAGAAGAGCAGCTAATAGCAGCAATCATGTGTTTAAAATGAGGAAGTTAGTCATGCACCAAATGGACTAACTTTACCAGATTATAGAAGAGCAGCTAATAGCAACAATCTTTGTGTTTTCAAGGATTGTAACAGTACCACATTGCATGGCATCAGTGACAAACTCCGTGCTATAGTTCTGAGCAATCACAACTACTACATACCTAAACTAGCTAGTGTTTGCAGTGAACATTTAAGTTGCAATTTATGGGAGACACTTTATGATTCTTGAAATAGTTTGGATACTTTCACTGCAGACCAAGTGGAACATGTAGTTACTTTTATAAAGATTAATACAACATTGGACTTTGAAAATATTCTTGAAATGGATGACAGAGTATTCGAATACTGGATCGGACTTACTAAAGAAAAGTTTAAGAGTATATTAGAAGAAGTTCCACGCATAACTAAAACATGAAAAGGATGCTTGGTCCTAGCAGCACTTTTAATGAAGATGAAGACAGGAGATTCAGATGAAAGAATTGCCACTTTAGTACAAGTGCCATGCAGAACATTAGAGAATTCAATAGACAAAATAAGACAGATTTTGCTTCAAGATTTTGTGCCCCAAAATTTGGGAATTTACCAGTTAATACGGGAGGAACTGCTGGAGCACAAGTTAACAATACCACATGGTATTTTTGGAAATGAAAACAACACCAACGCTATTGTAATTTGTGATGGAACATATATATATACATAAATGAAAGTTCAAACTACACGTTCCAAAAGCAGAGTTACTCCCTTCACAAATGTAGAAACTGATTAAAACCATTCATGACTGTCGCATGTGATGGATATATTGTCGATTGTTTTGGCCCATACAAAGTAACTACATCAGATGCAGAAATAATGACCAATTTGTTCAGTGAGGGCTCCTCCTTAAGATCCTATTTTAGAGAGAATGATATATTTATATTGGATAGGGGATTCAGAGACAGTATAAGTTTGTTAGAAGGATGTGGGTACAAACCATATATGCCAGAATCTTTAATAGAAATTGAACACCAACTTACTACTGCTCAAGCCAATTAGAGTCGCTGTGTCACAATTTGCAGTTGTAGAGGCCGTGAATGGTCATTTTAAAAGAGATTTTTAATTATTTCGACAAGAATATCCATAGGTCTCTGCCACACATGATGCAAAACTTCCAAATAGCAGCGGCTCTGTTAAACAGGTTTGGTGTTCGCTTTGTAGATAATATAGATATTCCAATATTAGAAACGAGAGATCTGATTTTGTTCACCCTGGGAACGTACCAAATTCGACAAGCTTGCTCATATTACTGCGAGAATGTGCGTTTCCATGGCGGATACAGAATAGAAGTCTGTAGTGAGCAATTTTATTCATCTGAATACGATACTAGGGGTTCTACAAATGGAACTACATTGATTAGAGGCAGAATTAAGTCAAGGCATGTAACCCGGAGACAATATTATGTATACATGTTATTAGAAAATAATATACCTGGCCGAACAGGAATCACAGGGTACTGCTGTAGTTGCTTAGTAGGTCTGCGCACAGTAGGCTGTTGCGCACATGTCATGACCTTAGTTTGGTTATTAGGATGGGCCAGACATCAGCAACATATCTCAGCACCGGCAGAGTTTTTAGATGGTGTAATTGTTAGAGAAAATGATGAAGAATAAATGTTTTATTTACCTTTGGTCGAATAATATTAATAAATATTTTATACGTAGTAGAGCCATGATGCAGCTATATTAGATATTAGTAGTATAGTTGTAGCACGAATGGGTCGGCTCGACCGGGGTAGGACCACGCTCTCACAGAATACCAATGTGAAATAGTAGTGAGTGTAGAGAACCGGAGACTTTTTACTGGAAATGAGGCATTCCATCTTAGTCCTCACGGGTGACAACGCATCCGCATTTTGATTTGTAATAGAGGATAGATATAGATGTCTATGGGCCGCAGTAAACACTTTCCATCAGGTGGACTGTGTGCTCGTTTGTCACCCTTTCCTACAAAAAAAATAGTTTCATTCCAATTATCTAGCTTCAAAGTGTTACTTGTACTATGGCTAAACATTTTTTTTTAATTCTCATTAGGCAGTGATTCCTTAATAGAGTGCTTAATCTGATCCACCAGTTGATTACTCAAAAATAACATTGAAACTGTAATAAACCTATTAGGTATATTACCGTTTCAAGTGCGAATAATTATTAATTGAACATTAATATAAAATTAAATGATTGAAATCCTTTAGGTCAAAAACTCCTTAATTGATAATAAATCTTGAACAATTTCAGTGACATAACTTCACATAACCTACAAATCTTCAAAGCCTCGTAACAATTATTCCTGACTTCGTCGATAAAAAATCTTAGACAAACAACCTCAGGGAAGGATGCTGAATCGTTTTTGATATTTTTTATGTAAAAACGCTTCCAGATTATCTGACATAAAAATTTGTATGGGCGTTCGTCATTGTCCTTTTTGAAGTGGGATACTATCATTAGGTGTACATGGTATTAATATATTTGGATTTTTAATCTGGCTATATAAAAATTATTGAAAGTAAATACAGTTCTTTATCTTTACTTTTAAATAGAAGAGGGGGCAAACGAGCATGCGGTTCACCTGATGGTAAGTGACTACCCCGCCCATGAACAACTGTAACACCAGGGGAATTGCAGATGCGTTGCCGGCTTTTTAAAAAAGTGTAAGCTCTTTTCTTGATGGTCCCTAAGTCGTATCGGTTCGGAAAAATCACCGGTGGTAAACAATTCCACAGACAAATTGTACGAGGAAGAAAACTCCTTCAACTTCCGAGTAACACGCACAGTCGTGGACCGCCAAGCATCTAGATGGTGAGGATGGTATCGTGAATTTTTAAGCGATCTGCTTTCGTGAAATTTAGCGGCTGGATTTAACCTGAACAATTCCTCAGAACATTCCCCGTGGTAAATTCTATAGAAAATGCAAAGGGATGCAACATCCCTAGCGCCAGTGTATCGAGCCGATCAGAAAGAACTCGGTCGTCGACGATTCAAGCCGCTCTGTGCTGGATGCGGTCAAGTGGAAGGAGCTGGCATTGCGGTGCCCCGGCCCAGACATGAAAACCCGTGAGGCCGGATTAGCGCTTTATAAAGTTGCAAGCGATGTGCTGGCATTAAATACTCTCTGGCTCTGCTGAACACGCCAGGCTTTTTAGAGGCCAATTCGGCCTTCCTTTCAAAGTGACCACGAAACTGCACACTATTCGATATGTCGACGCCGAGGATTCCGATGCTAGCTGAGGCAGCAAGGGGAGCGCCTTGAAATTGAGGAGATACGACAAAGGGGTTCTTTATAGCGGTAATCGCGCAAATGTGTGTCTTCGGGGAGTTACCAGAAGACACAAATTTGGACTTTTGAACTGGACTAGATTTAGTCGACCCCAATCCGAGACTTTGTTTTACACAAGTTTGCCCCGGCACTCGGCGACGTTTTCCTGAGAAACATTGGCACGGCCGGTATATAAGGCATCACCAGTACTGTCGTCTGCAATAAATGAATGTTATTAGTAGGAGTACCCATAACCGACGGGCGTGTATGCGTAGATATATGGATGTAAAAGAGGCGAGAGAGGTGTGTCAGGATCGCGCCAAATGGAAGTCCGTAGTCTCTGCCTACCCCTCTGGGTGACAGGCGTGAGTGTTTATATGTTTTATGTTATGTATTAGTTTGCAAAATATCATTCATAAGCAGGAGAAACAGTGTTGGTGATAGCACGCAGCCTTGTGGAACACCAGCGCTGATAGGCTTGAAATAAGAGCATGCACTGTCTATTACGACCTTGATGCTCCGATCAGCAAGAAAACTGGTGATCCATTTGCACAATTTCTCGGGAAGCCCATAGGAAGGAAGATTCGAAAGAAGCGATTTGTGCCAGATCTGATCGAAGGCCTTCACTATTTCCAAACTAACGGCCAATGCCTCCCCCTTGGACTCTCCTGCCTCCACCCATCTATGAGTCAGGTAGACCAGAAGATCACCAGCTGATCGACCTCGACGAAAACCGTACTGGTGGTCACTAATCAGCTGGTTATCCTCAAGATACCTCATGAGCCTGCAGTTTATAATGGAATCCATTATTTTGGAGAACAAGTAGGTAATGGCAATAGGCCTGTAGTTGGACGGGTCTGAGCCGTCGCCTTTTTTAGGGATCGGGCGCACCAAAGCTGTCTTTCATGAGTTCGGGACTATGCCTATGGAGTAGGAGTACCAGAAAAGACGCGTCAAAACCAGTGCCAACTCTGGAGCACACGTATTCAGCACAATGGCCCTCCCATTTCACTCCATCAGGCCCACTCGATTTGCTGACGTCCAGGGAGAACAGTGCTTCACGAACCGAGCACTGTATAAATCGCACATCCGTTATGGAGCACTTACACCGCGGGATGGTCTTAACCGGTAAGGCTCTTTTTTAATTCATAAGAAACATCCGTATGGCGGAGCGTAAAATTATCCATCAACGCATTTCGCCTAGTTGCTGTCATAAGAAGCGATAATGGGAACGCCAGAAATATAACGTCACATTTACGCCTGGTAATGTCTAGACCGGCAACGGGAAGCCACTTTAAAATGCTAATTGTATTTGTATGCGATCCGCCTGCCAAGCGTCACATTTAAGACAAATCCTCCCTATAATAGAAGAGTGGAATTTAACAGGCTGCTAATGATGAAGAAGCCTATTTGAAACTTTATATGTATGTATATATTCTATTAACATTATCTGTAATATAATATATACATACATATAAAGTTTCATGGGGTAAGCCCCATCTTAGCTAAAAATCTTGCTAGAATTGTACTAGAAACGGTTAACGGTAGTCAAATAGGAGATGGAATGGTAAGTTTTCAATTCGATTTTAGGTTTTTTTTTTATGTTATGCGATATCTTCATCAACTGTGAACCAATTTTGTTGATTCTTTTTTATTAAATAAGTTATACTTCAAGATTAGTTTAAGATTAAGGGAAAATATTTCACCCCTAAGGGTAAATAGAGATGAAGTTTTAAGTTCGACTATTTAGACGACTTTAAGATTATCATATAACTTAATATCTTCAAATGGTAAGAAAATTACTTTTTATAAAAGTAAGCCCCTTTAAATGGTAAAAAATTACTTTTAATAAAAGTAGTACAATTCTAGCAAGATTTTGTGCTTTTTTTTAATATTTCCCATCATACCGGGTGTTTGTGAAATGCTCCCGAAAACGAAGACAGATGATAGTAGTTTAGCACATGGGTCACAAATAAATTTGATCCCGAGGAAAAAAAATTATCTTTTCACAACGTTTTATTAACTTTATTCACGTTCCATTATGTTAGTACAGCTAAATGAAACGAAAATTTCATAAAAAAAATTAATGAAAATAGTTAATCAAAAAACCAGCAGTGAAACTTTAAAAAAAACATCAGCTGACAATAGGTTCAGTATCCTCGCAGGCACCGAACTCTTATAGGTCCCGTCACGTTAAAACGCTGGCCTTGAACCTGGGCACTGAGCGATTTATCAATCAAATTGGTGTTACGAAGTTTCATTTTTTAGTTTCATTTTTCATTTCTATTTTCTTATACAAAATCAAAGATAACGATGAAATTGTTTTTATAATTGTGTGAGTACTGAGTATCCAATTAGGTACGTTTATTAATTTCAATAATATTTTGTAGTAAAGAACTGCTGGTTGCGTCAGGGTACAATTGATTGTGTACATACATAAATAATAAACACTCACGCCTGTCACCCAGAGGGGTAGGCACAGACTATGGACTTCCATTTGGCACGATTGTGTAATTGTATTAAAATGACAACCATATCTTTTAAATTCCATATGAAGACTAGTTGTAGGGATAACTAACTTTTAAAATTAAATAAACGTTGGCGATGTTTTAACATACATAACCCTTTAACAGTGTGTGGAAGGTTCCAGTGCTTCAAGGACTTTACATTGTGCGCATTTGTTTTAGCGTGTTTGATTAATAATTTTAGTTTTTGAGACAGTTTCGTGTTGATTATCACAAGAGACAGTTCAATTGTTTTGTTTATTAAATTATTGTCACTTTATTACTTGTTATTTATTACTTAATAATATTATTCTTGTTGTTACGTTTTAAGTTTCTTGTTTTGTTTTTATAATGCCTAACGCGTACGTTTATAGTGCTCGTGAACACGGCAACATGTTAATGTGCCTTGGAGAAGCTCGCAGGAATGCTTCGTATGCATTGCGAATTTACCGAGAGAATATATATCATATATAGCCATTAGGCAGTTATAAGATAATAGTAATAATTCGCCATCAGAAAGGGTTTGTGTCACTGACGTTGAGTATATGCATTTTTCGATCATGTTTGTCTCACCCACCAACAAGTTGCCTTCAATCTTTCAAAGGTGGGAACTTTATAGAGATATATTATTATGTTGTTATATAAAACATCATGGAGGTCAGACAGTCTGCAGCACCGCAATGAAGGGACCCGACTTGGGCAAAGCTACTTAGGTTGTGTGTCAAACCAAGACGCAGGGAGTGTCATTGAGAATAGCGACCCGCCAAACAATCATCGGAGAGACGCAATGCTGCAGAACTCAACAAGCATCAATAAAACTATCGTCGGCCTTACACCATCCCAAGAACCCCCATACAGTCCCAGCAGACATCACCACCCGCATACCTTCATTGACCAGAACCACAAGGTGCGTCAAAACAGGTACAGCGCACGCGCAGATCCATCACAAGACGTAATACTGCAGGTAGCCGTAAGGATCAATGCAACTATCATACGGATGGCGCCCCCTCACAACATACCCACATGATCCCTATCGACTTTGGTAACAAAATTGATAATGTTGTTAACTAAAAATACCACCAACGTATCATAGTAGCACGGTACTAAGTAAGTACAATGTAATAGAGGTAAGTACATTTCCAACAAATTCTATTTCAGTAACTTGGGAGTTATTACATTCAAAAGTTATTTTAGTTTATTTCAGACATTACAAATAACCATCTATTATATATAATAAATATCTATTATATCGTGGCTGCTAGATGTTAACGTGACCGTGAATAAATTTGGTTTCACAAATCGAAGTGATTGAGGTAAGTATTTTTCTAATTCAAATTGTCACACTCAATAAAAAAAAACTTCAAATGGTAAAAAAATTACTTTTAATTAAAAGTAAAAGAAGTTGGCTTTTAAGAAACTAAAAAATAAAATAATTTAATATTCTGAAGTCGTGGCTTTAATTTTTCTGTTCACTATGCTTTAGCAGCAACTTCAGAATGTTAAATTAATTTTCTTAGTTCGTCGTCAGCTTTTACTTTTCCATCATCATCATTATAGCATTTCATATGTCCACTGTTAAACATAGGTTCCCCCAAGCACTGCCACAAAGCAAGCAGCATCTCTTACCAGGTCGATTTTTATTTGTTTTTATTATTGTAATTTTTTATTAAAATTATTTTTTTAATTTTTCGGTCATACCGAAATTTGTTATTTAAAAAAAAAAGAATATTTTTTCTTATAACGTTTTTTCCTAACTGTCGTGAAAGTAATATGAATTTATACTGGTAATATTGACAAAGTAGGTTCATATTTTCGGGATACAAAAACCTTATGTACTCGAATTTGTATAAACTTAAAACAATGTTCTTATTTGAGCGAAGATGCTGAGGGGATTTTTGCTAGAGCTTCTTTGTTGTGGAATAAGCAAAATAACCCTTGGCCTTTAGCAATTATTATACTTATTTATTTGTTTTAACAATTATATAAAGAACGCTAAAAAAGGAGTGCTATTTGTAATTTTTGAGCCGTTTATTAAAGTTTTAATAACTATCTATGTGAACAAATCCTTTTGATCAGATTAAACTCTGATTGATATGATTTTCTGCTTTAATTTCATATTATTACTCACTATATGTTCGTAAATTTACAGCAATACCCTCATCCGTGTCCTTAATTGTTTTATAAACCTCTCAGAAATGAGAGGAGACCAGTGCCGTGGTAGCTCAGATGGTTAGCGCTCGCGGTAAATTTCACAGTACACAAGCAACCCGGGTTCGATCCCCACCGGCACTAATGAAATTGCTAAATGCAATTTTATGTACTGATTTACAACGTGCTCGGCGGTGAAGGAAAACATCGTGAGGAAATCCACATATCTGAGAAATAAGAAAAAAAAAGTTTTTTCGAAGACATGTGAAGTTCGCCAACATGCTTTGCGGCAGCACGGAGGACACTTCCTTGCCCTAAAACCCTCTCAGAAATGAGAGGAGGCCTGTGCCCAACAGTGCGATGTATATAGCCTGTAACTTTAACTGTTTTAATAATGCCCAGTCAAGGGTTGTATATAGGCTGATACTTTATTTCACTTTATCAATAAGTAAATTTAAGTAAAATTTGTTAAATTAAGTAATGAATATTAATTTTTATTTATATTATTAGTTTAGTAATAAAATAAATACATAAGTCTTAGTTTGAGGCACATCGCTTGCACGAGTATGTATGTAGAGAAACTATTTTCGATTTGGAATAATGGACTTTCCGTGTTATTTTAAGGCGAGAAAAATGCTTAACGGAAATCATATTCACTAAAATAACATAGCATTACGTTTATATACGCATTATGTGTAACAGGATTCCAAGTGTGTTACGCGTATGCATACTCTTATCTAATAAGTAAAATAACATAATATTTTGTCTCAACATTTCTTATTTCAACAAAGTATAGTTTTATTTATTCATTTTAAACACACGATGTATTAGAATGCAAATGAAAATTTTAAGGCTTTAACTAGCCTGAATGACCTTGACGAAACGGTAATCGCAGAGATTTTAGCCGACGTCAAAACCGTCTAGCGACTACGTTCTGTATTACTTATAAAAGTGCAAAGATTAATTGACTGCAGAGGTGACAATTATATAAGTGAAATACTGCTTGTTATGCTTGCGCATTACTGAGAATTATGTTGCGGTTACATCTTCAATTACATTGCACGGTGTGGTGCTGTAGCATTGTCCGGTAGGCATCACGAGTGTGGCGGCGCTGTCGTCGCACCACAAGCGAAACATATCGAAGCCTAAATTGCGATAAAAAAGTTCCGAAATTGAAGCAGTATATATAGAATAGCTCCGAACTACCACTCGGAGCGTTGACCGCTCCCCTGGCAGAACACCTTACCTGGCGGGAAATCTCCGCTTTTCTTTCCACCGGCTACAAGACTTTTTGCAGAAACAGTTATTAGTGTAACATTTTTATCAGCTGCTTTGTTTAGAGTGCCTTGAGCAACACTTTGCCGGTTTCTGTACAGAAAATGCTGCTGGCTTTGCCGGCTTTGCAAATATGGATGGCCGCTACCATTGAATATAATACGCGCTATGTTTCACTTATTTACATAGAAACTTTAGTTATCATTTGCATAAAATTCTAACACAAGAAAGTAAACTGTTAGATAGTCCATCTTGTTTTTCACTCTCTCTACACGCACCATACGAAACACAGCAGGGTTAAACTGCTATTTTACAATGGTATTCTGTGAGAGCGTGGTCTTTTTCGATAACGACGTGAAATTACAAAACGATCCCCATGCATATAAATTTGGCTCTATTCAGCCTCTTAAAATGGACATACCTCGGGATTCAGAGATTTTAATGCGTGCGTGCGTGCGTGTGTGTGTGTGTGTGTGTGTGTGTGTGTGTGTGTGTGTTTCAAGTTATATAGCCAGCTAATTGTCATTTTACCGTTGGGCTGTATCAGTTACTTTGGTTCTACTGCGAATATCTTCATTTCTAACTATATCACCTAGAGAAACCCCTCTCCAATTGAAATTTTTTAGATGATAGTTTGTCTAACAATAATAAAACCATAAACCCAAGAATTTCTTTATATAGTTATTTATACTGAGGGATGCACGATTTTTTTATTTATTTAAATTGTTTGATTTAGTTTAATAACAGTGTACCTAAATGTAAATATCTGTATCTATATTACCCTCCCCAATAATATTTTATTTAAGTCATACTCATAAAAACAGCGTTTTATTGTAATACATAATTATAAAATTCAGTATTTTTTTATAGGGATCAAAGCAGACAGAAAAAAGGGTCTCCGGTTCTCTACACCTACCATACGAAACACAGCAGTGTGTAGCTGCTATTTTACGCTGGTATTCTGTGAGAGCTTAGTCCTTCCCCGGTCGAGTCGACCCATTCGTGCTACAACAATAAAAAATGCATTTTTCAATTTCACTGATCATCGTCGCCGCAAAAATTTCTTCTTCTTTGGGCACTTTAAAAATTAATTTATTTAGAAAACAATATTTACAGTTATCGGTGTACAGATATTAACTAAATTAAGTATTTCTAGTCATAAAAATATTTATAATTAAGTATAAACTTATAAAATACTAAAATATATTTGAACGAAGTCGCTCCAACACCGACGCACGGTCCACCCTCGACGATGTCCGAACACGGACTGCGACAGGGCTAGCGGATTGCAGTGTGATGGAGCATGCACGCTCGCGCAAATATATTCAATTTCAGGTAAAAATTATATTTTCTCTTATAAAACGGGGAATAAAAATGAAACTCCCTATTAAAAATATTAATATTTTTAAGACCTTTTTTTAGTGTAAGAACTATTAGAAACTTGTGCCGTTTTGAAGAAATTTTGCAAAATACGAGTATGACAAAGACAGGTACTCTTTGGGGATTTTTTTCTAATAAGGGGTTGACAAAATACAATTTTGTTTCATTTAAAACTTTTACTAAGTCCTCTTCTGTTACCTTGTATTTTTCCTTTGTGGATTAAATGAACAGTTATTGTGATTTTTTTACTTAAATATCCAAGAATTTAGGCATTTCAACCGCAATTAAGGCCTTAATAAAAAGTAAAAGCTGGCTTCAAAGAACTTAATAGAATAAAATAATTTCCATATAATACATACATACATACATATAATAACGCTCTTTCTAATAGGGATAGGCAGAGACCACTTCTTTCCACTTGCTACGATCCTTACATACTTGTTTCGCTTCGTCCACTTTCATTCGTCCCTTCATACATGCTCTTCGGTTTAGGGTACTCTTGATCTGGCCTTAATTTAAGACGTCCCTGATTTGATCTCGAAACGTCCGCCTAGGTCTACCCCTTCCAACACTTTCATTCACACTTCAAACGTTCTTCATTCTGCTCGGGGCAAACTGAGCAACAAGACCAAGGCGACCCCTGCCACGCTATCCGTAAATTTCTGCAACATCAGGGGACTTCACTCGAACCTAAACGCCGTTTACTACCATCTGGAGACGGCGAAGCCGGCCTTGCTCTTTCTGACCGAGACGCAGGTTTCCTCTCCGGCTGATATTTCGTATCTCTCCTACCCAGGGTACAAATTGGAGCACTCCTTTGTGCCTCAGGCTGGAGTTTGCGTGTATGTCAGAGAGGACGTCTGTTCTCGAAGCCTCGACAGTCTTGAAGGTTCGGACCTGTCCATCCTATGGCTACGCGTAGACAGCGACGACCATCCGCGCGTCTACGGGTGCCTCTATCGGTCCCATAGCGGTAATGCCGAAACAGACCGACTCATTGACCACGTCCAAATGGCTACAGATTCTATGCTACAACAGGTCCCATCCGCATAGACCGTGATCCTTGGCGATTTTAACGCCCATCACGCCGAATGGCTCGGTTCACGTTTAACCAATCATGCGGGGAGATCTGTTTATGACTTTGCTTTGGCATATGGTCTGACACATCTGGTTACTTCGCCTAAGCGGATTCCAGATGTGGAGGATCATACACCTTCCCTGTTGGACATTCTGCTGAGCTCTCATCTGGACGGATATCAGGTTTCCGTCGATGCCCCTCTCGGCTCTACGGACCATTTTCTAACTGGTAACATTCATTGCTATGCGGATGACAGCACTGGTGATGCTCTATACACCGGCCGTGCCAATATTTCTCGGGAAAACGTCGTCGAGTACCGAAACAAACTTGTGTCTGAAGTCGAGTCTTTGCTGAACAAAGTTTCCGATTGGGAGCGACTAAATCTAGTCCAGTTTAATCCTCAGAAGACACAAGTTTGCGCGTTTACCGCTAAAAAGAACCCCTTGTCGTATCTCCTCAGTTTCAAGGCACTCCCCTTGCTGCCTCAGCCAGTATCGGAATCCTTGGCGTCGACATATCGAATAGCGTGCAGTTTCGTGGTCACTTGGAAGGGAAGGCCAAATTGGCCTCTAAAAAGCTTGGCGTGCTCAGCAGATCGGGACAGTATTTCATGCCGGCACACCGCCTGAAACTTTAAAAGGCGCAGGTTCGGCCTCATATGGAATACTGTTCCCATCTCTGGGCAGAGGCTCCCCAGTGCCAGCTCCTTCAACTTGACCGCATCCAGCGCAGAGCGGCTCGAATCGTCGTCGACCGAGTCCTTTCCGATCGGCTCGATTCATTGGCACTGCGAAGAGATGTTGCATCCCTTTGCATTTTCTTTCGCATCTTCCACGGGAGTGCTCTGAGGAATTGTTTGGATTAATCCCAGCCGCCAAATTTCACGAACGTACATCGCGGCAGAATTACTGATACCATTGACACCATCTGGATGATTGGCGGTCCACCACTGTGTGATTTAGAAGATGTTTCTTCCTCGTACGACTTCCTCTTGGAATCGATTACCATCAGCGATTTTTCCGGACCGATACGACTGAGGGACTTTCAAGAAAAGAGCGTACTCCTTTTTAAAAGGCCGGAAACGCATCTGCGATTCCCTCCCTAGTGTTGATGCTGTTCATGGGCTGCGGTAGTCACTTACCATCTGGTGAGCCGCATGCTCGTTTGCCCCCTCTCCTATAAAAAAATCATTCTCTCGACATGGCCAAACCATCTCAGCATACCTTTCTCAATTTTTGTCACTACATCTTCTTTCAGACCACAACGTTTCCTTATCTTACTATTTCTTATCTTGTCACTCAGTTTAACTCCTATCATACTTCTTAACGCTCTCATCTTAACTGCATTTATTCTGATTTCATGTTTCAACTTTCACTTCCGAACACGAGTGTCGGAACCAACACCAAACGAGCACAACCAAACCAGCCTTGTTAGACACCTTCTGACTGCTCATAAAGGAGTGCAAAGCTCCATTCACCATGTTTCCTGCATTCACTCTTCTTTCGATATCACTCTCATAATTTCCATCTCTCGTAAACTTTGAACCCAGATACACAAACTCCTTCACCTATTCAATTTATTAATCTCCAATCACGATATTGCAGTCTGTCACTGCCTCATCTCTTTCAAACACCATCACTTTCGTCTTCTTTACATTCATCTACATTCCCTTTCTAACAAAAGCTCCACTCATAGCAGTTACCATCTCCTGCAACTCCTCGGCCGAATACGCAAGTACTACTTGGTCATCAGCATAGAGAAAACATTTGACGAGTAACTCATTCATTGTCAACCCACTTTCATTCTCTTTTAATCTGTCAATCAATTGTCAATGAACAAATTAAACAGCCACAGTGACGCTACACATCTCTGTCTAACACCTATTTCGATATTAAACCATTGAGTATATGCCCCGTTTATCCTTTAGTTTCTCTACATACTCGTCTATCTTTTCTTTTTTTGTAGATTTTCTACTTTTACTCTGTCCAAAATACTTGTTAGCTCGGCCTTTTGGTGTCGCCACCGTTTAAAGAGGTCACCATAGGCACTAGAGGCCATATAATGGCTTCTGAATTCAGTGCTAAGACATAGGCAATAGATAAACTGGAGTGCTTATCTTAAAAATAAATGTTAAAAATTAACGTACATTTTCTTTTTCCATAACAGTCCAATACTGGACATGGCATACTTTCACTGATTGTGTTTGGCAAATGGATCTGATTTTGGAACATTATATCAATAGTCGCTTATTCATTACCTTAATAGCTTAGAAAAAATATTAATTTTGACTAGTATCGCGTCTAATTGATACTCGGCCATTTATTTTGGTAAATGTGATTTGATGTATATTGTGTATGTTCACTTTATTTTATCTATCTTAACGGCAGGATACACACTTGTTTTCTTCCGCACATATATGGCTTAGTAGGTACCTTTCCAAACAGAAACAGAAACAGAAACAGGTACAAAAGTTTTGATTCAATATTGATTATAAATAATACTTAATAAAAGTCACTCTTTTGTTTAATTACCACTGGTTCGAAGAAAAACCTTTGTCCTGAGAAGAAACAGCAAGAAACCCAGTGAGAAAAAGGCATAAAGAGGTAAGACATAATCGGCAACAGTTACAGTTTATCAACGCTAGAGAAAACTCTTAATGCTTTAAGAAGCATATTCTATATCCTATTCGGCCTATTATGCTTACGCATCACTGAGAATTATGTCGCGTTTAAGCATCTTCAATTACATTGCACATTCTGGTGCTGTAGCTTCGTCCGGTAGGCATCATGAGCTATCAAGTGTTAAAGTTTTAAGTACGTAAGAGGTTTTATTATATTTTTTGACTCGTATTTATTTGTGTGAGTCTAAGCGCTTGCTGTAAATTTCGCCCGGGTTTGATCCACGGCGGCACCAATAACATTACCATTCTTGATTTGGCGGTGTATTAAAACGTCGTGAGGAAACCTGCATGTCTGAGGTACAAGGAAAAAAATTCGAAGACATGTGAAGTTCGCCAACATGCATTGGGGCAGCGCGGCGGACATTTCCTTGCCCTAAATCCCTCTCAAAAATAAGAAGAGTCCTGTGCCCAACAGAGGGACTTATATAGCCTGTTACTTTACTTTTGTATCGTATACATATGCAATATTAATTTTCGTTTCAGATAGAGACGGGTACCTAATGCTGAGAAAAAATCATGTGGACGCCACTAAAATGTAAGACATATTTGTACCTAGATTAAATGTTCTAGTGATTGTCAGTCATTTCATAAGCCAGTACGCCACATTTTCTATAGAGTTTAGAACGTTTCAGATAGGACAAAAAATACAAAATATTATGCGAATGATTTATTAATAATACATATATTTATAGGTACTTATAATAAAAATAATGAACAAGCTGCAAGGTTCAATTGATAGTGTTTCTTGTAAACACAATTTTAAAATTGCTGTTCTCATTTTTATCAATGGTTAATTGATGAAACCTTGTCAAAATCACTTTATATAAAATATATTAAATTAAATTGACACATGGCCTATTTGGCCTTCTACTAACAACTTGGCGGAAATTTGAAAAAAAAAAAAGATTTTGTCTGTTTTCACAGAACAAATGCCGTAGTTTCCAAAAGCCTGATTAAGGGTCAGCTGTATATCGTAAATTGGATCCTAAACTTTTGACATTTATTTTTGTTTCTTATTGTAAAATCTTATAACCTTTTTAAAAACTGACGCAAACTCATTAGTTTATTATTTGTTATATGTATTTCTGTAACGTATTGGGTATCTTGGATAAGTTTTTTTATTATTTCATAAAAATTTAGCAATAAATTATTTCGTTTTCTACAGCGATTTTCTCCTCTTAGGTTTGTCGAGTCTGTAGGATGTTATATAGGTACTGAGTTACCGTCAGTATAGCATTCAGATCTACATAACTGAACATAACATAACATAAACACTCACGCTTGTCACCCAGAGGGGTAGGTAGAGATTATGGACTTCCATTTGGTACGATCCTGATACACCTCTCTCGCTTCCTCCACATCCATATACCTACGCATACACGCTCGTCGGTTAAAGGTACTCTTGATTTGGCCCATTTTTAATATATCGCCAATTTGGTCGATAAACTTTCGCCAAGGGCGACCCTTCCTGAATATGCCGTTCACCTCTGCAACATAAATTTGCTTTGTCACTCTTTCCTCATTCATTCTTTCTACATTGCCAAACCACCGAAGCATTCCTTTCTTAATCCTGGTCACAACATCATCTTGCAAACCACACTCTTCTCTTATTAAACAATTTCTCACTCTGTCATTCAGCTTCATCCCTAATATACTCCTTAATGACCGCATTTCTACAGCATTTATTCTACTCTCATGCTTCTTCTGCCACACCTAACTTTCACTACCATACATTAAAGTAGGTACTAACACAGCATTGTGAATTGCCATACGTGCCTTTTTGGACACATTCTGACTTTTCACAATAGAGTGTAGAGCCCCATTCACTCTATTTCCTGCATTCACTCGTCGTTCTATATCCTTATCATATCTACCATCCCTGCTAAACACACATCCCAAATATACAAACTCATCTACTTGCTCTACCAACTCCTCTTCTATTCTTATTTCACATATCGTTTTACTTTCTTCTCTTTCAAAAACCATAACTTTCGTCTTACTTTCGTTCACTTTCATTCCCTTTTCTTTTAATGTCCTGTTCATTAATGTAACCATCATTTGCAACTCGGCTGCCGACGACGCAAGTATGACTTGATCATCGGCGTACAAAAGGCATTTGACGGTTAACTCACCCATTCTTAACCCGCATTCTTCTACTTTCAAATTTTCCAAACAACTGTCCATAAATAGGTAAAACAACCACGGGGAAGCCACACAGCCCTGTCTGACACCTTTATGGATGCCAAACCAGTCCGAGTAGACCCCGTTGATCCTGACACAAGCACTAGAGTCCCTATATAGAGACTTCAATGCCTGTATCAGACCAGCGGTCAACCCAAATGAGTTCAGTGTTTGCCATAACACATCCCTGTCCACTCTGTCATAAGCCTTCTCCAAATCTATGAACGCACAAAAAACTTTTTGGTTTTTGGCCAAAAACTTCTTCGCGATCATGCGCTGATCCTGCTGAACCTGATCCGTACATCCCATTTCCTTTCTAAATCCCGCTTGCACATCCCAAATTTTTCCATCAGTTTCTTTCATAACTCTTTCACTTAGTACCTTAGCATACAGTTTTCCCACAATGCTAAGAAGGCTGATACCACGGTAGTTTTTACAGTCCTGCTGTGATCCTTTTCCCTTATATATTGGGACTATTACGGCTTTGCACCAGTCTCCCGGTACCCGCTTAAGTTCCCAACATAAATTAAACAAGGTGTACAGCAGGTCTGCCACCACTCCTTCTCCAGCCCTTAGCATTTCGAGAGCTACTCTATCATAACCGGCTGCCTTACCTGCTTTCATACGTTTCATTGCTTTAATTATTTCATCTATACTTATATCTCTATCTATTCCCTTTTCTTTCGGAATTTCTATTTCATTTAATTCAAACGTCTCATCACTCATAAACACGCTTTCAAAATATTCCTTCCATATCCTTAAACTCAAAACTTCGTCATTCAGAATACAGCCATTCTGGTCTCGTATAGCATTCATTCTACGTTGTTGTGAATGTCCCCTAGTAGTTCTTACGAGTTTCCAGAACATTTTAATGTTTGCCTGGAAGTTATCCGATATTCTTCTATCATTCTTATTCATTCTTTCGTGCTTTTTCCTATCAACTACTTCTTTTGCTCTCTTATTTAGGTGTCTAAAAACTGCCTTTTTCCTTTCAATATCATCATTCATACTGCTAGATTTACTAGCCTTGGTTCTAGCCATGCTTTCTTCTTTGCTTCAACTTCCATCCGTACCTCATCATCCCACCATAACGTGTTATTTTTCCTTTCAATCGTTCTCTTACTTACACCACATACTTCGGTAGCTGCATCCACTAAACCTTTCTTGACATTATACCACACAGTCTCCAAGTCTAAATCATTCATACACAGTTCAGCCATACCACTTATATTTTCTCTCAATCTACATTTGAACTTCTCTTTCACACCTTCATCTTGTAACCTCTCTGTTCTTATACGCTGTAACGCTGTGGTAGACACAGATTTCCGATGCCTCCAACGTCTGAAAAGACCATTAATTCGGCATAAGACCAAGTAATGATCCGTCCCTACGTTAGAACCCCGGTACACCCTTGTATCTACCACCGCGCTCCTCATTCTTTCATCAACAATTATGAAATCTATCATACTTCTATCATCACCTCTTTCCCATGTATACGTGTGAATTTTCTTATGACGAAAGAAAGTGTTCGTCACAACAAGATTCTTTTCCACGCATACGGCGAGAAGGCTTTCACCATTCTCATTTATACTTTCATCACCAAACCTTCCCAATATCCTTTCATAACCAAGCCTCCTCACCCCAACCCTTCCATTAAAATCGCCTAATATTACAATATTTTCATTAACCTTGCATTTCATTAGCACCATCCTTACCAACTCCCAAAACTGCTCTCGGATATAATTGGGCTTAGACATGTCTGGGGCGTAGACCCCTAAAACAAACTTCTTTAAGCCCACTTTCATTCGTATCCATAGCAGTATCGGGCTTACACATTCATACTCTTTCACACAATGACCCATTCTTTCTGAAAGGATGATACCGACTCCCTGGCATGCCCGCTCGGTCTCGTCTACACCAGACCAGTACGCGGTATACATGCGATGTGTAGTGGCATTCTTTCCCTTCCGTTTCGTCTCATTTACACATAACACGTCTATTCCTCTATCATACATCATATCGCATACTTCATCCATTTTATCATTCATTCCTCCACATACATTCAATGTAGCCAGACGGGCTTCCGCAATCCACTTTTCGCCCCTCCGGGGGACAGAACGTGACGGGTGGCGAACCTCGTCGCCGGTTTTCCTCCCGGAGATTCTTCGCACCCCTGCCCCATTAAAGGGGCGCCGGGAACTCGGGGCCTTTCGTTAATTTTATGCCTCATGGTGCGAAAGTAAGTTGTGGTATTTTTTTACGCCGCTACCACACGGCGAGGAGCCGAGTCAGTTCTTTCGGCTTTGTCACTCGTTTAGCACCACCCGGGGGACAAGTGTAGGGTGAGCCTAGGATTAGGTGGTCGAAGCCTACGGACGCGAGCGACTCATCCCCTACAGATCAGATCTACATTTTTTTTTTTTGAGTTTTGATCGATTTTTTGAAATCTGGTAAAAAATATCCATACTAATTGATGGACCTGAGTATAATGCCAGTTGTGATCTTTGGCTGACGCTATTTTTTATGTTATGCATATATCCAGAAAAAACAATATGGATAGCGCATCTCTAAAACAAAATTTTACCTCTTCTTTTTATTTTAACACTAGACGCGAAGCTTCAATTAAGCCCCCATATATCAAAATTAGCAAGCAGACTTAGTTCTGCAGCATATGCTGTAAAAACTATTAGAAATCTTACCATTGTGGAACAGCTAGACTTGTTTATTTTAGCTATGTCCATAGCATAATATCGTATGGTATTTTGCTATGGGGACACGCGACTGATACTGAAATTATATTAATTTGTATAAGGAAGAGGACCATAAGAGCAAACTATGATTTAAAACCTAAAGTGTCGCTCAGACAAAAATTTAACGAATTACTATATTAACTTTAGTTTATCAATACATTTATGAAAATGTAATGTACGTACACAAAAATAAAAGTAGTTATACAAAAATCAGTGATATTCATTCTGTAAATACTAGGAACAGACACAAGGTAGTAGTACCAGTTAGTCCACTCCACCGAGTTAGTAATTCTTCTTGGGGCGATATATTATACGCTTTTATACCAAAATCCCAGAAAATATACAAAATTTGACCTGCTGATAGTTCATAAACTTTATTAAATAAAGTTTGTGTAAAAAGGGTTATTAGAATATTAAGGAATTTATGGATGATAATAACTCCTGGGAATGAGGTGATCGCTACCAAGGTATTTCTAATTTGTTTTGTGTGGTTATTTGTGTAACATACATGATTGTAAGGTCTTATTTAAAAAAAGTCCTGCTGGGTTTCTTGCTGGTTCTTCCCAGGACAGAGGTTATTTTTTCGAATCAGTGGTAATTATCCCTTATGTGAGTGACAAATAAAACACCTTTAACAGAGTGACGAGGTACCCTAGTACCTTCATACAGTGTATACGTAATGTAAACAATCAAGATCTACTTTTGTGTTACACATACTTTGAATATTATTACTTTAGCTAAGCTAAACAGTTGACAACCTGTGGCGATAAAAACGGAGGAGAGGTGGAGTGCGGTACATGGTTATCGGCGCTCAAGAAAAACTGAATCCATTCAGTGCATCGTGCTTGACATTTGACTATATAAGTTTGTTTCTATTGTACAAATATATTTGTATTTTGTGAGTTTATAATTATTTCATTATGAATATTGGAGCGAGTACTTCTCAACAAAGATCAGGTGTTCGAAGATATAATTCAACAGAATTACTAGAGATATTAGCAGAATCTTCTGGTGACGAAGGTGAATTTGTTGTTTCTGATAATGAAGAGAGTAGATTTGAAATTTCGGATATTGAGCCAGAAGCTGAAGTCGAAAATGAGATTGATTCTTATGATTCCGATGCGAGTTTTGAAGGGAAATCGCTTGAAACTATTCTTATCGCAAAAGATGGAATGCGGTGGTAGTCTGAACCACTTCCCAGAACACAAACGTAGCAGAAATATTATTCGTCAACGGGGCGGGGCTGCATCGTTCAGCAAACTTTACAATCAAATGGAAATATTCAAAAATATATTGTCCAATGAAATGTGTGACATAATTTTGAGGGAAACTAATCAAAAAGGGGCAAAGATTACTGAAGCATACAATAATAAACTGATGGAAAAGTACCCTGATATTAGCAAGTGACAGAAACAAAAAATATTCAAACCATTCACAGAAAAAGAATTGTATGCATTTTTTGGCATTGTAATTTTTAACGGGGTGAATAGATCTAATAAAGAGCATTTGACTGAACTGTGAAAATCCAGTCACCTACCATTATTTCGGGCTGCGATGTCCCATGATAGATTCAAAATGCTGCTACACTTCATAAGGTTTGATAATGACGTAACGCGCCCTGAACGTTTGTTGGCTGATAAAGCCGCTGCTATACGAGATATTTGGACTATTTTCATTTCAAATTTGAACAAAAACTACAAGCCTCTTGAATGTATTATCGTTGACGAACAGCTATATGGATATCGTGAGCGGACTCCCTTTACTCAATACATGCCATCAAAACCTGAAAAGTATGGCATAAAAATATTCTGGGCTTGTGATGCAAATAATTCCTACCCCCTAAATGGACAAATATATACAGGAAAGTCAAGTATTGGCATACGTCAAACAAATGTAGGAAAATGCACTGTATTAGATCTCGTGACAAAATATAAAAATTCATGGCTGAATGTAACTACGAATAATTTTTTTACGTCACTTCAACTGGCTCATTACTTGAATTCGTGGAATATGACACTAGTTGGAACGGTAAGAAAAAATTAACGGTTTCTTCCTGCAAATATGCAAGCTTACAAGGAGAAGGTTGTTTATTCTTCTAATTTCGCATTTAGCAAAGAAGCAACTGTGTGCTCTTACGTACCTAAAAAGAATAAAGCAGTAAAAATGTTGTCATCAATGCACATGTCACCAATTATTGAAAGTAATAAGGAAACTGCCAAGCCAGGTATAATTTTATATTATAATAAAACCAAAAGTGGAGTGGACAACATGGATAAGCTGTTAGCAGAACATACCGTAAAACGCAGAACAAATCGGTGGCCTTTAGCACTTTTTTACAATATCATTGACACTGCAGCTTTGGCAGCATATATTATTTACATGGAACATAACCCACAATTGGTCTCGGGTGACAGACGTAGAAAGTTTTTGAAATCATTGAGTCTACAACTGTGTGGCAAAAATATAGAAGATAGATCAAAAAATTGCATCGTGACATCAAAATTACATGTGAGATCTGCTATGCAGGACGTGCTTGGCCGAGAACTTAGGCCGTCAATTTCTTTTGGATCTGCAACTTCTATAAGTCAAACTAGACGAGATTCTACAGATCATGTTGCAGTCGTCGGAAGTTGTTACCTATGCAGAGAACTCAAACGCAAGCTAAGAAAAACTCGAAAAGCTTGCACTAACTGCAGAAAACCAGTTTGTGATGAACATGCAGTAACTCGTCCAACATGTAACGTCTTATTCGAGATCTGTAATTAATACTGTATGAACAAAGAATTTGTAATTTTTATAGAAATAAAATACTTCGACAAATGTTTGTTATTGAATTTTTGTACGAAATTAAAAATACTTTCCCCATAGTCACACAAAACACAAAGTGGTACCCGGGTACCTCGTTACTCGATTGTGAGTTCAAAATATGTTTTAGTTTCCACAAAACATTGTAAATAGTAGACTTGGTTAAAAAATTAAAAAAATATGTAATTTATTAATATTTAAGAGCTCTCAGGAAGTCACAGCTACATATAGGGCGTATAACATACTTTTTTAGAATTTGAAAATGCCAAAGTCACCCGGGTACCTCGTCACTCACATAAGGGTTACACAAAAGAGTGACTTTCAATAAGTATTATTTATAATCTATATTCAATAAAAAAAGTTTTTGTGTCTGTTTCTGTTTATTTATAAGTTACCAAAGTTAACAAAACAAGAGTACAACACTGATAATAGGTATAATATGTATATTTTAAGTGGCCTCTCGTTGTTCGTTTGTTGACCGTCGGGTAATTTCCTTGTCGACGCCGGTGTAACGAGGTCTGTCTTTTGTATAAAGAAATATAAAATTAATTAACTCGGCACTGCTCGCTATGGGTAAATTTTACCCAAGCGTGTACATTTCTGTACTTATTTATTTTATCACAAATCACAACGCGTTGGGCTTTCGTGTACCTACGAGTTATGTTTCGAACTACCTGTTAGCCGTTCAGCAGTCTTTGTACAGCCGACTTCTATATAAATTATTAAGAATAACTCAAAACCTATTGGCCTGACCTTAATCGAATTCATATGGAAGCACACGAGAAGTACCAGATTTCAAATAATAAAAGAATTATCGAAATCGGTTTACCCAGTAAAAAGTTATGAGGTAACACATAACATACAGTCGAATTGAGTACCGTATCCTTTTTGGAAGTCGGCAGAAAATAACTTTTATTTAAATTATTATTGAGTAATATAAATTAACCCATTCACTTAATCGCAAAAAAAACGAATTTCATCTTAGTGCTTGAATGCAATGTAATTTAAACCTACTTACCGTTGAAAAGGATTGACTTCAAATTGTATATCAAACAGTTATCAAATATAATATGTTTGTTTTATTTATTTTATTAGGATCACCGACAGAAATGACAGTAGTATTCTATTACTAAATTACTACTTAATCTATAAATGCGTGCCAGTCTCGCTAAAGGGGAACTTTTTCCAGCTACATGAAATAGGGCGCACGGTTATCTGGGCAGCCTTGTTTTGCACATTAA
Source organism: Parnassius mnemosyne (assembly GCA_963668995.1). Lineage (NCBI taxonomy): Eukaryota > Metazoa > Arthropoda > Insecta > Lepidoptera > Papilionidae > Parnassius > Parnassius mnemosyne. The sequence continues at coordinate 14,862,034 of CAVLGL010000002.1, read as the reverse complement.
TGTTAAATAGTTATATTATTTCAAGACAATCTATATTGTTATTTTATATTTTATGTAGGAATATCATATCTGACAGTTTTCTACGCGACTCCAGTAAGGTGAAATTATATTATGCCAGTCGTTTTCTCATAGGAATGGTGGATTAGATTGCAATTCAAGTGGTAAGCAAGATGACGCAGCAGTCTGTTTTGTATACTTTCCATCGTAGCAGTATGGATTTAATAGTTAAGACTCCAAATTGGTCTGCAGTATTCTAGTTTGTTCTTTACCACGCCATTAAAAAGTTTAATGTAGTAGAGGGCCACTTGAACTCTTTGGAACATTTCAGCACAAAACCTAGTATCTTTGCAGCTGAAGTAATTACATTATCAATGTGTTTAGTAAAAAATAATTCTCTGTCTAGTATAACACTTAGGTTACGAATCGCTCGAACTACAGTCAATTTGTCAGTGCCACTATAATATTCACTCATCATAATTTTTTTTCTTCGTACACTTAATTAATTGTATATTTATTGGGATTGAGGTGATTTGATAGTTGCCACACCATTGGATTAGGCGGTTGAGATCATCTTGCAGAAGTTCTACGTCAGAATTATTTGATTTTTTTTAAATATTTTGAGATCATCCACAAACAGATGGACCTTAGAGTGCTGAAATACCGATACAAAGTAAATATCAAAACAAGTAAATGATAAAATAAGACATTGATTTACTTTATCTTATCCTTAATAGTAATATCAAATAGTTACAGGATTTTAATACCAGACTAGCTGCATCAGAAAGAAACAATCAAAATACTTCTTATACGTCCGAGTAATCTGAGGTACGAGGTAGGTAACATTATAAAAATTAAATCCAATCATATTACTAGTCGTCCAATGGAAAATGAGGATGAAAAAAAGAGAAATGTAATAAGAATCAGATTATATTTGGATAATACATAATATGTATTCTCCGAATATAATCTGATTAATCGACAGATTGACTCTGCGTACGTGTTCGAGAATGTGTAATTTAGCTTCTAAGAATCAAGTGTCATCACCTCAGATTTTATTTGCATGTATCTTCTTTGTCGATGGCAGCATCAGCTCAAATATGGTAACAGTAATGCAAATATTTGAAAGTTGATCTTGTGAAAAGTACCTAAGCACATAGATCCATCCATGTTAAATTAAAATGATGTTTGCGCTCCGTTTAATTGAAGGAGATCGATTATTTATTTTAACTTTTTTTATCTGCGAATATTTTCTATATTAACCCTTTTGATGTCCGTGCACTACATATAGGTTATTGCTATTGTCTTACTATTGTGTCCGAAAACCGGACAGTGAAAGTGTTAAGTACGCTACGCCTACGCTGCTGATTTTGTAAATTTACTTTTTTAATAGCAACATATAGAAAAATATATTACGTAACTCAGTATTAATATCAAATTATATTGACACTAAAAAGAAAATCGCTTACCTTTAACTAGAACTCCCAATTGAAAACTCTTTCTCTCGTTTCACAGATGCCATCTCAGACATCTGTGGTCATCCCTAAATTCAATTTACCGTTCCTCCGAGTCTATAAAGGATAAATGGAAATGGTTTTTCCACGCCACTGACGGGGGGATAAAGTGTTATTTTGTTGTTCACACAATTCTTTCCTTCGAGTTCTTAGATCTATAATGAATAATCTTAAAATATATTTAAATTATTAATTGAAGAAAATAATGAATAAGAAAATGAGTGTTGCATATTTTTTTATATTAGTGTCGTTTAAAATTACAATATGCTTTCAAACTCTCGCATAGAAGTCTCGATACTTATGTTTACAATTTATACTTTATTGCACAAGGTAGTTAAACATGACGTACATAACACCATAGGACATTCTTTCCTAATCAACCATGAAGCTTAACCACAGAATACATAATAGGCCTACCTAAATACGAAATGGATGATCAAAGGTGAAATATAATATAATTTATTATAGCTATAAATAATATTATTAATCAAAATAATCCTCCCATTATAACGCACATCTGTTCAAATCTCGTGTTTCCCCATTAAAACTATATTTTTAGCCAGGCTTGAGCTATGTGCCTTAGTTTTGCTCTTTAAGTTAGTACGCAACGTTTAAGATTCGTTGTCAATGAGGCATCTTATTGATAATATTTACGCATTTTCATATTCGGAAGTCGCACTCTGTCAGTTCCCATCTTAGTACTAACGGGTGACAACGCATCTGCATTTTGAATTATAATCGAGGATAGGTGCAAAAATTTACGGGCCTCAGCAAGCATTTACCATCAAGTGGACTGTGAGCTCGTTTGTTATCGTATATAAAAAAGCGGCAAGTAGGCAAAGCAGATATCAAGGGTAAGTAGGTTTAGTTTTATGTCTAGCACCTATGAATGCGGTATTTAACTACGCAGGAGCTGATAATATCCAATACTTTTCCCGTAATGCAGCAAGCGAATATTGAGGACCAGCGTGAAAATTCTTGTAGTGATAATAATCAATTAAAAGATCAACAATATGTCCTTGGTTTGTTCTACTAGCACCTAAAAATCAATATTTCAACGCATTGTCGCATGAAATCGTATCTAACAATCATATTAAACATATAAATGATATGAAAAGCAAATTGTCAGAAAGATAAATGATTGTTGAAATTAACTTTTTTTTAATCGATTAATTGCTATTATTTATATTTTAGTGGCATGAGATGTAGATTCATCAAGTCCGCATGGAGGCTTAAACACGACAACATTTGAAAATATCAATTGTTCAACTCAATCTATTTTTTAAACTCTTCATCTATCATGTGGGAAGCCATGGAATGTATATGGCAGTTTAATTTTGTTTTGTTTAGTTATAATTGTATTTTCGGAGTGAGAGATAGATAGATAGATAGGTAACTCTTTATTGTATTTATACAAAGTGGTTACAATTACGGAAAACTTAAGAACTACAAGCGGTGGTCATATCGCTTTTAACGATTTCTACCTGACAAACCGAACGTAAAATGTAATGTAATAAATTTTGACGAATAGGTGCAACGTGCAATGTAAAATAAAACTGAGGACAACAACTTATAATTTAATAACATTTATATAAATATATGTATATATATATATATATATATATATATATATATATATATATATATATATATATATATATATATATATATATATATATATATACATATATATGAAATAATACTCGTTTAGTTGTTTTTTAAAAGCCTGTAAAGATTGCGCTTGCTGGATGTTAAGTGGTAATGAATTCCAGAGTCTGGTTGCTTGTGAAGTAAATGACTTATTATAAAAAAAAGTTACGCTGCAAGGAGTATTCAAAGCCAAGCTATACACTGAACGCAAACTGCGATCATGAAATTCATGTCGATAGTGAAATTGTTCCTTAAGATACCTTGGAGATTTCGGATAAAACAGAACACAAAAAAGTAAAGAAAGTAAATGAACATTCCGGCGAAGGGGAATTGGGAGCCACTTGAGTTGATTTCGAAATTGTGATACATGGTCATATTTGCGTAAACCAAATATGAACCGAATGGAAAGATTTTGAAGACGCTCAAGCTTATGTAATTGCTCCATGATAATATCAGTGTAGCATACATCAGCATAGTCTAAAATAGGCAACAAAATGGAATGTGCTAACGCAATTTTGGTAGAAATTGGCAAGAAATTTCGAAGTCTTTTAAGACTTCCACTAGTTGCAAACATTTTCTTACTTATCTGTTCAATTTGTGGTGCCCAAGACATTTGTACATTGTACTGTCAATTAGAAACCCTAGATTTTTTACAACCTTACTGTAAGGAATAGGAGAATTCTCAAAACAAACGAAAGGCAGCGCATGCCAAGTAATTTTTTAGAAAGCGAAATTTTCGGTGTTTTGAGCAGTCTTCTATTAATATACTTTACTAAATACACTTTGCCTCACTCCCGGCCACAGTGTGCTCGTTGTTTACAATAGTTCGTTCTGAAAAATATCGATTGCTTTAGAAATACAAAATATTCCAACAACCAAATTTGATACGTACTTCACCAAGGTTAGATATTACAAGATTATATTTATAATCACAGATTTTTATTACAATATTTTGTTTCGCAAAAAGTACGCAGGATTTATATATAAAAATATACTTATACGTCTTGGACTTTATGGAGACCTGAAGATATACTTCGATATCTGCTAATGGCACTCCTCAACGAGTAGAACTAGGTATGCCGAGATTGTGCTCGTTATGTTACTTCCATGAATGTTACTGGAACTCCTCGAAAAGTAGTAATAGTAATAGGTGTGCTAAGTTTGGGCTAGTTGTGTTTTTTAATGAGAACTTACCTCCGAACAGTGGCGGATTATCCTTAAGGCAAACTAGGCACGTGCCTAGGAGCGCAAGATTAAAAAGTTGCGCGCGGAAGTTTTTAACCAAAAAAGGTTGTCGTATTTCATTACTCGTAAATCGCTCTTACTCTCTCATCACATTTTTCATTTATGCCCCCCTGTTAATGGTACTCGTATCCTAATTATTTTGCAATTATTAAACTATATTATAAACTATATATTATATTATAATTTATAATACCTATAGACTAAACTATATTATAAATAATTATAATATAGTTTATTTGCAAAATGAGTATATTTAATTTATAATCGATATAATATGGCCCTTAGAGGCGCGCTGATGAGGTCGTAGGCTAGCCTAGGGCGCAGTCGACATTTAATCTGCCTTTGCCTACGGACTTGATAGATTACCTGAAAGTGTATTTCGATGAATGCTAATGGAACTCCTCGAGGAGTAGAACTGTAGGTGTGTCGATTTTGGCCTCGTTTTGTTAGTTATGATGAAACCTTATTACCTCCGGATTTTAAAGAGTGATCTGAAGGTGTACTTCGAGTGACTGCTACTGGAAGTCTTTGACGAATAGAACTACCATTTTCATTTTTTTTTCACTATCGTATGAGCAATACGATTCGTGCACTTTTGGATTTTCCAAACTTTTTTTATATTGATGTTTTACATAAAATTATCGGAAAATTGGAAGTATAGTAATAAGGTTATTAGTGACTTGTGTGTATTAAAACTACTTTTAAAAAAAACATATAATTACGTTATACGTAATTTTTTAATGCGCTTAAGACATGCACAATTGGATTTACCAATATATTTAATGTTCTTTTGTTATATCGTTGGCAAAATCGACAGCTTGCACAATTTTATTGACTGCGATTTCAGAAATCTCTATGTCGAACGCTGGTATCATGTTGCTGTTGTGCGACACATTTTTTTAAACCTTTAAACATAATCAACGGATCTTAGATATTCATTCCAATTAGAAAATTTTAACCATAACGAGAGTGCTACATAATGCGACTTCCAAATCTGAAAATACGTAAATATTGTCAATCGGATGCCTCAATGACATCGAATTGTAAACGTTGCTTACTATCCTCAGCTAGCAAAATTAAGGCACATAAGTTAAGCCTGGCTAGAGTTATAGTTTTTAATAGGGACACACGAGATTTGAGCAGATGAGCGTTATAATGGGAGGATTTTTTCCGTTAACAACGTGCATTTAAATGATACATCCGTAAGCCTTTCCACTAACGTCGGCGAAGGCGAGTAGCGACACATACGAATTTTCGTTTACGCCTATATGACGTGAGAACTGTAAATGTGAGATTAAAAGTAATTCTGAAATATATTTCTGCCATATATTGACAATATTAGTAGGTGGGGTCTCGCGCCAGTCAAGTTTAAGAACCCACAAGATTTTAATTAATAATTTAGGGTAAAGTATTACTGGACCGAAAAGTTCTAAAACATCGTACAAACGAGCAGCAGCGGAGTATAGAGCGTTTGGTACAAGTGACCGGTGGCGGCGAGATAAGAAAACAAAACTTATCAGTAGCGGGATAATTATTAAACCGCTTTTCCAAAAGTAAAACGCGCTTTTTTGTGTTCATTAATAATTTTATTTAAATTATCAAAAAAAAAATACCATTCCATTATTTTGCAGTTGTACGCATTCGACTTAGAAAATACCGGTAGGCAATATCTAATACATACATATACATACATAAACACTCACGCCTGTCACCCAGAGGGGTAGGCAGAGACTACGGACTTCCATTTGGCGCGATCCTGACACACCTCTCTCGCCTCTTTTACATCCATATATCTACGCATACACGCTCGTCGGTTAAGGGTACTCCTAATCTGGCCCATTTTTAATGTATCGCCGATTTGGTCGATAAACCTTCGTCTAGGGCGTCCCTTCCCGACCCTGCCGTTCACTTCTGCAATATAAATTTGCTTTGTCACTCTTTCCTCGTTCATTCTTTCTACGTGACCAAACCACCGAGGCATTCCTTTCTTAATCCTTGTCACAACGTCATCTTGCAAACCACACTTTTCTCTTATTACACTATTTCTCACCCTGTCATTCTGATTGAGCCCTATATAATGTCATATATATTGAGCCCTAATATCTAAGTGATTACAAAATACTAAACTATTAAATTAATCTAAGTATCGTATCAATATTCTTACTTTTTATACGCGAAGGACAACGGTTTCACGAAATGCCGGCGTAAAATAGCAGCTTAACAGTGCTGTGTTTCCTATGGTGAGTGTAGAGAACCGGAAACCCTTTTTACTGGAAAGAGATGGAATGCCACATTCCATCTTAGTCCTCACGGATGACAACGCATCTGAATTTTAATTCTTTATTGAGGATATAATATATTGATGTCTACGGGTCACAGCAACCACTTATCATCAGGTGAACTGTGTGCTCGTTTGTCACCCTATCCTAAAAAAAAAATACATAACACTTTACACAAATTTTACGCTTAAAATTTCATTGGTGCTGCCGCGGATCAAACCCGGCCGAAATTTATATCCAGCGCTTAGGCCCAGAGCTACTAATACGACAAAAATAAGTACGATTCAACGAATATAATAAAAACACTTTCGTACTTAAAACTTAAACACTTGATAGTTTGTGATGCCTACCGGATGAAGCTACAGCACCACATCGTGCAATGTAATAGAAAATGCTTAACCCCGAAATAACTCTCAGTGACGCGCAAACATAATAGGCAGTATATCACTTATATACTTGTCACCTCTGCAGTCTAATAATCTTTGCACTTCTCTAAGTAATACTGAAAGTAGTCAATAGACCGTGTTGACGTCGGCTAAAATCTCTGCGGTCGCCGTTTCATCAAGGTCATTCAGGCTTCTTAAAGCCTTAATAAGATGCCGCAAAATATAATAATGCCATAAAAGTTTTGAAGAATAACCAAGATAGGATCGTATCAGAATTCAATAGTCACATTATCATTAGTAAGGAATAGATGTTGCAACATAATAGTGTAATATCCCCGATAATTTAAAATGAAAACAAAATTTACTCAACACTTATCCATTTATTAGATAGAGCCAATTTTTCCAAACTCCTAACTATTTTAATAGAGTATATGGATGATATGATCAATGAGCTTAATGGGACAGGAAATATATAAGCATAATTAATTATATTAAGCATTTATAAATATATTATTTAGTCGTGCATCGAGCACCCAAAATTCTACGTTAAGTGTTAAGGTAATTAAGTCGATGTTAGTAAGATTAAGACAAATTTATGATAAAGAACATTTATTAAGTTTAAAGACTAGAGAATATTACGATATAATTATGTCAGGTTATTATTTCACAGAAAAACAAATAGTAATTGTTCTAAAATATTCCCTGTTATTTCCAAAGACACCTTCGACCTATTCCGCTTATCCATTGTACCTAACAAAAACTACCGACCTAATATTCCACCCTCTTCTTTATTAGCAACTAATAGAGAAAAATTCGTGACCATGGGGACAGAATATCCGAAGTTGAGTAATCGGTACCCATGCGAAAAGGAAACAAACACCCAAATTCAAAAACAATTCGACTGTATTCCGAACCTCATCATCAATCAGTCTATAGCAACATCCTGTAAGATAACCGACATTGGACTATCAAAAGAAGCCATGGAACGTCTTGACGACAAACACTACACCACCTCCTTCCCTCAACAGACTAAGGTCCATACAGTATGCGGGCGTGAAGATATTACTGCATTACATGGTAGTTACTTAGCCACAATACCAATTAATTGCTTCCTGCGAACACAAGAATTTACCATTACTAATATTAACGATCAAGTAGAAAACCATCACCTGAAACTAATAAAAATACTAATGAATATAAACGCAAAAGACACCCCATACCACGACTCAGCTTTAATACAATCAACCTGAAAGGACTCCACGCAGCCCAGGACCAACTCATGATGCAACCACTACTTCACCTGAGAGAGATGGTTCTCCTTACTTTATATCACACTACTATTCCCTTTTACGCCGTGTTATCAAGCGTAGTAGTGTTCGCTATCATAATCTCAGTTCGTTTCTATTACAAAACTAAGATGCAAGAACAGGCCCAGAATAACACCCAACATAGCTAAAAAAATCCCGAAGAATCTAAAGTCGAAAAGGCATTAACAGCAACTTTTACTCTCAAAGTACTAAAATAGTTGCTGATCTGAGGGTGGAGGAGTTATAACATAGCCTCATAGGTAAAGACCCAGCAGCGAACCCGATACATTGCAGCGGCACGAGGCGCAACTCAGCAGAACGTGAGCATTGACGTCAACGGATGCAATCGGAGCTCAAAATTGATTCTAAATCTAGCATCGATACGATTCACTTTTATTTTAGTTGTAGTAATTATATTGTAATTTTTATATTTTAATAAAGTATTTAAAATTATTATCGGTATTTTTTTGGTCCTTCGACTGCAGTTAACGTAATTCGATTGTTTTATTCTGGATTATATATTATTGTCCTTTATCTAAAATTAATGATGAAATAAAATGGTATTTGTGTTTCTATTTAACTTACTGATTTTTAAATAAAATATTGTCTGTATTTGATATATCGCGGTGCATATGCATCTCATTTCTATAGTATGTAGTAAAGTGTGAATAAACTCCTGCCAAGCAATTTCTTCAATAATATTGGATTATTGCATAAATATACAAAAAGTAAACATTTAATTTATAAGTATTTATTTTAAGTATATACATTATTATTTAGTTAAGTAAACCCTTTCTGAAATTCTGAATATACGACCTTTCTCCAACAAAGGTAAAGCACGAATTCCCTGACAGTAAAAATTCTCGTCTTTTACCGAAAGAATTTGTTCAGGTTCTCTTCAATACCTTTCAAATTTTCAGATTGTTTGTCACTCAAATAATTCCATAGTGCTCAGAAAAGATGAAATCTATAGAGATAGAGAGACGTTGCGTAAAAATCAAGACAAAAAAGGCTGTAACTGCCCAGATTACCGAGACAGTTGCGCAGTCATCGTCTGATTTTTTGTCGGTAACTCAAACTTTTAGCATCCCAATAAAAACAACAAAGATATTCGAGAGTATCACTTGATTTCAGGGTGGGTTTTGTGTGTGCTTAAATTTTTGCGTGTAACGTAATGCTAGAATCTCTCATCAGCCGCAAACACATTGACCAAACAGCGTTTAGTTCTGCAACAACTACATTTAAAAATCCAAACGTAATTGTCAGTATTCTTCAGAAGATTTCTGATTCCTTATGATTCCTTTTTGCAAGAAAATTCAAAATTATCGATATGACTTTTTCGAGCAAAGCTAGCTGTTTAGATATAATAGTGCCAAACGCAGCCAGTTGTTGAGCGGTATAGCGGAGTGATCAACAACTAACATACTTTCTTCTAATACACAGGTCATCATCATCATCATTACAGCCCTTCACAAGTCCACTGCTGAACATAGGCCTCCCCCAAAGAATGCCACAAAGCACGGTCCTGAGCTACCTGCATCCATCGACTTCCTGCATGTCTTACCAGGTCGTCACTCTATCTCGTGGGGGGTCGCCCTACACTTCGCCTACCGATACGAGGCTGCCACTCGAGAACCTTTCTTCCCCATCGGTTGTCGGTTCTTCGAGCTATATGGCCAGCCCACTGCCACTTCAGCTTACTAATCCGTTGGGCTATGTCGGTCACTCTGGTTCTACTGCGAATATCCTCATTCCTAAGTTTAACACGCAGAGAAACTCCGAGCATAGCCCTCTCCATAGCTCGCTGAGCGACCTTGAGCTTCCTCATACGGCCAGCAGTGAAGGACCACGTCTCAGTTCCGTAAGTCATCACTGGCAACACGCACTGGTTGTACAATTTCGTTTTAAGGTTTTGAGGTATGTCTGACGAGAAGATGTGTCGTAGCTTCCCGAACGCTGCCCAGCCGAGTTGAATCCGTCGATTGACCTCTCGGTCGAAGTTGGACTTACCTAGTCGGACTATTTGTCCCAGGTAAACATACTCGTCAACAACTTCGAGCTTAGTGAACCCAACAACTACCGGCATAGGTGTGACATGGACATTAAACATGATCTTTGTTTTGTCCATGTTCATCTTAAGACCTATCCGTTGGGAGACACTATTAAGGTCATTGAGCATAGTGCTTAGGTCCTCCAGCGATTCTGCCATAAGGACTATATCGTCGGCAAATCGAAGGTGAGTGATGTACTCGCCATTGATGTTGATACCGTATCCTTTCCAGTCCAGAAGCTTGAAAACATCTTCCAATGCAGCGGTGAAGAGTTTCGGGGATATGACGTCACCCTGTCTTACACCTCTCTGCAATTGGATAAGTTTCGTACTCTGGTTCTGTACTCGGATAGCCATCGTAGCACTTCAACACTTTGATATACCGACAGTCAACTTGGCACCGCTGAAGGGACTGCAGCACCGCCCAAATTTCGACGAAATCAAAGGCTTTCTCATAGTCCACATACGCCAGACATAGTGGCAAATTGTACTCTTCGGACTTCTGTACAACTTGCCGAAGGGTATGTATGTGGTCTATGGTTTTTTTTTTTTTTTATAGGAGAGGGGGCAAACGAGCATGCGGCTCACCTGATGGTAAGTGACTACCGCCGCCCATGAACAACCGCAACACCAGGGGAATTGCAGATGCGTTGCCGGCCTTTTAAAAAGGAGTAGGCTCTTTTCTTGAAGGTCCCTAAGTCGTATCGGTCCGGAAAAATCCCTGGTGGTAAACTATTCCACAAGGAAGTTGTGCGAGGAAGAAAACATCTTCTAAATCGCACAGTGTTGGACCGCCAATCATCCAGATGGTGTGGATGGTATCGGGAGTTCTGCCGCGATGTGCGTTCGTGGAATTTGGCGGCTGGGATTAATCCGAACAATTCCTCAGAGCACTCCCCATGGTAGATGCGAAAGAAAATGCAAAGAGATGCAACATCTCTTCGCAGTGCCAATGAATCGAGCCGATCTGAAAGGGCTCGGTCGTCGACGATTCGAGCCGCTCTGCGCTGGATGCGGTCAAGTGGAAGGAGCTGGCACTGGGGAGCCCCTGCCCAGAGATGTGAGGCCGAACCTGCGCCTTGTAAAGTTGCAGGCGGTGTGCCTGCAACTTTACAAGGCGCTAAAGCCCTTTCGGAAACCAGCTTGTTCGGGAGGCTGGAAGTCGTCAAGTCTGCGCGCGAGACGATTCGTAATGACTCTCGAAAACAGCACGTAGACGCGGCTCAGAAGGGAAATCGGTCTGTAGTTCTTCAAGAGAGCGTTGTCACCTTTCTTGAAGAACAAGACCACCGCACTTCTGCTCCACGCCTCCGGTGTAATGCCACCATGGAGGACGGAATTAAATAGCTTCTGAAGGACTTCAAGTACCGGTCTTCCACCTGCTTTCAGAAGCTCCGCTGTAATTCCATCCTCGCCTGGGGCCTTACCGTTTTTAAGGTGCTGGAGAGCCATCCTAATCTCACTCAGACTGACATCCGGGATATCTTCGGAATAGTGTCGGATGAGACTCGCTCTTGGATCGTTACTCACACTTGCGTGTGGCTCCAACGATGATGTGTACAGCTGCCCATAGAACCTTTCAATCTCACTCAAAATCTCAGGTGTCCCGGAAACGATGCTGCCACATTCTGTCTTCAGCTTTGACAGTTGGCTCTTTCTGGCAGACAGATCTCTGGCAAAGACTTTGGAGCCTTGGTTCCACTCGATCGCTTCTTCAATACGAGCTGTATTGAAGTTGCGTAAGTCCCGCCGCATGCATTTGGAGATCTGTCTATTCAGATGCCTGTATGCTGTCAAGTCTGTTGAAGAATGTAGCTTCATCTCCTGTCTAACAGCCACGAGATTAAGAGTGTGATCGGAGAGTTTTTGAAGTGCCGTGTAGTGGCGGTCAAGAATATCCACTACCCCATATCCTCTCGTGGGTGTCGTAAAAGGCGACAAAGGGAAACAGGCAGGAGATGGGCAGCAGCATCTTCCTGATAAAAGCCAAATTACAATAAAAAAACTGCGGTTGCCAACCCGCTCGCCAAGCGTGGCAACTATGGCAAATACCCCCCTATGAATGACAGTAACAAAGAAACGGCCCCCAGTCCCCGGCGGCCCCGCTATTCCTGGCTACGGTGGCGACCATGGTAACGGCGGGGCAGGGGGTGCTAAAAATCTCCGGTGGAGGTTCGGTTGCCACCTTAGACGACTCGACCTGGCAACGTACAACGCACGCACCCTGAGGACTGACGAGAAGATCGTGGAGCTGGAAGAAGAGATAGACAAGTTGCGCTGGCATAATATAGGATTATCCGAAGTCCGAAGAGAGGGGGAGGACACGGTAATCCTCGAATCCGGCAACTTGCTCTATCACCGGGAGGGCGACCATCTGTCCCAAGGAGGTGTCGGATTTATCGTCCACAAGTCTCTCGTTAACAACGTTGTAAAGATCGGGAGTGTGTCGAAGAGGGTTGCGTACCTTATACTCAGAATCACCAAACGGTATTCGCTGAAGGTCATGCAGGTTTACGCACCAACCTCGGCACACCCCGATGAGGAGGTGGAAGAAATGTATGAGGATATCTCTAGAGCCATGCATTCCTCCAAAACCCAATATACGGTGTTAATGGGAGACTTCAATGCAAAACTAGGCACAAGAGAGAACGGTGAGCTGAAAGTAGGGAAATTTGGAATAGGGCAACGGAACCCAAGGGGCCAGCAGCTGGCCGACTTCATGGAGAAAGAGGGACTCTTTATGATGAACTCTTTCTTCCAGAAGCGGCCCCACAGGAAGTGGACCTGGTCGAGCCCCGACGGTTCCACAAAAAATGAGATTGACTTCATTATGACGACCAGACGACAACTGTTCAGTGATGTCTCCGTGATCGCGAGGGTGAAAACTGGTAGCGATCACCGAATGGTTAGAGGCACACTGAACCTAAACGTTAAGTTGGAGAGGTCTCGTCTAATGAAGCCAACGCTCCGTCCCCCTCGTGCTCTGTTCCAAAGTCCCGAAACCTTTCAGCTCGAGTTACAAAACCGTTTTCAGTGCCTGGAAGACTGCAATGAAGCGGACGATATGAATGACAAGCTCGTGGAAACTGTCCATGGGGTCGGAGCTAAGTTCTGCAAGACCCGTCGCAGAAGAATACACAGGTATTCAGTTATAAATACTCTTCAACAAGTGAAAGTTGTCTGTCGTCATCTAGTAAGACAAAGATTTGTTTTCTTTTAAATTTATTAAATCTATGGCATTCTGACTCTAGGCTTATCACATATTCACCAAATGCTTTGCAAATTCGTTTAAAAGATGCCAAAATCCATACAGCCAGAACAGAATTCCTGAAATATGCAATAATGTAGTTACTCCTCCGTAATAATAAAATTCTTGGCCATAGTTATGGCGAACACAAAACTGAACTTTATAATAAGAAGCTTTCCAGACAACTAAGTGTTCCACGTACAAACTTAATAATTAATATCACCGGAAGTTTTCCTTAAATACTGCAAAACATTATGCAACAACCTGGTACTATATTACTGTAAGGTACGATACTACTGTAACATATGCAATGTTCGTGTTTCAATTATTCATACACAGATTAAACTCAGAGTTAAATTCATTCAATAATACGTATTACACAATCAAATTAAAAGGATTCACGAAAGTTTAGTCTATTGTTAGATGCACTTCTGAATAGCTTTTCTTACACTTTCTTTCCTTGCTTTAAAAACATAATGATATTATTATACTTACAACTATAAAATTAATTATAAAGTAACCTAATTTCAAGAGGGACTTGTTTTATTGTTTATATCACTTCACCTCTTAATCGGTAATTAATTATTTCGACGAATACGCCATCTGGACTGCATTACAAAAGAGATTCGCTCAATACTGACCATGCTGCACTAATACTGTCAGTATTTTTTGCCATTACCAGTCCATCAAAATAGGTTTACAACTCTAATTCGGTCGCCAGTGGCTCGTTTTTTGATAGCGTGTTATTTTTGTTATTTTTCTATAGCGTGTTATCTTTAATTTGTGAGTTATTTTGAAATCTAGAAGCCCAATATAAATAATACAATTAATTACTTAAGCTTGAATAGGAGAATTTTAGAATGAAATTTGTATAATGATACTTAACTTACACTTGCTGTTGGAAGCCTCAGGTCGCTAGCCTTTCTGGCATTTTCCAGTTTTATTGTAATAGTTTGTTTTGTCTTTATGCAATTTTTTTTTGCTTATTTTAAGCGAGTCCTTGACTACAATTCCACCTCGAGGCAAGTGGTTATGCAGTTCCGCACCTACTGTCTTAGGTCTCTGTTCTTAAAAACGCTCAGATTGTAATCGCACATTAATACAGACGTAGGCAATTTATTTCAATCAACTCTTGAAATTAAATGGTAGACTGGCATTTAAAAGCTATAATTATAAGCTAGATAATTATAGCTTAATTTTCCAAATCTAATCAATGCGCGCTCCCTTCTTGCTATTGAAAAAAATATCATAATATTACATTAGTCACAGATGTTTTAGATATTAGTTAACTTTATAAATTATATTGAAAAACTTTTTTCAAAGTTACGGTTTGGTGTGTAATTGGTGTTAAAATGCACACAAGTGTTAACGACCTGAATTCAGACTTCCATCCAAGGGTGCATAAAATAAATGAAATAAAATGCAATGCTTAAATAATAATAATGACAATAAATGCTTATTTATCGTAAATTGCAGCAGCGTGTTCGTATAAATCTCATGAAAACTTCTCAACCCTCTTAATATGCAATTTAATTCACTTAATACGCAACTCGCCTATTCACTTTCATTAAATTTTGCACCTCTGGTACGTTATTTTCCATAACAGTCATTAGAGGGCAACTACTTCCTTCTTAGTGGACCAAACTGAAATAAGTTATAGCATTTATTGCCTATAAACGGTTGCCTCAAAAAGGCCTTCATGTCATTTTAAGCCTATCAAACGATTTTTTCACTTTTAGGCGACAGCCATCTCTGCCATCTCTGCAAAGGGTGGACGACTCACTGGCCCATGACGCAAAGGAGAAAGCCGATCTGCTAGGCTCTCTTTTCGCTTCCAACTTGACTCTAGATGACGGGAGGAACACACTGCCGACCATCACGCTGTGTGAGTGCTCCATGCGGGAACTGTTTACACATCGCTCGGTGCGTACTACACTCCTCTCCCTGGACGTCAAATAGTCGAGTGGGCCAGACGGAGTTCCGCCTATTGTGCTAAAGACGTGTGCTCCGGAGTTGGCACCGGTTTTAACGCGTCTTTTTCGGTACTCCTACTCCTTATGCGTAGTACCAAACTCATGGGAGACATCTTTGGTGCACCCCATCCCTAAATAAGGCGACCGCTCAGACCCGTCTAACTACAGGCATATCGCTGTCACCTCCTTGTTCTCCAAAGTAATGTAAACCATTATTAACAGCCAACGCATGCGGTACCTTGAGGATTACCAGCTTATTAGTGACCGCCAGTACGGTTTCCGTCGAGGTCGCTCAGCTGGTGATCTTCTAAGTTAACTAACTCTTAGATAGGCGGAGGCAGTGGAGTCCAAGGGGGAGGCGTTGGCCGTTAGTTTGGACATAGCGAAGGCTTTCGATCGGGTTTGGCACAAAGCGCTTCTTTTGAAGCTGTCTTCCTATGGGCTTCCCGAAAAATTGTGCAATTGGATCACAAGTTTTCTTGCAGATCGGAGCATCAATGTCGTAGTAGACGGTGCATGCTCCGATTACAAGCCCATTAACGCTGGTGTTCCACAAGGCTGCGTGCTATCACCAACGCTGTTTCTTCTGCATATCAATGATATGTTGCAAACCAGTAATAGTCATTGCTATGCAGACGACAGCACTGGTGATGCTTAATACACCGGCCGTGCCAATATTTCTCGGCAAAACGTCGCCGAGTACGAGAACAAATTTGTGTCCGAAGTCGAGACTTTTTTGATAAAAGTCTCGGATTGGGGGTGACTAAATCTAGTCCAGTTCAATCCCCAGAAGACACAAGTTCGCTCGTTTACCGCTAGAAGTGACCCCTTTGTCGAATCTCCTCAGTTTCAAGGCACTCTCCTTGTTGCCTCAGCCAGTATCGGTATCCTTGGTGTCGACATATCGAGTGTCATGCAGTTTTACTTGGAAGAGAAGCCCAAACAAACCTCTAAAAAGCTTGGCGTGCTCAGCAGAGCAGGACAGTATTTCATGCGGGCACACCGCTTGCAACTTTACAAGGCGCAGGTTCGGTCTCACATGGAATACTGTTCCCATCTCTGGGCAGGAGCTCCCCAGTGCCAGCTCCTTCCACTTGACCGCATCCAGCGCAGAGTAATTCGAATCGTCAGCGACCGAGTTCTTTCCGATCGGCTTGACTCACTGGTACTGCGTAGAGATGTTGCATCTCTTTGCGTATTTTATTCTCAATTTCGCCATCGCACATCGCGACAAAACTCGCGATACCATCCGTATCATCTGGATGATTGGCGGTCCACCACTGTGCGATTTAGAAGAAGTTTTCTCCAATGCACAACTTCCTTGTGGAATCAATTACCACCAGCGATATTTCCGTACCGATGCGACTTAGGGACCTTCAAGAAAAGAGCCTACTCCTTTTTAAAAGGCCGGAAACGCATCTGCGATTCCCCTGGCGTTGTAGTTGTTCATGCGCGGCGGTAGTCACTTACCATCAGGTGACCCACATGCTCGTTTGCCATCTCTCCTATAAAAAAAGATGCATTTTTCGATGAAACACGATCTTTCAATTTAGCTCGTTAAAAATGTGGACGGCAATTTAAAATAATATGAATTGTTCATACATTCATATTGCAGCTTGCAAATAATCAAATTTTCAAAATAAATTATAAATGAACGGTGGCTCATAAAAAATTAAAAAAAACATTTTCCCTAAACATTCTTGTGTGGCCTGCCGTTTAACTAATTATATTTAGGCTATGTATGGTATCAAAAAATAATATAAAACAAAATCTGCACAATGGTGGTGCTATGGCCAAGTAATTTTGGCCCAAGGCGCAGAAGAACCTCTGCCAGGCTAGATGGTCCACTCAATAATTCAATTCCTAAACAAAAAAACTCTCACGCCTGTCACCCAGAGGGGTTGGTAGAGACTATGAACATCTACTTGATACGAGCCTCACATGCACATCGCTCGCATCTTTCTCATCCATATTTTTGACACTAATTTAGTTGTTAAACTTCCGTGAAGAGCAGCCCTTATCGACTATGACATTAACTTCTGCAGAAATGTGCTTTTTCACTCGTTCCTCATGCATTCTTTTTACACATCCAAACCAAGAGAGCATTTCTCCTTTATTCTGGTCAATACATCTTCATGCAATCCGCATTTATCTCTTATCACACAATATCGAAACCTAACATTCAGAGTCACCCCTAACATAGATCTTAATGAACGCATTTCTCCTGCCTCATGCTTTTCCTGCCACACCTAACTTTTGTTTTCTAACGTATAGTAAGAACATTAAGGTAGAGATTAACACAGCATTGTGAATGCCTGTAACAGCTCAACACTTAACCCTAACGAGGCCAGCATTTGCCAAAAAACAACCCTGCCCATTGTCATAAAACTTTTTCAAGTCTAAGAATGCACGGTAAATTTTCTGGTTTATTGGTCAACAACGTTTCTTATTCTTCGCTTAGAAAAGAACAAATCCCAACGAAACTCATCCTCTTTCTATATACTGCTTGCCAATCTCAAATTTTTGTCAGTTTCTTCCGTAATTCTTTAATTCGACAGAATAGAATAGAATAGAATAGGATAGAATAAATTTTTATTCAATATACATCACATGTGTAATTCTTATTGAAAGTTATTTTTTACTTTACCACTGGTTCGAAAAAAACCTCTGTCCTGGGAAGAACCAGCAAGAAACCCAGCGGGACTTTTTTTTAAAGCAAATTTTACAAAAATGGTTTTACAAACTATATAAGTACAAAATTTATTTTAGAAACAACTTGGAAGCGATCACCTCATTCCCAGGGGTTATTATCAATAATGTATTCATTTATACTATAATAACCCTTTTTAGACAGTTTCAACTATTGTGAACATACATTAAATTTCCTAAATATGCTAAGAGGTCAAAGTTAATATATTTATTTCTTTAAATTCATCTCTAAGAGACTCTCTCGGTTTTAGGTTGTAAATAGCTCGAATGACCCTCTTCTGTAAAAGAAAAATAGTTTCTGAATCAGTCGCATTTCCCCATAGCAAAATCCCATAAGACATTATGCTATGGAAATAACTGAAATAAACTAATCTAGCTGTCTCGACACTAGTGAGACCTCTAATCTTTTTTACAGCATAGGCTGCAGAACTTAGTCTGCTTGCTAGTTTGGATATATGGCGGCCCCACTGAAGCTTTGCATCGAGAGTGATGCCAAGAAAAACAGTGGAATCAACAGGGCTCAGTTCTTCTACATTTAAAACACATTGGTCCTCAGATTTTTAACGTTCGTTGTTGTAAATTTAATACATTTAGTATTATTTCCGTATAAATGTAGATTATTAACGTTAAACCAATGCACTAACTTTTATATAGCATTATTCACTTCGTCACATTTAAATAATTGATGTTTAAGTTTAAAAATCAAGGAAGTATCATCAGCAAATAATACTATATCATGATTATCCTCTACAAGAGAAGGTAAGTCATTAATATACACTAGAAATAGGAATGGGCCGAGAATCGAGCCCTGAGGGACACCCATTAGTACAGGTGAGCCGGAAGAACTTTTACCATTGATAATAACTTTCTGCATTCTATTACTTAAATATGAAATAATAAGTTTAAACGCTTTGTTCTTGACACCATAGTACTGTAGCCTTCTGATTAATGTATCATGGTGAACGCAGTCGAAGGCCTTGGAAAGGTCACAAAATATACCAAAAGCATCCTCTGAACTCTCCCATGCACAAAAAAGATGTTTAATAAGCTCAACTCCAGCATCAGTTGTCGAGTGACCCCTTGGAAAACCGAATTGATTTCTATGTAGCAATTTATTAATATTAAAGAAACTTAATATCTGATCTAAAATTATTTTTTCAAAAATTTTACTAAATACAAAAAAACTAAAGACACATTAGCATACAGTTTTATGTTTGAATTTGTCGTTTTGTTGAAATTGAAAACACAGTCGTTACTAACGTGTACTTCGTATATAGTATGTGTGCAATTTTGCATATTTATTAACGGACCATTTATTGTGATAAAGATTAAAAAAAATTATGCCTTATCTGTTTGTGTGCAGCAAGTAAGAACTTTAAAAGAGAAAGAAGGAAGGATTAAAATTGTTAGAAAATGTTCAATAAAACCTTTTTTATTTATTAAATTACGGTGTTCAATTCTTTATGCTTTATTTCATTACTAAGCACAATAGCACAGTCTAAGAACATAAACTGTGATAATGGGTAGGTATATCTAGAACAATAAATTCAGAGTAATAACAATATCACTACGCGGAATGAAATGTGTCTCAGGGAACTTGAATATACTTCCCTCAAATTATTACACTCCCAGCAGCCGCAGTAAGTCTAAATTATCTGGGCGTGCAATGAAACTTGCCACAGCCATACATTGCAAGTTCAACAAGGTCCGTTAGAAACAGCTTAACAAATATACTGACAAGTTATGACTTTAGGCTGCGTGAAAGCAGTATTGTTTTCAATTAATATAGAGAATTGTATTTTGGGGGGCGGCCAATAATAATGATCTAATGATGATGATAATGAAAACATGAAATTTTAGTTTCTTAATACAATAAATAAGAAAATTTCATGGTGTAAAATATGACTATTTTTTATTAAACAGATTTAACTAAGTATGAGTGTTTTCAGAATAGAATGTCAATTAATTATTTTTGGATCTTTGAAATGTAAATAAAAAGATTGAAAGGTAAATATTTTTTTTTTGCTTTCAAAATCTTAGTTAGTCTAAACTTGACGATTTTCACAAACAGGCAAGCCTTATTCATTGTAGTTTTCACGGAGATATAAAAAAATACTCTTATTATGCTGCCACTTAGCTGTCACTTACAAAAGTTTACGTCTGAAAACGTGATGCCCGCCTACTGTGACGTCGAGAACAGAACTTATGATGCGATGTCTTTTTCAAATTTAATATTTTCCTTAAAAAGTAGCTTCACTCATATATTTTCCAATTTTATTTCTTTCTAAAATTAAATAATAATAATATCCTCCTGACCAAATTTCGGTCATAGCGGCCAGTCTCAAGAAGATTAGTCATCTGCGCAGAACACTATTGTACTATTCGAATGTGTGCACAAACACAGGTTCATTCTCTATTCCATCATTCTCATAATCCGATGAGATGGAAATTCGACATGACCGGAAAGAGGTCATCTTTCCCGGGCACAACGGTAATACACCACCAACTTCCTCATTTTTCGGATTTCTATTACTGATATTTCATGGCAAAAAAACCCAATAACTGATTTTGGTGCGACCCGGGATTTGAGCCCAGAACTACCTGATCAGTAGTCGCGCCTACAACTAATACGAACGGGCCAGTTAAAACTGAAAACCTAATTTAACCTTGTAACTTAATTTTCTTATGATAATTTTTTTTTTGTGTAAAACTGCATATAGTACACAATATTTTACATTATTCTGGCTGGAATAGTCACAATAGTACAGGGGATAAGGAAGCAGCTCCTATTCTATATTCATAATTTTATATGCAGAGTTTATTCCTCCAGCTCCAATGCAATTATTAATCGCTATTTTAACTGCCAGTTTACCTATTCATTTTAAGTAAAGAAAAACACAAAGAGACATGTATGTGTATGAAAGAAATTGAAAAAATATTTTTAGGATCAATGAAATCCATCAACTCATATAGGGGCAATGCGATAACCTCGTCTTTGCCTCGAAACTCTTTCAAAAGTGAAAGCAGAGATCATCTGCACAAACACATTTGGCACGGGTGGATACATTTAGAACCATGGTAGTTGAGACGCTAAGCAATCGACGTAAAACGCGAGTAACCTGGCTTTGATCCATGCCGTCATAGAAGAAATTTGCAATTTTAAGTACTGATTTACTACGCGATGTGTGAAACCATTTTAAAGAAACCCGCATGTGTGAGAAATAAAAAAATTCGGAGACATGTGAAGTCCGCTGACACACGTTGAAGTATGATGACGGGTACTTCCTTGCTTTTAATCACTCGCAGAAATTAGAGACGGCCTGTGTCAAGCACTGGGGCTTATTTTGCTTTATTTTTACATTAAACGGTTTAATTTATTTTATGTAATTTTATATAATATGCACTATATAAGACTATCTATACTTTCTTGAATTTAAAAAATTGAGGTGGTGGATATGCGGCTCTTTTATCTCTGGAGCTACCTGCTCTGTCATCGAATCAACTAACATGAAATTGCATGTAATGCTAAATGAAATATATCCCCGTAGATCTAATAGATAAATTCAAAGGAAGGAAATCACGAAACATAAAATGTAATTTAATAGAGGTATTTAAACTTAAGGGTATGTGTGTGTCCGGTGCCCCACCACACTCTCCAAATCAAAGTACAGTAGCAAATAATTCGACGTGATTTACCTATGCCTCTGCCCTCTGTCTTAAACATACATGAGCAACAAACTCAGAGTTGCATATAAATCCGAAAGGGATTATGTAACTTTCCTTCTGAAGAGTAAATGTAAAAATGTATATTTATAATAAACATTTAGAAAAGGTACATAAGTATACAAGTTTGTTTACTTTTTTCACCCGAAATCAAACTTATTACAACTGAAAGATGTGCTCTAACATTTCAACGTACACACCGTATCTTTGAAATCCGTATATAAAGGGAGACGTTGCCTTTTTATTTCAGTTTATTTTCTGACATTCTTACCTGAAGAGTGTTTAGACTTAATATTATATTTCCGTGGTAGCATACTATTCAATCATTTTGTTACATAATGAGACAGTTATATTTATGGTTGTTAGCTGTATTAATATTTCTCTTGTCATCGGCAAAGTGTTCCGATTTGGGGAGGGATGGTTTTAATTTCTATAAAGGTAAATATTTATTCTTATTTGAGTTAGTTAAATATTTAGATTTCAACATAAAAACGAATGTATTTTACCACGTTTTTATTAACTCACTTTCTTGTTTGTCTGTCGTTCCGGGTGGAATTTAGTACCTGACTTCATACTGACTTCCCGATGAGCTGGAAACTTGAAATATTGAATATATAATGATTTCCTATATTTACGCGAACACTACATATTAAATAAAACTACTTTTATGGATTCTATGGCATTTAATTAACTTATATTTTTAATTAATTCCCGACATGTCGGGTGCTTTAGAGCAACCATGGTCACGGGGGACTGAGGTGTCTTCTGACCAGGTCCGATCTAAGCATAATGAATTTACTGTGTCTTGAAGTCTTGCTGTGGTATGCTTGGGTTTAGTTTTACTTTGTTAATTACAGGATCCCAAGCAGGTGGTAGTACCCAGCCTCCCTCTCTATTGAAATTAGGATGTTTTTAATTTTAAAAGCCTCACGTATCATCCATGGCAGGAATCGATGTTCTTTTGCGAAAATTTATCAAATCTAATGCATCAAGACGTCAATCACCTCAGTCCCCCGTGATCATGGGTGATGTAAAGCACCCCAAACATCGGGAATTAATAAAAAAATAACTTAATTAAACGTGACAGTATCCGTAAAAGTAGTTTTACTCAATTTTGAATAAAGTTGAAATTCGGATGACAATGCAAGAATATGATAAAGAAAGTGGTAAAATAAATCACTTATTTTCTTATAAAGTTTAATATAATAGTAAATTGCTCTTTTTAAAATATTTTAAACTAACAATAAACTAAGAAGGTTTTACTTATTTTATTTTATTTTATAATAATTTTGTAAAATAATTACGCAGAAGTAAGACACTTTTTTAATATAATTTTTCGTTCTATTCAGATTATCTCCGCGCTCGGTCAGATGACAACATAGAAGAAGAACCATTACCCGAACGAATGAGTTGTAAGTTTTTATACTTAGTTTTGTTTCAATATACTTAAAAAACTTTTATTTTAAATATCTTATGTTTATGTGTCGTATATTTTTATACAAGTAAACAAGGCAAATCAGCACTCAGTCCACCTGTTGTTTAGTTGGCCCATGAACATCTGTGTCTATTCTCGATTAACTTTCTAAATACAGATACGTTGTTCCCCTGAGACCCAAATTGAAAATCTACTTTATCAATAACAATAATCCCAGGTTCTCGTCACTAGCGATTCGTAATAGCAGAATTATGTTGTTATATTATGCTGTAAATGTGGGCCGTTGATCCTTGCCAGTTGTGTCGACTTATTCGATAAAAATGATATAATAAATTTGATATTAAAACTGCCAGATCACACTACCAAATTTTTGGACAGATAATTCACAATACAAGCTGTCCGATTATGGAATGACTTGCCGTTATCACCAAGACGCGCTCAACCCCTACCGGATTTTAGGAACATGTGCACGATTACTTTTTTCAACTTTGTTTCTATCTGGTTCATATGTATACAATTATTCTACCTTTATTTAGTTACAATATTTGTTTATATGAATGGCACATTTATGTTATATGTAATAATTTTAAAGTATCAAATATATACTTTAAAATTATTGTATATACTTTATACTTTATACTTTCATATATTTATATTAAAAAAATATCAAATTATCTTATCTATTTTAATAAAAATATTGTTATTTTTGTCGCCAAACTACACACGTTTTTATTGTTTTCTTGCAATCCTGTCCATCCAAAGGTTGTCTGGAAGAGATCGCTCTTAGCGATAAGACAAATTTTTTGTTAATATTTATGTTATTTTTAAAGTGTTATCTATCTATCTATCTATTCGTGCTACAGAAAAAATGAAGGTACGAGTACAATGTCAGTTTATAACGTAAAAAATATTTGGTAAATAACTAAATCTTATTTTCCCCTCAGCATCAATTATGTTTATAAATGATTGATGATGTACTACAATTAGAATTAGGTATGATATACCATATATTTAATATATATATATATTATAGGATAGGGTGACAAACGAGCACACAGTCCACCTGATGGTAAGTGGTTGCTGTGGCCCATAGACATCTACATCTATCCTCGTTTGCGAATCAAAATGCAGATGCGTTGTCACGTGTGAGGACTCTTTTTCCAGTAAAAAGGGTCTCCGGTTCTCTACACTCACTATAAGATACACAGCAGTGTTAAGCTGCTACTTTACGCTGGTTAGAGCGTGGCTAGCAATATATTCGATTTCCTACCGATTTTAGCATCATTTTCACATCTATGAGATTTAAAGAAAAGTTAAAGCTAAGCACAGTCGACAGTCACAGCGAGCGCTTTGTACCTAAGCTACTATTGAGTGTATTTATTAAAATCAAGAACAATTCAAGTCAGTTACTTTCTTAAGATAATAGATAAATTATTTTCACTTATTTTATTACCTATCTTATGTCTCATATATGGTTTTACAGATCGTATGATAAATAAAGAATACCTAATGGATTGGCAAGGTTCTGAATAAACGCACATTCAAGACTGCATTATCTATAATGTGATTTTTTTGCAATATTTCAGATTTTTATCGGACACCAGTTCAGATATACTCTGGTCTACTGCCAAATGCTGATCTAGCGTATAGAAAAAGGACAGGAAATGTGTTCAAAAGTAAGTTTATTGTTATTTACTTTCCTTATTGAACAAAAATATTTCAGATTTTTATCGGACACCAGTTCAGATATACTCTGGTCTACTGCCAAATGCTGATCTAGCGTGTAGAAAAAGGACAGGAAATGTGTTCAAAAGTAATTTTGTTGTTACTTACTTTTCTTATTGAACAAAAATATTTTTTTCAATAAGATTTTTTTTACTATTATAAGTCAGTGTTTGACTACTATCCCACCTGATAATAAGTGATGATGCAGCGGAAGATGGTAAAGACTTAGCTTAACAAAACTCACTCTTGCCCTGAAGGCACCCACATTATAATAGAATGGAAAGACAAACATGCAACAAGTTATATACACAATTAAAGTTATTATATTATTTATTATCTCACGATGGTTGGATGGACTTACTTGTAGTAAAAGTGTACATGCAAATTGTTTTATACGACTTGTGCTCAAGAGTGAAAAAAAAAAACATTATCGAACACTGTCAAAACGGAAAGTAAACGGTAAAATCTTGTTCGCAGTGATGTAAGAAAATAATTAATATATTCTTTACTAAGTAGAAGATTAAGGTTCGCCCGCCTTTGTTAGATAAAACATCTAAACACTGCTTTCAAAGATAGCGAATAAAGAGCGAATAATCAAAATATTTATTAGTATGTTTTGGTGCCCTGTAGTGGCTGCACAAGACAATCCATTACCTTATATTTTCAATTGGGCATCGTAAGAGGCAACAGAGGAAAATGAAATAAGAGATGGGCAGTAGATTCTTCCTTATTAGTAATAACAGCTCAAAATGATAAAAACTGCGGTTGCCAACTCGCCTGCCAAATGTGGCAACTAATACAAAGATCCGCTTTATGTAGCAATCTGTGGAAGAGGCCTATGTTCAAGAGGCTGTAATTAATGCTGGTGCTCATTCCGATATTATTTAAATTTAAGTTCAGTACAATGATCAATCACTGGTAGCAAGATATTATGAAAACAGATATCACTAAACTGTTTTGAAAATAATAAAATAATTAAACAATATTTAACTCCGTTGTAATTTGAATTTACAACACCTTTGCTTGTTTCAAACACACCACGGTTCTGTGTTCGAATCCTAGCCTTAAGTCTGTAGAAAAATTGAAAATCACGAGAAACAAGAATTTGTGTTTCTCTTAGCTGTGAGTAGTATTCCGGTTGCAGGAAAAAATTGCTTCAATAGTTGCTCTTGGCAGTCGGATTGTACATCGCAGTACCAATATGATACAGTTGCTTCTTTTAACACCTACGGGACCAAATAGGTGATGAATGGATTCTCTTATTCCGCCACAACACAGCTACAGTTGACTATTATATGCCATATATAATATAAGTTCTAGCCAGAACCCGCGAAGTAGTAAATTACAATGACAATCGGGAACGCGGTCGTGATGAGATAATATTCTAAAGTTGGGAAATAAATAATTAACACAACAAAGGCGTATTCATTCATTACAGCCTATCAAAGTCCGCTGCTGAACATAATCCAAAGATTGCTTCACAAGGGAAATATTTTCCATAATTACCGCACTTGGTAGGCGAATTGGCAAACGTATAGTTTTTTAATTTCTAGTTTTATTTAGGAAGATGCTGCTGTTCTTCTACTGGTTTCTTTTTCTCTGTCGCGTCTTACGACATCCACAGGTCACATTAAACCATAAATAAAGTAACTTCCTTGTTATAAAAGGTAAATTATTTTATTGTGATTTATTATCTCTCATTTACTTATTTATAGATCGCATGCTAAATAAAGAAGTATGGATTGGTGAGGCACCGAATAAACGCTCATCCAAGACTGCATTATCATTAATGTTACATAGCAAACAACCATATCACACGTAAGTCTATTTCACAATATTTTTCAATTTTATATGTAGTATCGATTGGTTTACGGTGTGTAGGCTATTTTGTTATATTGTAAATATACAGTTCAAGGAATATGTTTATAAATAACATAATCAGATGGGATCTTATTTGAACGTAGGCCACGTTTGACTAAGATACTCGTAGTAAAAAAAAGTTTGGAAGTTTTATACGTGGTAGTGCTATGCTGCAGCTTTATTATTGTTGTAGCATGAATAGGTCAGCTCGACCGGGGAAGGACCACCCTCTCACAGAACAGCAGCGTAAAATAGCAGCTCAATGCTGCTGTTTTCGTATGGTGAGTGTTGTCAACCGGATACCCTCTTTACTGGAAACGAGGCATTCTATCTAAGTCCTCAGGGATGGCAACACATCTGCATTTAGATTTTTAACTGAGTTCAAATGTAGATGTCTAAAGGCCACAGCATACACTTACGATCAGGTGGACTGTGTGCTCCTATTGTCATGCCAACATGCCTTAAAATGCATCTTTGCTTTTGCCTTGAAAAGTCTTAAGTTGCTGGCATAGAAATTGCTTTGAGCACCAGAAACGATAAGGTAAATATCTTTGCACTGGTCCAAGGCACGAAAAGTATCAAACTCCCACAGGCTCTTGATTGAGAGCAGCAAGTCTGCCTACCTGCCTGTCCAGCTAAGTAAACATGGGCAAGTCTTATAAATTATATAAGCTAGTTGACAAATAGTCAAAAGTTGTTTCTATTCAGTTATAACTTACAAGAGCTAGTAAAGAAGAAAAAAATATGTTAGTTTAGAATGAACTATGATGTATGTGATTCTAGTGATAAAGGTACGAGACGCCTCGTACTGTGATCTCACCAATTCGCCTGCCAAATATAGCGTTTGTGGCAATTTCTCACACAATGGAAGAGTCTCATATCCAGAAGTGAGCTTTTACGTTTTATGAAGATATATTATCTAACCTTAGTTGCTTTTTACCTCTTTTTTATATTTTTCTCTACAGAATTTTTTTTTCTTGTTATAGGGCAAACAATATTTCTGGAGAAGACTTGGAATCATATGTATAACAGTAATCAATGTTTTAAATATGCACGTTATGGTATTGCAATTGTTTCATTCCAAAATTAAAAGAGAATGTCATTAATTCATAAAAATAAAATGTCTACTCTTAACAAATAATTAAATATACTTGACTTTTTATTGAACATGTACTTATTTATCCTTAATATATAGAAATATCATAAAATGATAACATGACAAGCAAATTCTTTAAGACAAACGTAAAACTTTACTGCAATAATCTGTTAATAGCTAACAAAATAATTCGGTCGCCAGAATAAGTTTCAATGAAGTACAAATATAAAATAAAAAAGTTCTTTTAGTGTGACTTCATAATACTAGTAATGCTATTAAACATTACTAATATTCCCTGTAACCACTTCTGGTAAGATTAAAATGCTTGTGTTAGAAGTGGTTCACGACAGTATTTGAATGGTGGATTCGAACCTACGACCTTTCGAGTTCGTGGTTCGCGCCCTGCCATCAGACTACTGACGCTTTAAATAACACAGTTCTGCTTTTGGTTCAGTAGAGTCTGTTTGTTTTTGCATTTTTAAGGGCAGTGACTGTATTTCGTGATATATACGCAATAGGGCAAATTAGGATAGGGAAGGGAAAATCGTTGGACCACCCCCCCTCTCACA
Organism: Parnassius mnemosyne; assembly: GCA_963668995.1. Classification (NCBI taxonomy): domain Eukaryota; kingdom Metazoa; phylum Arthropoda; class Insecta; order Lepidoptera; family Papilionidae; genus Parnassius; species Parnassius mnemosyne. The sequence goes on along the minus strand of CAVLGL010000002.1, from coordinate 14,833,269 downwards.
CACACACACACACACACTAAGAATATCATCATGACCTATTAAAGCAAAGCGCTATTACACTCAAGTCACTTATTTGCAGAATTAATATTTAGTTATGAACATTTGAGGCTTCATGACAGACCTCAGTTTAACTCTATTCAATAGATATCTGATAGATTCTGGCTAATACGAGAAATAATCTTTGCTAGAAAATACTGTAAAAGGTTGCATGATTTGTAGACGTATGAAGAACTATAAACCTGATAATGCGGACATTTTTATTCTAAGGCAAAAGTAATAAAACTCTATAATGGGCACTTCGACATTACTTGTGCATAGAATTACTCCTAGCATTCCTTTTCAAACAATGTGGTTGTGATATGGTAATAACTTTTCTATAATACCTACAATGTTTAAGTGTTCTCAATGCAACAAAATTGTTACCAAAAAGTCCCCAGGGATCCAGTGTGACAAATGCAGCAAGTGGACACACGGGGAATGTGCTGCAATCTCAGAAGAGCAACTTAACGTCTTAAATAGTACCGACTTTGTTGATTGGAAATGCCGTACGTGCACGGGTACAGCGAAACCGAAAAGAATTTCATGTATTATTCCTGACGTGGAAGAAGACACAGGTTCCAGCTCAGAACTGCAATACAACACCCTAACGAGAAAAATAATAAGCGACATAAGGAGAGAATTACGAGAAATTATGCAGCAAGAACTTCAAACTACTTACCTTACAAGTTTTCTCCGAAAAAATGGATGAATATCAAGAGAAAATTAAAGAATACGAGATAAACTTGAGATTAACTGACAACCAAATAAAAGACATAAAAAACAGTCGTTAATAATTTACATTTTACGAATTACACAACTACTTTGCAATAACAGCAGCATCTAATCTTTGTTTGTTTTTTTTCTCTCTTGTGGGTATGCAAAATTTGTTTTGTTTACATTAACATGTTGCAATCAATGTACCATATCTAAGCTCCGTTCAATGTTTTCGCATATTGTTGAATGTAATATTGAAGTATTTTTATTAATTCTCTTGATCTGTTTTGTTAGTGATCAATAATTATTTCTTTTGTCCTTTTTTCTTGTTTTTCTTTTCACTAGATTTTACTTAAAATTTCTTCCATCACGCCAGAGAGTGAGTTGAGTTATTAAGTTTGAATTTTTAATATTAATTTTTAGTCGTTTTTTTTTTATTTTTTTTTACTTTTTTAGTTATATTTATACTTATATATATATATATATATATATATATATTTGTAATTTTATTTTATTATATTCATTATTATCATCATAAACTATGAATAATTTATCAGACCTTAATGAAAGTTTTTTCTCATGCTCGTCGTCTACTAACAGTTTTGTAAGCGTGGACACCGAATCGTCGTCTGAACCAATTACTCTGCTCGATCATATTTCTTCGGTATTTTCTGAATACCCTGAAAATTTAAATATCGCCCACATTAATGCGCAAAGTGTTCCTGGCCACTACTCTGACCTTCTAGCATCCATTAGCAATACTCATCTCGATGCTCTTTTGATTTCTGAAACTTTTCTCAAACCTACTCTTCCTTCCACTCTATACTCACTTCCTGGTTATGTGTTAATACGCAATGACCGAGTAGGCAAGGGTGGTGGAGGTGTTTGTATATATTTACGTGCCGAAATACCTTTTAAGGTGATCAGTACATCTCCGCAAACATATTCTAATTCTGCTGAACACCTCTTTTTGGAAATTACCCTTAATCACACACAAATATTACTAGGAGTTCTTTATAGTCCTAACCTTTATGTTAATTATTTTGACGCATTTGACAAACTACTTGGTGAGTTCAATCTCTTATATAATCATGTTATCTTGATGGGTGATTTTAATACGTGCTTAATTAAAAATGACCACCGTACGAATAAGTTGCAATCACTTTTGTCCTCTTTTAATATTCAGATCCTACCTCTTTCAGCCACTCACCACTTCCCAAACTGTACTCCATCTCTCCTTGACCTAATTATAGTATCTTCTCCAAATAATGCTGCCAGCCATGGACAACTAACTGCTTCTTTCTCATACCATGACCTTATCTATCTGTCTTACCGTGTTCGACCTCCTAAGCGTAAGTCAAACTTTCGATTCCTTCGAAGTTACAGGGGCATTAATTTGGAGGCCTTAAAACGTGATGCTAGGTTGATAGATTGGGCGCCGGTTTTTGCCAGCCAAACAGTAGATGACAAAGTGAACAGTTTCAACAATATCATACTTAACTTATATGATATTCATGCCCCGGTTAAACGCGTTAAAATAAAACATAATCCTGCCCCCTGGATAACTCCAGCTTTAAAGGAGCTCATGGCACGTAGGGATAAAGCTAAAAGAAGATACAAGCGATTTCCACTGGAGGGTAATTTAACAAATTATAAGATCCTACGTAATCGGTGCAATCGTTTGTGCAGAGATGCAAAAAGGAGTTATTTTTATGACTCCCTAACTAAATGTGATCCCGCAAAAGCCTGGAGATTTCTTAAAACTGTTGGCGTTGGAAAGTCACAAACTCTAAGTGGAGACATAGACTTAAATATTCTCAACCAACATTTTTCTTGCCCTCCTATTTCTATCTCTGCACGTGATAAAGCTAGGTCAATGTTAGAATTGGCTAAGCACCCAGCTCTGCAGTGTGCCACTTTTGGTTTTTCTTTAGTCACCGAAGACGATACTAACCGAACAATTTTGGCTATATCATCTACGGCTGCTGGAAATGACTGCATATGCTCTAATATGATAATGCCTATCCTTTCTTTTCTTCTACCTGTTCTTACTCACATTTTTAATTTCTCTTTATCTTCTTGTTGTTTTCCGTCGTCATGGAAATTAGCTCACATTATCCCTATCCCTAAGATATCTGATCCTTCATCTCCCTCTCACTTTCGTCCTATTTCAATCTTGCCATTTCTTTCTAAAGTTCTTGAACACATTGTCCACAAGCAATTTTCAGCCTTTCTCAACAGTAACAATCTTTTATGTCCATATCAATCTGGTTTCCGACCTGGTCACAGTACAACAACTGCCCTTCTTAAAGTTACTGATGATATTCGTTGGAATATGGACCATGGATTTTTAACAGTTCTTGTTCTACTAGATTTCAGCAGTGCGTTTAATTCTGTCGATTTTGATATCCTTATAAGTATCCTTAAGTCGATTAATGTGTCTAGATCTGTTATTCTATGGTTTGACTCCTATCTTCGAGATCGTTCTCAATGTGTTCGTTCAGGTGAAATATACTCCCAATGGTATAATGTAACTGCGGGTGTACCACAAGGTGGAGTCCTATTTCCTCTGCTTTTTGCCGTTTTTATTAATTGTATCACTAATGTCATATCATCTAATTACCACCTCTATGCTGACGATTTGCAGTTATATCGTAATTTTGTGGCATCTGAAGCTAAATTGGCGATTGAAGCTATGAATGATGACTTAAATAAGATTAGCGAATGGTCAAGATCTTTTGGTCTCATAATAAACCCAAATAAATCCCAAGCCTTGATAATAGGCAAAAGATATGCGCGTGGCTTGCTTGATTTCTCCTCTCTCCAAACTCTACGAATTGATACCACTATTCCCTACTCAGATACTGCCAAGAACCTAGGCGTTATTTTTGACTGCAATCTGACTTGGGGCGCTCATATTACGGATGTAAGTAGGAAAATATTTCATGCCTTTCATTCTCTAAAACGTCTTCAAAGTTTTCTACCCTTGTCTACTAAGATATCAATAGTCCAGACTCTTATATTACCAATTTTAGATTACGCTGATGTATGTTATCTGGATGCTACAGAGGAGCAAATCAATAAACTTGAGCGCTTGCAAAATTTATGTATTCGATACATTTTTGGCTTAAAGAAGTACGATCACGTTTCTGTTTATCGCAAGCAGCTTAAATGGCTCCCAATCCGCCTTCGCCGGAATACTCGTATCCTCTGTCTTCTTTTCAATATTCTACATAATCCTTCTATTCCGCTATATCTAAAAAATCGTTTTACTTTTGTTCAATTTTCAGATGTACCATGTAGGTCAAATACTAGAACATTGTTAAGATTTCCATCTTTCAATACCATGCTCTATTCTCATTCTTTTTCTGTTAACGCAGTACGATTGTGGAATTCACTTCCCTTTAGGATTCGTGATGCTAAATCGGTGTCTATGTTTAAAAGACTTGTTAAAGAGCACTATCACTCACTCCATAATTACTAAATCGTAATGTGTTGGTATGCATATAAGTAACATTAAAATATATATTGAATTATATATATTTTTTATAATATATAATATTTATTTATATATGTATATACGTATATATATAAGTTTGTATATATTTGTATAGTATATGTATATTTATGCAAGTGCACACTTTGACTACCTCTATTTCCTTCAACTATCCTTCAATAGGCCTGCTGGAAGAAATTTCATCATGGAATAAGCAGTGCCTTTGTACATAATTATGTTTTTACCATTTTCTTATCAAATTATGTGTGTACATAAACTGTTAAATAAATAAATAAATAAAACAACTTAAAAAACGTGTCACTAAAAAATGACGCCATTGAAAAAAAATTAACTCGTTACAACAAAACCTCATTATTAATAACATCGAGATATGTGATCTATTAGATCTATTATCTTTGAATATTATCATGAATCTATTAGATTTAACAAAAAGAATTGCTTTAAAAATAAACCAAAACTATATATATATATATATATATATATGTATATATATATATAAAGCATTCAGAAAAAAAAACAGTTCGCTCGAACAACAGCAATAACTCGCAGTCAGTAGTAATTTTATTGTTGAGAGATGGGTGCAAAGAGATGTGGTTGGAATCTTCAAAAATATAGATATCAGCTGCCGAGACATAGGACTTTCGCAAGGAAGCAAGATTTTTTTCAGGGAATCCCTGACACCTGCCACTGCTTATTTGTTGTGGAAATCAAAAACAGAACTAAAAAGAAATAATCTCTGCAAGTTCGTGTGGTGTAACAATGGTGTGATATTGGCAAGAAAACATGAAACAAATAAAATACACCACATTCGATCTAGCAATGATGAAGAAAGATTGGTGAAATTATTTAACACAAAATGAAATCATATTTAACTGTCAACTGTCAAGTTATTATTGTAGTGTTGCATGGAAGATTTCACTCCACACATAAACGAATATACATATAACAACCGGAATGAATTTATAGAAAAGACTTCCACAGAATGTAACTATTTATCTACGCTTCATATAAATATAAGATCCATACTAAAAAACTTGAATACATAATACACAACAGCTTAAGAATAATACACATCATTGTAGTTACAGAAGCTAACATAAGAGCGGAGTACTCATCTCTTTTTCAACTAGAAGATTATGAAATGTATTCACAACTTCGCAAAATCAAAAGAGGTGGAGGAGTCATCTTATATGTGCATAAAAGTGTTTCATTTAATAGACTTCCAGTGAATACATGCTTTTCCGAATCCATTATTGGTGAAGTGTCAACAAGCTACAACTATAAATTGTGTATTTGTGCATTATACCGACCTCCAAGCTCTAATCAAGTATTTTTTATCACGGAAATCAAACAGGTAATAAAGCAGTTTCCTTCAAAAAGTAATCTTGTAATTATCGGGGACATAAACATAAACATTAAACTAAATGAGTCAAATGTTAAATTATGTCTCAACACCATGAGTGAGGTAGGCCTTGATTGTCGAATTTTTTTTTTTATAGGATAAGGGTGACAAACGAGCACACAGTCCACCTGATGGTAAGTGGTTGCTGCGGCCCATAGACATCTACATCTATCCTCTGTTACGAATCAAAATGTAGATGCGTTGTCACCCGTGAGGACTAAGATGGAACGCCTCATTTCCAGTAAAAAGGGCCTCCGGCCACCTGCACTCACCAAGCGAAACGCAGAGGTAAACCTCTACTTCACGCTGGTATTCTGTGAGGTCGTGGTACCACCCCGGTTTGAGCCGGCCCATCCGTGCAACAGAAAAAGCTGCCGCGTGACTCTACCACTTTTTTTTCGACACTATACACGGATTGAATCTAAAGGGAACTTGATTACCAAAAGCTGTATTGATCACATATTTATACGAAGCCTTGACAATCACAGTGCTACTCCATCATCCATACCTACAGCAGTGATAAATAACTCCATAGCTGACCATTATATGACCGGTTTTGTGATAGTCTAGGCTTCATTACAAAAAGAGAACACTAAATATTGTAATAAAACAAACCATCGCAAGTTACTAAATGAATTGTGTAATGTAGACTGGAGCCAGGGGTTAAGATATGTTAGTCCTAATGATATAATGAACTTTATTTCTAACAAATACAATTATATTCATAAAAAATGTCTGCAAACTGCAGACAAACTGCAAAAGTACATACAAGTACTAGTACAAGGCGCGTTCACCTGCATTGGTTTTACATAGTTTAGGTGTAAACAATTTATGTGTATACACGTCTCTAATGCGTTGAGAACGACTAGGGACACGGATATATATTTTGTTAAGTAATTCACTACAATCTGAATCATTTCGAATTATTTTGAATAATAGTATTACATCAAAGTATATTCTTCTTGCTTTTAAAGTATGAATTGAAAACTTTTTTAATAAGTTGCGATACGATGATTTAGCGTGGTAACATATATAATATATAAAACGAAGAAACTTTGCTTGTAATGATTCTAGAAGTTCACCGTATTTATTATAATAGGGATTCCATACTTGCGTTGCAAGTTATGTAGTAAATTAACAAAATCTATAGATAAAATTTTATTAAATAAGTTCAAAATGCCTGCTAAATTAATATCAAATAAATTTGCTACAGAATTTCAAAAAAATATTGAACAAACCTGTACATCCTGCAGCACTTCTATTTTTAAAACCAATACTTATATTAATGAACCGAATGTATGTTTTAGATTGGGAAAAGCAAACCAATACACTATATCCACAATAAGAAACAAATTAAATGAGAATAAAAGTGCTGGCTGGGATAATATTAGTGCAAAATACGTAAAACATGTTAAAGGCAAAATAACACCTATTATTTTACTCATTTAATTAATCAGTCCATTGAAACATGTTATTATCCCGACCTATTAAAAATAGGTGTTATTAGTCCTATAGATAAGAAAGGTAGCTACGACAATCCAAATAATTACCGACCAATTACTATTTTATCTTCTATTGACAAAATAATTGAGAGGTACTTTGGAGATACTTTAAGCAAATACCTTGCTCAGAATAAAATAATAAAATGTAAACAATTTGGATTTCAAAAATATAAAAGTACCTCACAGTTACTTGCAAAATTTACTAATGAAGTCAACTTGCACCTAAATGAGAGGAGACATGTTATTGCTATCTTTATTGATTTTAGTAAGTCATTTAATGTTTTAAATTATAATATACTTTTTTCAAAATTAGAACAAAACGGAATTCAGGGTTCGGCCCTGAATTGGTTCCAACACTATCACACAAACCGTCATACAGTAGTAAAGGTCGCAGGTGAATATAGTAATAAAATATCTACTTCTCAGGGTACAGCCCAGGGCTCCTTAAGTATTGGTCCGTCCGAATACTTGTTATATGTGAATAATATGTGTAATATCTTTAAAATATGTTCCATTTACCAGTTCGCAGACGACACATGTCTAATAACTGCACATAACAACCTATTTAAAGCACAAGAATTGATGCAACATAACTATCATCAGCTGTGCAAATGGGCACATGATGTTGGGCTGGTAATCAATACTCAAAAAACTAAACTGATGCATATACACTTAAGCTACATAAAATATGATACACAACCTACTATCATTGCACATGAGCACAGCTGTCTGCATCAGCAATACACCAAATGCAACTGTAACCCCCTGGAAATGGTTGATCAGCATATGTATTTAGGTCAAATAATAGATAATAAATTTATCTGGAGACCTCATGTTTGTAACAGACCTTAGTTTGTTACAAATGTGAATAACATTTGTAACAAACTAAGAGCAATACTTTGTAATTTAACAATACTTAAGCATAAAATTCTTTACCAAACGTTGAAACTTTTATATTTGGCATTAGCAAATTCAATAATAAACTATGGACTGAGTAGCTATGGTAGAACATTTAAAACTTATATACAAGAAATTTATAAAATACAACTAAAAATCTTAAAAGCAATAGTTCCTAACTATGTTAAGCAACTATACAGACATGATGATTCAAACTTATTTAAATATTGTAAAACGTTAAATGTATATGAAGAAATTAATTTGGCAGTCCTATGTGAAGAGTGGGAACAGTTGAGTAAATTAAAAAAGTATAGTAGACCTGTAACCTTACGAAGTTGAATAGGTTACCGACATTTAAGCTTACAACTTACGAAAATATTTATGGTAAGCGCACATGGGAATACATGCTCCCCTCTTTACTCAACGAACTTCCTCTCACTAACTTAAATAAAGTAAAATATTATAAAGTAAAAATAGCTAAAAGAACACTAAAAGAGTTTCTAATTAAATAATTAGATGGTCGGTATGGATTATTATAAGTTAGTATAATATATTAATAGTATCTTAAATGTTAACATAATTGACGGCATGACGGCTCCGTGGCGCAGTGCCTTAACAATCAGTTGTTGCGCTGGGGGCCGCGGGTTCGAATCCCGCACGGAACAAGTATTTGTATGGCCTACAAATAACTGTTCCGGGTCTGGATGTTTGTCCTTGTGCAATTGGTGTTTGTAAACTGCCTCCACGACACAGGAGAAATTCCAAGTGTGGGGGTAACGTTTTTTTAAAAAAAAACTGTAAATTGCCTGATCCAATGTGTTTATACCTGATTTATCTAAAATTTACATATTAATAATATACTTAGTGATTAGTTAATAAATATATAAATCTACCATTATTATCAATAATAGTTTTAGTATAAGATAATAGTTTATAGTTAATAGACCACTGCAACTAAACCGTGTGTGGTTTCTGCTGTAGGGCTAAAAAAATTTTTTTTAATACTTTGAATAAATTATTAAAAAAAATATCGACCGTAAATGTCTTGGATAAAATTTTTCCAAATGCTTTGTCTATTTTAGAACAAAGGCTATTGCAATGCAAACAAAGGCATTTGGAAGTTACGAGCGTTCTTAGTAATTTTTTTTTTAATAATGTGTCTTAAACGTTTTATTTTACTACGGGATAATACCCAAAAATCTTAAGCAACAATCACAGAGCATAGAAAAAACAGTTCTTTATATGATCTGTGACGACACTAGTACCAATTGTATTGACGTAAATAACGAAATGGGAAAGTTTTTCAAATCTGACATTAAATATTTTACTTCCTACGCAGCTGTCGCGACGCGGGCATTAAATTTATGTTTTCTCATTCGTATTCACCTAATTTTAGCGGTTTTAGGCAGGCTGAAATTAAATCCGCGAAGTTCCATATTAAGCATATTTTAGGCGGTTCTCGTTTAACTTTTGAGGAATTATCAATTTTATTCATAAAAACCGAAACCATATTAAATTCTCGTTCATTATCATCTCTGCCTATCATTCATAATTAAGTACTTTTGATAGAAACCACCTCAATTACTCTAAAGTAGGTTAGAGTTACAGTTACAGTAGGTTAAGATAGTTGCGGTGCAGCTCGCTGATATTACTTTCATGTTTTTAACAAAGATAACAGAAGTCGTAGTTAAAAACTATATGATAGGACTGTGATAGTTTTTTTATAAACGACGTGTGAATCGTCTTTTGGGTTTAATGAACTCTTCCCAAATGTTTCCCGATACCTCATAACTTCAAAACAAGATTGTACAACCAGTGCGTTTTACCGGTGATGACTTATGGATCTGAGACGTGGACCTTCACTGCTATCCGTATGAGGAAGCTCAAGGTCACTCAGCGAGCTATGCAAAGGGCTATGCTCAGGGTTTCCCTGCCTGATGAACTTAGAAATGAGGATATCCACAGTAGAACCAGAGTAATCGACATAGCCCAACGGATCAGTAAATTGAAGTAGCAATGGGCCGGTCATGTAGCTCGAAGAACCGACAACCGATGGGGAAGAAAGGTTCTAGAGTGTCACTAGATAGAGTAACGATCTGGTAAGACATGCAGGAAGTCGATGAATACAGGTAGCTCAGGACCATGCTATGTGGCGTTCCTTGGGGGATAGGCCTCCAACAACACTGGACTTGCTGTAATGATGATGACGATGATGCCTTTCTTAAATGTGTTCGTTTGTATAGTGGCGAAAAATGTAATCTACAGAAGAGCTTGTTATACGTAACATATAAATAACAATCAATCCTTTTTTCATTATATATTTTAATATTTTGATTTAATGAAACCATGCTGGACTGTTTAACCAGCAAGACAAAACAAAAGTAAGATAAGATAATGAAGGAACTATTGTCTTCTTAATCCAGTGCCTCTACGACGTTCACAAAGGCACAAAAGACTGCTAAATATTATTTAAGCTAACGGTGAATACGCCCGCATTATACTATGAAAGCACGTAGAGCGTTGACGACATAATTTAAGCTAAATTATCATAGAAAATAAATCTACGCATATTTCATACATTTGTTTTCTGTGAATACATATACTTCGTATATAATTATAAAATAAAAATATAATTTGAGATAGAATTGGATTACTCTTAGTATGTCTACTCTATATTTATCAAAAATAAGGTCTATCCCAATGCTTATTACAAACAAGTTATTATTATTAGTTACCTTCATCCGTCAATAATTACATAGGCATATCACGTTCATGTTACAGAACTTCAATTTGTAAGCATTCAATAGAGAAATTATTTAGTAAGTATTTAGTTAATTTGTGACTTTAATCATCAAATTATTATGACATATTGAATACCTCCTTTATCACAGGAAACTGATTATTATTATTTAGACTGATCATTAATTCAAAGTATGTTTAAATTATTACTTAAATAAAACATATTACTACTTACTTATATTAAATATCAAGTTCTTAAAGTGAACTTAAAAGTTTATAATAATTTATTCTAGCTCTTCACCGATTTAAAATCAACCAAGTTACAATGAAAATGTGAGACGCATACAATAGGCAGTTGATGTATGAATAGTTGCACCTAAGTTACTAACAATTATCTTGCAATACAAATGATAATTATGAAGTTTTGAGTGTAAGTTTCCAAAATACTGCTACTCCATAATACGAGTATATTCCTTTATATTTTCTATTGCATGCGCCTCACGTTTTTCCTTATATATTTGTATGGTATTTTAAATCTATATGGTGATAGAGTAAAATATTTCAACTTTCAGCCCGTTCTTGTTTTAAAAACAGGTATGTTTGCCCATTTTGGTTTTGATTTAAATAATTAGTTTTTGTTTTTAGTCTCATCAAGTTCTAAGATATGCATAAAGCCTCAAGACTATTAATTTTTGAGAAATTCATTTAAGATTGATGACATTAGTGACCCGAATTTGTAAAAAGTGTTCTTACCTATTTCTTTCGTCGCTGCTGTCTTAGCGCGTCACGAGCGAGAATCGTTATTGGTAAATGATTTTCCACGTTTAAATTTCATGCACCAAAGTTCAACCGTAGAATATGGCGGAGCATTTACCCTTTATGTATCCCGTAAATCTTGATTGACTTTGCGCTTCGCTAACACGAAAACAAATATTATCAATCTTACAAAATATTCGACCTTTACTAGCCAACTATTACTTTAAACTTCCAGAGTTTGTACCGTATTCTCACTTCTTTGTTCGTCCCCCTTATAGAAAATATTTGTCATTTTTCCATTCGTTATTAGGGTTTCGTTATCTTTTAATTTGGTTTATGTTTATCGTTAGTTACTAGCCGTGTAGTAGTATGAAAATTCATTACCCCATATCATCCCGTGGGGTTGTAAGAAAAGATGAAGAAAACTGAAACAGGAGCTGGGTAGCATCTTCATTCTTCCTCACAGTTTGACCCTCGAGTTGAAGAAAATTATTTCTTCGTTTAAAAAGTATCTGAAGTTTAAAGCTTAGAAAACGAAGTTAAACAAATTCCTCTCAGCTTTGAACACTATTTCAATGTGTTTACGGACAGAAATTTTATTTGTTTAAGTATCTAGCCGCACGATAAAGGAAATGGAATGGAGCTCCAAGTGACTTGCAAACATTTCTATATTTGCCGCACTCTAATATCTTGCAGAATAGAGAGAAATGTCCCTCGAGAATCAAAATTGTCTAATACTTAATCAAACGTAATTTATTTTTAAAATATTTTTACGAATGCGCTGTGTCTTTATACATTGTTCATTACTTTTTTTAAGAAGTCAGATCATTATTATTCAGTAAACGTAAAGTTATTTATTTTCTAAGCCTTTATTTATTTAATAGCCTTTTATTTAGTAATATACCTAACATATATCGTTATTAATCATGATTAAAATATAATTTGGATTCTAAAAAGTGATTCTGATCAAAAGTAAGCTACAAATTACACCAAGTACAAATTACACAGATGTTTGTCATTCAGAGTATATATATATATACCCCATAAAGAGTTATAATTTAAAATATGGAAAAAATCACACTACTTTCGCATTTTTCTTAACCGATTTATAGTAATAGCTTAGGTATCATTTACGCGTGCCTAAAAAAGTGATGTTAGGTATCGTGGGAGTGCTTGGTATCGAACGGGTACAAAATAAAGTTGCGAAAAACGTATACACCAAACGTAAACTTCGGAATATGCCCACATTATCCCAGTGCTGAAGATGTAGTTGAACGACATCAAGAGAGATCAATTTTACTTTTTATTTTCTCTACAAAAATAAACATAGTTTGTTCAATATCAGAAGTTTTTGGCCCTTGGACCACCCCATCCGCACCTACTTTCGCTTATATTACTTGATACAGTCTTGAGTATTTTTGGCAAAGTTAACGGAAGAAACTGATATTAGCCTACTTTCGCTAATATTAAATGAAAGGTGCTTTCCTATTTTTCATAAAGTTAAAGGATAGTCAAATGTAATTTATTTATTCGTACTATACTATACCTAGTTTTAACCGAAAGCAACCGACCGCACCTAGTTGTAGCCATGAATAAATAGTACACACCTAAGTTTAATCAATGAGTCACGCACACACACACACACACACACACACACACACACACACACACACACACACACACACGAGCGCGCGCGAGCGCGCGCGCGCATGCACGCTCGCAGTCATGCACGCACGCAAGCACGCAAGCACGTAAGCACGCAAGCACGCACGCACGCACGCATCATACCTAGCTTTTCTTTATTTATTAGTTATTAACAAGTGGAATGCGGGAAGTAAAGACTGTGTAAGAACCTCCAAAAGAGGCGAAGTTATAGCCGGAATAAGAATTTATAAGTTATTGGTTTTTGGTTGGTTTTTGTGAATTTTGACCCCCTAGAAGTGTAATGAGAACTTTTTGCCCCTATTCAACCATAATCCCCATGATACCCTCTACATGACAGGCTATTCGAACTGACTAGGCGTAAAGTTCGAGTGACCCCCCAACTTATTTCTTGTCTTAACTTCCAAATTACTTCCAATAAAAACAGAACTGAAGGATAATAGAGACACCAAACAAATAGACACAGGTGTCCAGGTCCGAAGAGAGGGGGAAGATATGATAATCCTCGAATCCGGCAACTTATTATATAACCGGGTGGGCAACCATCTGTCCCAAGGAGGTGTCGGACTTATCGTCCACAAGTCTCTTGTTAACAACAATGTAAAGATTGAGAGTGTGTTGACGAGGGTTACACACGTTATACTCAGAATCACCAAACGGTATTCGCTGAAGGTCATACAGGCTGACGCACCAACCTTGGCACATCACCTCCCAATGAGGAGGTGGAGGGAATATATGAGGATATATCTAGAGGCATGCATTCCTCCAAAACCCACTATACGGTGTTAATGGGAGACTTCAACGCATAACTAGGCACAAGAGTAAACGGTGAGCTAAAAGTAGGCAAATTTGGAATAGGACAACGGAACCCAAGGGGTCAGCAGCTAGCAGACTTCATGGAGAAAGAGGGACTATTTATGATCAACTCTTTCTTCCCGAAGCGGCCCCACAGGAAGTGTACCTGAACGAGCCCCGACGGTTTGACAAAAATGAGATTGACTTTATTATGGCAACCAGATGACAACTGTTCTATGATGTCTAAGTGATTACGATGGTAAAAACTGGTAGCCTCTGCGTGATAAACTTAGACATGAGGATATCCGCAGTAAAACCAGAGTGATCGCCCAACGCCAAGAGCCCAACGGATTTATAAGCTGAAGTGGCAATGGGCCGGCACGGAGCTTGAAGAACCGACAACCTATGGAGAAAAAAGGTCCTCGAGTGGTGACCTCGTACTGTTGGACGAAGTGAGGGGCGTCCCCCCACTAGATGGAGTGACGACTTGATACGACATGCAGGAAGTCGATGGATGCAGTTGGCTCAGGACCGTGTTTTGTGCCTTTCCTTGGGGGGCCTATGTTTAGCAGTGGAAAGGCTGTAATGATGATGATAGTGATGATTATTGAAAAGGTGTTACGGTGTTGTATTTTCTATTATTGAAACACACACACACTGATCATGTGGTCCCGGGTTTAAATCCCGAGTCAGGTTATAATCAGTTATTAGGTTTATCTTCAATCATTGGCGTTGTTTATCCCCCATGTAACGCCGTCTTGCCCCTAATTGCTTCGCGATCATGTCGTATTGCCGTCCTATTAAACTATGAGACTGAAGGAATAGCATCTGTGCTTGCCTTCTTTGGGGCAATCTATGGTGGAAGTCTATGTTTATTTTAGGCTGTAACGATATTAGTAACCGATCATATTTTAAGAATGGCAACTAGTATGGAAAACGCGTCATGTGTTGTTTAAAAGACAATCTCAAAAAGGCAATCGTAAGAGGTGTGGTGGCGGTGTAAGTCCATTTACTACCCCGTATCGTCCCGTGGGTGTCGTAAAAGTTGTCAGAAGGAAGTAGGCAGCAGCCTCTTCATAATAGCAACTATAAAAAAAACTGCACTTGAGAAACCGTCTGGCAAGCGTATATACTATGGCAAATATCTCCTTTATGAAATGAACGCCTTCTCTAAATAAGCCTATGGTAGACAGTGGTATTCAATAGGCAGTAATAGATTAATGAATTAATGAACGAAAACAATGCGGAGAAATTATAAATTTCTACTTAAATGATGAACCATTGAGCCCTCTTCTTGGGACTTTCTTGCTTAGTACAAATAGATATATAGATACCTCTGCCTACTAAAGCAAAACATCTACACATTATATGGCAAATGCTTGCAGTACATTGATGATAAGCGCGTGGAGTTTGAAACTTACTGCGGAGGTGTTCTCAAATAAGTATGGTCGTACATTTTTTAGTAAAATTCGTCGCACACACCCACGGGATGGTCCTTGGGTGTCACAAGAGGCGACAAAGGGAATCTAAACAGGAAATGGGGAGCAGCATCTTAATGATGACAACCCAAAATAACAATAAAAATTGCGGTTGCCAATCCGCCTGCTAAACGTCGCAACTATGACAATATCCCTGCCATGAGATAATCTATAGTTAGGCCGATATTAAGCAGTGGAATTTCATAGGCTGTAGTGATGATAATAATGAAACGGGTAATGGAAAAGAGAATAAATAATAGTCTAATGGTCGACTGGAAGAGAATGCCTTAAGGCATTAAGTCCGCCATAGGTACGATTTTATTTTTTGTGCATAAAAGTAAAAAAAAATGAATAAACCATGGAATAACATAACAACTAGAAAAATTATTATTAATTATTTACAAGTTACATTTACTTTTTTATACTGCTAAGTAGAAAAGAATTAAAAATTAACGTCGGGTGGAACAAGAGTAACAAGTTTCTTAAGCAAGAGTAATTCAATGATAGGATTTAATAAAACTATCTTTACGGATTCTATCGCGATTAATTAACTTATTTTATATTGCCGACGTTTCGGTTGCTTTCCAGTAACCGTGGTCACAGGAGACTGAGTTGATTGACATCCCGATGTCAGTGTTAAACCGGAGTACCTTCAGCTTTTTAATTAATAATTTTGGTCCGATCTACGCACTTCGGATGTGTGTCGGTGGGCTGTGGTGGGAGGGGTGTCCTCTCCCCCCGCCGCTGCAGCCGAGGTGGATTCGCGGAGGAAGAAAAGTGTTGGTATGGCGATGCGCCACTCGCCCTATCCTCTGCGACTCAGACGGGGCCGCACGGTTGATGCGATGGCGGTGGGGCTGCGGGGGGAGAGGAGTGTCGGTATTGCGAGGCGGCGCTCTCCCTACCCTCCGCGGTCGAAACTTGGTTGGCGGCGGAGCCAAAGACCAGATCCGACTTTGGGGTCGGGAAAGCGGGTGCTACTAAGCGCTCGATTTCCCTGGCCCCATGGCCTCCGAGTATCGGGGGTCCGATACGCAGGTGGAGATAGAGGAGAAACGAGAGGGGCGTGTCTTGTGTTCCTGATGCGCCTTGCCTGAGAAGGAGAATGGGGAGGAGAGGTCCTACCCCGAGAAGGGGCTGCCATAGGGCGGCCGGCTCTGGTGGGGCCACGGATGTGTGCGAAAGCGTTACCGTGGCCCTAGCAATATGCAGCGAAGGTGGAACACTATGGGGTTTTAGTCGGTGCGAGTCCGACATAACCCGTCCTTGCCACCGCGAGGCGGGTATAATAATAACGGTAAAATAAAACCAGCACTAGGTTAAATGGCTACAGCATTTTTTATAGAATAAGGATGACAAACGAGCGGATATCAAAGGAGTCCACCTGATGGTAAGTCGACGCTGTGTTCCATAGACATCTACATCTATCCTCAATAAATCAATCAAAATGCAGATGAGTTGTCATCCTCTAGGACTAAGATGGAATCCCTCGTTTCCAGCGAAAATGTTTTCCGGTTATCTACACTCACGATACAAAATACAGCATCAATATAACAAGCTTTTAAGTAACTACTTTATGCTGGTATTCTGTCAGAGCGTGGTCGTTCCCCGATCGAGGCGATCCATTTGTGATGCAACGGTAATATATCTGAGACTTGTTCAACCAGGTATAAAGGCTAAGAAGTAAGAAATAATAAAATGGTCATCAATATGAATGTGTAATTACTCCTGTTCTATCCCGCATCACTGTTGGAATATATGTATTTGTCAAATATGTGTGTATAGTCGCGTGTATAAATTAAGCGATTGAGTATTACGTAAGATATCTCATATTTCGTGTACGTGCGAATCCTTTAGATATTCTATATCAGCAATTCACCGAAAGAGATCACGTAGGATTCAATAAACCCAAACCTTATATTAATACGGGGAACAGTCGTCGCCGGAACGTCATTTTCCGTTACTTTACCATAATGAAGGTTCGATTCGTTCGTTCCAATATTAACCAAAGTCCCCGTTATAAAATAGTTTTTGCTTTGAAATGTCTTAATAATACAAGCTACTAGAAATTTTGAAAATATTTTATACGCTATTATATTAATATGTACGTATTCAATTAACAGTGCTTGGTTAATGCATTCATAACTAAGTTAATGTTTATCATAAATAAATCAATAACTATTACTGTTACTATCACTACAGCCAATCACAAGTCCACTGCTAAACATAGACCTATCTAATAGATTGCCTTAAGTTCCTGAGCCCCTTGCATCCATCGACTACCTGTTTGTTTAATCAGGGTGTCACTCCATATTTAATGTAATAAATAATAATATTTAAGATAAAAATAAATAAATTTATTCTTTTTTAATATTAAAAATAATTACAATTCTCTGAGCCACCGCACTTCAGGTAATAAGCGCTTGTTTTTTATTCTACTAATCTATAGAGACGATTGAACACATCACAACTGATTTTTATATTATAGATATAAAAATCAATTGCTGTCCGTTAGTCACGCTAAAACTCAAAAACTGCTCGACCGATTTTCATTTTTTTGTATGTTTGTATGGGCCCTTAGATAGCTTAGATTCACATCTGGACCCGGTAGGTGGCGCTATTGTCGAGATCCAGAAATCCGTGCAAAGCAGGAGCGGATCGCTAGTATTCATAAATGTGAAAGTTGATGTTTGTTGGATGTTTGTATATTTGTGGCCCAATCACGTAAAACCTATTGGACAGATTTTGATGATACTTGGCATTATTATAGGTAACAAACCAGAATATGGCATAGACTATATTTTTGTTTAAAAACGTTTTATTAACTTATCTTAAATTCTCGATATTTCGAGTACTCTACAGCACCCATGTTCACGGGGGGACTGAGGTGCTTGGCGTTTAAATTTCATAGTTAACAACGGCTACCTTCCGTATCAAATTACTAATTTTTGGTCCAATCAACGTAGAATGATCTTACATAATAGCTAATAGGATAAGAGGATTCCAAGCAGGTAGCATCCAGTCATCTTCTCTATTGAAATTAATCTTTTTTTATTTCTATTCAAAAAAAAATTTTTAATGCAGATTTTTTTATAGCATCGGGTGACAAACGAGCACACAGTCCACCTGATGGTAAGTGGTTGCTGTGACCCATAGACATCTACATCTATCCTCATTAAAGAATCGAATTGCAGATACGTTGTCACCCGTGAGGACTAAGATGGAATGCCTCGTTTCCAGTAAAAAGGGTCTCCGGTTCTCTACACTTAACACAGCAGTGTTAAGCTGCTATTTTACGCTGGTATTCTGTGAGAGCGTGGTCCTTCCCCGGTCAAGCCGACCCATTCGTGCTACGACTATACTATTTATATAGCTGCAGCGTGGATCTGCCACGTAGATGTAATAATTTTTATTAAAATATTAACCAAGCGCTTGACAGTCTACATAAACACCACAAAGGTTTCATGCGTGTCCGAGAATTTTAAAAGATATATTTCGAGGACATGTGAAACACGTGTTGAACGTCTCGGGATAGCGCAATATTGCAGAATTATCATAGATTTTTATAGAACAAAGGATCATCGGAAAGGGCATAACATCGTCTGCCTGGCTAATTAGTAAGACTATAACATAATATTTAGCAAACAGTATTTAACAAATACGGATAACGGATTGTTCAGCTCGCGGCCCTGCTGTCTGTAAGCCCCGAGTATGATAAAGCTGTAAATACCAAAGGGCTAAACAGCACTAAAACCACAGAGAATAGAAAATAAGACTACCTTTACAAGAATACTCAATAATTTAATAAATCAGTAAATATACTTTTTATATAATACATGCATATAAAATACATACTACTGAAATCAACACACTCACTAATAACTTTTTCTAAAACATTTCACCAGATTTTGGGCCCTTAATAGAGACACAAGCATGCAAAATATTTTTTAGAATTGATGCACTAAAAATATCACTAAGTTTTAGGAATTTAAAGTCTACAACAAGCTACCTAATGAGATGAAAGAATGTAGGTATTGCATAATTCAAAAGACGTATGCTAAATCACAAGAAGAGAGAACATTTATGTTGCATGGCCCTTATAAATAATAATAAAAACCTCTACAGTATATGATAGTTTCCCAAAGGTTTCAGTTAAAATTAAGAGTTACAGCCTATATACGTCCCACTGCTGGGCGCTGGCCTCCCCTTATTTCTGAGAGGATTTTAAGGCAAGGAAAGGTCCGCCACGCTGCCCCATGCATGATGGAGAAGTTGACATGTCTTTGAAATATTTTTTCTTATTTCTCAGGCATGCAGGTTTTCTCGTGACGTTTTCCTTCACCGCCGAGCGCGTGGTAAAAATCAGCATTTAAAATTGGAATTAACAATTTCATTGGTGCCGGCGGAGAACAAAAAACCCGGGTTGCTCGCGTACTGTGAAATTTACAACGAGCACTTAGCTCCTGATCTAGCTACGAAACTCTCTTACTCAACCCCAAAGGTTTATACTTGCATTATTTACTATTTCAAGTAGGTACTCTTGAGGTGAGAGGGTACTAAAGTGTTTTCTCCTAAGAGACCAAATAAGTTGAGTCACAGTGCATTTTTCCATTTTATTTAAATAAATATACAAAGCTCTACCAGTTCGTAAACGTTTTTAAAACGTACCATTTGAACCATGACGAGATCAAATCATCAAAGCAAACTGTCTCGATGCCACTTGGTTTTTTGTAAAGGTGACCGTTCAAAGCAGGTTCCCTATCGCAATATATTTCCTGTATTCTACTTTTACTGTCTAGTGGAACATTTTCACTAAACAGAGCACAACATATATTATTGATTTCTACAATATACATTGGTAATTTAATTTCTGCGTATACTACAAAGTTTTGTTAGTTTTTAAACATTTATCGTTTTCTTACATACTAAAGAGTGTTGTAGGTAGTAACAGGGGCCGTATGGGAACATTAAAAATATTCTCGCCCTCTGTCTGGCGTAGAGTGGGTACAACAAAAACAGATGAGTTACTTATATACGCGAGGGTCGAGATACGAGAGTGAGTGGGTGTCACAAAAAATACAAATTTCGTATAAAAACCTATACATGCTTTTAATTCAATGTATATGTTTCGGTTATTTTATAAATAAAGGACGAATAGTTACATTTTTGCGAAATGAAATAATTGTAAAAACCAAAAGACTAAACGAAGATAACGGTTTTGCTGTTTAGATAATTCACAGAGTAGTTTATTGTAAATAACTAAATTAGACTGCATTTTTGTATTCATTAATTTGTATTTAATTAAGAAATGGTATCAAAAGAAAAGTTTAATAAGCCTTTATAGGTATGTTGTGTAGTGACAGGGAGAATTCTTCACTACACAAGATACTTAAAACAGTTTAGAGACAACTTGCCGTGTTTCTGTTTTGATATTGTATGAGTATTATTATGTTGTTACTGATTGAATGTGTTCTTATACATTATATACGTCATATCACTTATTACGTTCAAACAAAAGCAATTACTTGAATAAATAAAAACAAGTCAATCAGGATTATGATCGGGGGGACCATGATGAGCGTTTTGCACAACCTAATTGAAATTATCGGCAAATATGAGGTGGGAGATTATCTATTGTTTGCTTCATATTCGGCTTTGAATACCAGTTAATGACACAATTATAATTATAACACACAGAGAATTTGCAACAATATTTTAATCATGACAACAAATCCTTAATAGTCCAGTCAAATAATGTCTGAAATCAAAATGTTGACACCCAAGTTTGCATTTTTGATATGTATAATGTAGTATTAATGATTATGATTTTAATATGGATAATGGTTTTAAGTTTAAAGGATGAACGTAAATTTTATAGAATCGTAGGGAGTAGAAAATTAAGCGATTTCTTTTTAAATTGAATTTTTAAATCTAATTTTTTAGAGATACACATTTTTTATTGTTAAAAAATTAAAAGGAGACGGCCCATTTTCCATGGACATTTGCCCCACAGCAAAAGTGCAGGAGACTCGACCAAAATTGGATCATTGTATAGGATTTTTATTATCTATTGAGAAACCGTTAATGTTTTTAATCTGCATAGCGGGGTTTAAAAGATATCAACTAAAACATTGAAAAAAAAAATAACGCCCCAAGTAGGTATTAAAGAACGTAATTATTTATTTACAACTAAAAGAAGGTAGTAAATTCATTACTTGGCGACTTACTATGCTCATTTTGAGATGAATTTAAGTGTTTGCCAAAGGGGAACCAGAGTTTCTATGAAACTAGAAAAATCAAGCCAAGTCTCATTTTAACAAGTCGTAAGTACCTATTTCAATAATCTAGTGATATTTCCTTTATTTTTCTAATCTTTCTTGCACTGATGGTTATTAAATTATTAATACAAAAATAAAAAATGCAATGTTAATTACCAATATTGTTTATTACTCATCAATAATTAAATTATTTAAAAACGGCGCGGGAGGATGAATTGTTTAAATAACCGTGACCGTCGTTCCGGTTACCAAAAATCATCATGACTTTGTCACGTTGATAAAGTTGGATAAATGTTTAGAACATTAGAACGACTTAAAACGTGACTTTATATATGCATTTTAGATTTAGTATTAGATTTTTTTTCAATATTAGATTTATTATTACCTTCCTTACTTAAGCTACGTGGCTATGTTATAAGTTGTATGTTATAAATTATTTACACCATCTTTAATCAGTTTTTGTTTTTCTATCGAACTGCAAACTGCAAAGTAGCGAGTCGAGTTCCCACTAACCCTGTATAATATGGTTTTTAACGGGAGAGTAAATTAATTAGATTTTTATGTTTGATTAATAAACATCGTTTCATAAATACGTACCTATGTTTTATTGAGCTAAAAAATTACTTATAATTATCACTTACCTAATATTTACAAATACTTACATAATCAAATTAATAACTTAAGTACAATAACGCATAGGCGTTAATTTTACGCTTGGCATAATGGGCATTGAGCGATACGCGCGCTCTATACGCTTGCTAATCAAATATAAGACGAGGTCGAGATAAATTAGTATTAATTGGGTAATCTTAATTTTGAAAATATGTCTCTTTTAGTTGAGATGTTATGGATTTATTTATTGTTTTATCAAAATAAAAATGGGTATACGCAAAAGTAAATAATTTTTGCCAACTCTATTGACTATTAGTGAAAAAAATTTTTGACATTTTTTTTAAGAAAATTTTTGACATTTTTGAACTGTTAAAATGTCAAAAGGAGATATACCAATAAAATATTGTCTGTCTCCGTCTCCGTCTCCACGCGGCTTTGCCGATTTCTTTACTCATGTGGCTTTACCACGTACCTTATTTTTTTAATACAATAAGGGTGACAAATGAGCACACAGTCCACCTACCTACTAATTAGATGCTGTGACCCACAGACATCTTCGTTTATCCTCAGTTAAGAATAAAATGGGGATGCGTTGTCACCCGTGAGGGCTGAAATGAAATGTCTCGTTTCCAGTAAAACGGTTCTCCGGTTTTCTACACTCACCATATGAAACACAGCAGCATTAAACAGCTATTTTACGCTGGTATTCTGTGAGAGCGTGGTCCTAACCCGGTCGAGCCGATCCATTCGTGTTAAAACCGTAGCAACGAGCTGCAGCTTGGCTCTTCCAAGTTTAAAATTGTTATATGTAAATATTAATTATTACTTAAAAAATGTAGATATAAAGTCGTCTTTTAGGTGATTTAACGTTTTTGTTCTGCATATCAAATTCCCGTAAAGGCAGTCAGTTTCAATGGATACTAGCCATCTGCGTAGGAAATATTTATAGTGTACGAGTGTGTGAGCAACCACAAGTAGTACTATAGATGTACTCTCTATTCCCGTACTTTCATACTCTGATTGGACGGCAATCGACACAACCGGAGAGCGATCAAACAATAACAAAGGCTTTACGTGCTTTCCAAGGAGGCAAAATACCGCGAACTTCCTGACTTTACTTCTGAGAACATCTTGTAAGAAAAATCCAATAACTGGCCAGACCCGGGATTCAAGCCTGGGATCACACGATTAGCAGTCACGCTGGCGATCGCTAGCCCAACGACGCAGTCATATATCTACATGACAAGGGGCTTATTGAAATGATCGAGAATAAGAAAAATCACATGCATGGTATAGCTAAACTCTATTTTATTATTTTTCGAAATATTCTCCGTTCAACGTAATGCATTTTTCCATTGGTGCAAACCAATCATTAAAACAGTAATTCCAGTCTGAAGTTGATGTTGACAAAATGGCTGATTTGTACGCTTCCACAGCTGCTTCTGTCTTCAAACCGTTGACCGCGTAATACATCTTTCATTCTAGGGAATCTAAAGAAATCGTTTTGGCTCAGGTCAGGACTGTACGGAGGATGGCTCATCAGCTCAACGTTTTCCTGCTTCAAAAAATCATTTGTCTTCCGAGCCGTATCGAAGCTCGCATTATCGTAATGTAAGATGATGCGACGTTTCAAGCTATCATTTCTGGCAAACAAACCGTGATATCCCACTCAGCGGTAACCGTTCTGCATTTCTGTAAAGGAATTGTAGCAAGATGCCCCTTTATCGAGACAAACGTAGCGACAATTTTCTTTGACACGCTGCGGGAGCGAACCACTTTCGTTGGTTTGACCTCGTCTTCGAAGACCCAAACTGCTGACTGATATTTTCTTTCAGGTTCGTGTGAACATATTCATGTCTTGTCACCTAAGACGATACTATAAACGGCATTTGGCTTCCCTCCGTTGAAGCGTTGCAGAGTATTCCTGGACCAATCTACACGAGCCGCCTTTTGCTCATCGGAGAAATTGTGTGGAACCCAGCGGCCAACTAGCTTTCTTACACATAGCTCATTATGTAATATCGACTGAATTGCAGTCATTGCGATACTGATAACAGCCCGAATCTGCTGGTATGTCACATGACGGTCATCTAATATAATAGTTCGCACAGCTGCGATGATTTCAGGCTTGACCGCTGTTCTTGGTCGACCTGCAGAAGAAACAGTGCTGAGCGACACACGACCGCGTCGCCACTCGGCATACCAGCGGTATATTGTCGTTTGACTCAGTGCTTCGACATCATAAATCGAAACAAGTTCGCTGAGATATTTATCTTGAGATAAGCCGCGAAGATTCCGTCCTCCATGGTGGCATTACACCGGAGGTGTGGAGCAGAAGTGCGGTGGTCTTATTCTTCAAGAAAGGCGACAACGCTCTCTTGAAGAACTACAGACCGATTTCCCTTCTGAGCCGCGCCTACGTGCTGTTTTCAAGAGTCATTACGAATCGTCTCGCGCGCAGACTTGACCACTTCCAGCCTCCCGAACAAGCCGGTTTCCGAAAGGGCTTTAGCACCATAGACCACATACATACCCTTCGGCAAATTGTACAGAAATCCGAGGAGTACAATTTGCAACTATGTCTGGCATATGTGGACTATGAGAAAGTCTTTGATTCCGTCGAAATTTGGGCGGTGCTGCAGTCCCTTCAGCGGTGCCAAGTTGACTGTCGGTATATCGAAGTGTTGAAGTGCTTGTACAGTAGGGCTACAATGGGTATCCGAGTACAGAACCAGAGTCCGAAACCTATCCAATTACAGAGAGGTGTGAGACAGGGTGACGTCATATCCCCGAAACTCTTCACAGCTGCTTTGGAAGACGTTTTCAAGCTTCTGGACTAGAAAGGGTACGGTATTAACATCAATGGCGAATACATCACTCACCTTCGGTTTGCCGACGATATAGTCCTTATGGCAGAATCGCTGGAGGACCTAAGCACTATGCTCAATGACCTCAATAGTGTTTCCCAACGGATTGGTCTTAAGATGAACATGGACATAACAAAGATCATGTTTAATATCCATGTCACACCTATGCCGGTAGTTGTTGGGAGCACTAAGCTCTAAGTTGTTGACGAGTGTGTTTACCTGGGACAAATAGTCCAACTAGGTAAGTCCAACGTCGACCGAGAGGTCAATCGACGGATTCAAATTGGTTGGGCAGCGTTCGGGAAATTACGGCACATCTTCTCGTCAGGTATACCTCAAAACTTGAAAACGAGACTGTACAACCAGTGCGTGTTGCCAGTGATGACATATGGAACTGAGACGTGGTCCTTTACTGCTGTCCGGATAAGGAAGCTAAAGGTCGCTCAGCGAGCTATGGAGAGGGTTATGCTCGGAGTTTCTTTGCGTGATAAACTTAGAAATGAGGATATCTGCAATAGAACCAGAGTGACCGACATAGCCCATCGGATTAGTAAGCTGAAGTGGCAAAGGTCCGGCCATATAGCTCGAAGAACCGACAACCGATGGGGAAAAAAGCTTCTCGAGTGGCAGCCTCGTACCGGCAGGCGAAGTGTAGGGCGTCCCCCCACTAGATGGAGTGACGACCTGGTAAGATATGCAGAAAGTCGATGGATGCAGGTGGCTCAGGAACGTGCTTTATGGCATTTCTTTGGTGAGGCCTATGTTCAGCAGTGGACTCGTGAAGGGCTGTTTTGTTTATATTATATTATAATTATGGCACGGAAATGTTCACGCGTGAGCTCCATTTCTGTTAACGACGTGTCAACTTTAAACCAACATAGTTTTTGATTTAGAACATTTTTTTTAAATTGTTTGAATGACATTAAGATTCTAAGAGGCCAGTATTCAAATTCTAATAAAGGTTTTATTGTAACTCAATCCGAAATATTCTATTCCCGATCATTTCAATGTGCGCCTCTGTATATTCTACCGTTTCATTTACTTATAACCAATATTTATAAATGGTGAAATTCACACGAAAGTAGGTATAATTACTGTTCCTATTTTAATGAAGTTTCACTTAAAACTGATTATGATAATAAAAATACACAGCACAGACTTTGTTCAGTGGCCTGCAAATAATGGTCAATAAAATACAACAAAAGGAAGACGTGTGTTTTGTGTTAGTACAATATTGATTAAAGCTCAAGAGTAATACCTATATAATGAGAGGGATGTGCTGGATTGCGGCGGCGTAATAGTATCCACTACCCTTGTTTCTCGTCTATGTCATCGAATTGGTAGCGTAGGCGGCGACAGAGGGAAACTGAAACTGGAAATGGATAGCAGCATTATTGTAATAATAACTGAAATAAAAATTGCGAATGCCAGCTCTATATTAAAGTCCAACTTATGAGGTAATATAACATGGAAAATACCTAAGCTCAGCAGTGGACTTTTGATAGATTTATAATACAATATGCACCGGGCCGAATTTCAGTCATGGTGGCTAATCACAACGGAGACTAGCCATCTGCGCAGGACAGGATTATAATGGCCGAGTGTATGCAACATGCTCACTCTCATAACCCGTTAGGACGCTAATCCAATACGACCGGAGAGAGATTAGGCTCAGTACTAACGGCTTTACGTGATTTCACAGGCGCGGTAGCGAAACACCGCCAATATTCTGACTTTAAACTGCCATTGAGATTTCTTTGAGAGCAAAACCTAAAAACTGATTTTGGCTCGATCGAATGCGAACCCGAGATCTCATGATCAGCAACCAAGCTTACGACCACTTTTTTTTTTACATGGGGAAATGCCTACGCATACCCGCCTCGCGGGGGCAAGGACGGGTTATGTCGGACTCGCACCGACTAAAACCCCATGGTGTTCCACCCTCGTCGCATATTGGCAGGGCCACGGGAACACTTTTGCACACATCCGCGGCCCCACCTGCGCTGGCCGCCCCATGGCAGCCTCTCCTCGGGAGAGCACTACTCCTCCCCCATCTCCTTCTCAGGTAAGGCGCACCAGAACACATGGCGCGCCCTCCTCCTCAGCCTCCAACTTCACATGCGCAACGGACGCCCCCGTGTCCGATGCGCGAAGGCCATGGGGCCAGGAAAAACTAGCACTCAGAAGTACCAGCCTTCCTGATCCCAGCGGCGGATCTGGTCTATGGCTCCGCCGCCCACCAAGATTCGGCTGCGGAGGGTGGGTAGAGCGGCGCCTCGCAATACCGACACTCCTCTCCCACCGCAGCCCCACCACCACCGCATCAATCGACGATGCGGCCCCGTCTGAGTCGCGGAGGATAGGGCGAGTGGCATATTGCCATACTAACACTCCTCTTCCGCCGCGACTCCAGCTCGGCTGCAGCGGTAGAGGGGCGGACACCCCTCTCACCGCAGCCCACCGACACACATCCGAAGTGGGCTCGTCAAGCCCACTCGGAGTGGCCACCTCGGGCCGGCCCTACACCTCGGGCCAGCCAAGGGGTTCCTCTTTGTTCACCGTGGGTGACCAAGCCATGGCTACAAAACCCCCCCGCCACGACAAGGCGGGAACCCGTTCGGGGGGGACGACCACTACACCAACGAGGCAGTCAATGTAATGAATGGATAAATAAAATAATGAGAGGGATATGATATGCGTTATATTTTTAATGGCATGTTGTGAAAGATACATTGTAAATAATCTATCAGTTCTTTTTTGCACATTACTTTTAATTTGAAAAACTCCTAGTCCGCAAACAGGAAACCTTGCTGGGTGCGTTAAAACAAACCAAAAATTTTAGGGGAGCTCTGATTGAAAGGCACGTTGATAACGATTCCAATCAAGCTTTTTTTTAGACTGCGACACTTTTCTGCTAGCCGTTTGACCCAAATGACTCTATGTCCGCTTTAATAAAAATAACAAGAATACTATTAATTTTAAGGACAAATAGTTATTTCGGCTTTCGTCATGTGACGAGAATATAAAAAAAATGTATGAAAACAGAGAGCTATATGTACTTTTTGCGATCCTGTCCATGCAAAGGTTGTCTGTTAGGTACACTTAAAAATCTATTTATATTACTCTTTCGTTTATGTTTTGGTGTACAATAAAAACCTATCTATCTATGAATTGTTATCCCTGAAGACTAAGATGAAATGCCTCGTTACTCGTGTGAGAGCGTGTTCCCGCTTGAACTGATAGAGCGGACCCATTCATGATGCAACAATGTATAGTTACAGCGTGGCTCTAAAACGTAAAAATATGGTATAAATTTGCCTCTTGATATGAATTTGCTTAGAGATTAAAATACAATTTGACCTTCCTACAATAAGCATACAATGGTAAATCAATATCTGTGTATGGCACTGTGCAAAGGCGATGAAAATTAAATAACTAGTATTAAAAAGTAATGTAAACATGTATTTGTTTACAAAGTTAAAGAACCCGTTTTAATGCATAAATTATTATTTTGCACCGTCTTTGAAATTTAGTGTATAATTTAAATTAATAATCATCTCTTTGCTACTAAGCGGCTATAAAAATGTGAATACGGACACACACTAAGGTACTTTTGCTAGGCGGCAGAAATAGGTAGGAGGGTGGTCCCTAATCAGACTCCTAGAAAGAAATGAAGTTCTACCAAATAAAAATATTATTTTATTAATGCTATTATTTTATTCTTATTTATAGTATCATTTACGCAACATTTTGTATATTATTTACAGTAGTATTAGTATTGTACGCACTAAGTTTGCTTTTTAATATATTTTCCTTTGTGGGTCTACTGGAAGTGCCAAGGTCTACTGGAAGATATTTCAGCAAATTATGGAATAAGTAGAACCTTTGCACAAACTCATTATAAGACTGTTGTGTGTACATAAATAAATAAGTAATATAATAAAATTAAAAATATATTTAATATGTTTTAATTCTGTAATTTATATTAGTAAACATAAGTTTGGAATTCCAGTTATGCAATTCCAACAATATCACACGTAGTAGAGCAGCATACAGCAGCAATATTATAGTTGTAGCAGGAATGGGTCGGCTCGACCGGGGAAGGACTTCGCTCTCACAGAATACCAGCGTAAAATAGCAGCTTAATTTTGTTAAGTTTCGTATGGTGAATAGATAGAACCGGAGACACGTATTATTGGTAACGAAGCATTTTGCCTAGTCCTCAAGGGTGAAAACACATCTTTTTCTTCGAGCACATATGTACGATGTTTTTTTACGTCGTAGAGCCATGCTCCAGCTATATTTTACGTGGTGGAGCCATGCTCCAGCTATATTACTGGTATAGTTGTAGCACGAATGGGTCGGCCCGACCGGGGAAGGAATACGCTCTCACAGAATACCAGCGTAAAATAGCCGCATACCGCTGCTGTGTTTCGTATGGTGAGTGTAGAGAACCGGAGACCCTTTTTTACTGGAAACGAGGCATTCCATCTTAGTCTTCACGGGTGACAACGCATCTGCATTTTTATTCGTAATCGAGGATAGACGTAGATGTCTATGGGCCACAGCAACCACTTACCATCAGGTGGACTGTGTGCTCGTTTTTCACCCTCATTCTATTAAAAAAAAACATAGTTGTATAACATGGTATAACATAGTTGTATTACATTGTAAAACAGTTAGGGTTACTAACTCTTGAAAGGACCAACATGGGAGAATTTTATGAAATCGAGTGTGAATCGCTGTGTGGATTGAAAGAAAATCTCAATCATTTATTTACTTTGCATTCGAACAGCATTTAATGCACAATTACGTGTATAGTGTGTGACCGCAAAGCGAGTGAGTAGCCACAGTATCTACTTACCATTGGGTCTACTGTGTGTTTGTTTGTCACTGGTCCACATCTTTATTCTAATAATACATTTTTAGTGTAAAGCACAGTCACAAATTTAACACGATATATACAATTTTACTAACGAACGAAATCGTAGAACTTCAACATATTATTATACAACGTTCACTTGAATTTTATTTACATTCTCAAATACCTCGAGCTAGCGAGATATTCGTTAGTGTTTATTGTACTTTAATGCTCAGACGGCTATGCAAACGGCATTGATTAATTGAATTTTCATTTCCGTGATTATACAAGCTGGGTTTGTGCAAATAAAACTAAATGAAGCTCTTTTAAAGTTTGCAAATGCAATCATTGTCTTGAAAGCGGACACAGAATGTTGTTTATTTCGCATCATGCTCCAGTGTGTTAAAAAAAACGCTACGGTTTTACATAACTTCCAAGTTGTCAGTTAGATTTACGGCCTTGCAAAACGTACTTTAAAATGTAAAATTGTTTTTTTTTAAAGAAATGACGAAAAATTTTGTTTTATTTAAATGGCTAATATTTTAGATAAAAGAAAAAAGGTTTATTACGTTTCAGTGAGTGTCGTTTAAAATACAACATGTGAAATCAACTTAGTAACATCTTTTTGCATAGAATTACTACATGCAAAAAGAATTTCATAATACTAAATTATCTATCTAATTATGATTTATTACGTGTGCAGTCACACATTGCATTTTGAAATAGAACAATTGAATTGAAGATGAAGTATCTCAAGTGCTAAGCGCTTGCTGTTATGTAGCTATTACATAGTAAGCGAGTATTTCGAGTTCAATCTAGAAGAATTTTAAAAATTTTTAAAAAATCTAGGATAATTTTGGGTTAATATTGGTATTCTGGTTGGTTAAATTTTTGGGTGTTTTTATCTGGAATTTTATGCGAGATGGTGTCAAATCGCAATCTTTTACAGGTCACGAGATTTTCCTGGTATTTTCCGTATAGTCACTTCTTCGACATTCACGTATCCAAACGGAGTACTACATTTTCTTACGCTACTTTTTATAGAATAAGGGTGAAACACAAACACACAGTTCATATGATGGTAAGTGGATGCTTTGGCCCATAGACATATACATTTATCCTCAATCAATCAATCAATCATAAACATCTTCATTTATCCTCAAATAATCAAAATGCAGATTCGTCATCACCTCTGAGGACAAATATGGAATGCCTCGTTTCCAGTAAAAGAGGTCTGTGGTTCGCTACACTCACCATGCAAAACACAGCATGGTCCTACCTCGGTCGAATCGATCCATTTGTGCTAAAACCAGAATATAGCTGCAGTGTGGCTCTACCACTTAAAACTATATGCCGTATACTGGCGAAGTAAGAGAATCTAACCCACATCTACCCCATATCATCCGATGGGTGTCGTAATAGAAGATAGAGGGATACTAAAATAGGAAACGGGTGGTATTTTCTTCCTTGTAACAACAATAAATTATAAAAACCGTCGATTGCCAAGCGTGGCAACTATCGCAATTGATTTGATAGTGTGTAATGTTAATGATTACTAAAACTATTCAGAAAATGAATTTTTAATACTCTTAAAGCAATCACTGGTAAAGAGCATAGCTTTAGGCAAAATAAACAGTATTAAGTTAATTTCAGAATCAGGACAGTATAGCATTAATTTATATTGGAATCTCTCCAAAACACATAAGTGTTGTAGAGCCGTATTCTTACTAAAAGATGTCGTAATAAAATTGAATTATTTCTTTAGTTCAGTGTTTCAGTGGCGTTTTGCACCGCACTACTGTGCATATAGCGACATTATTTATGGAACTTGGAAATAAAACTGATTATCAATAAATAAACCCTATTGCCGTTATACAACGAAAAGGTTTCTCGAGTGCTTTATTAGCGAAGGGAGACGATGATAATTCAATCAATGTCTTGCATTACGCCTGTAATGCAAGGAATTGATTGTATGGAAGGTCATAAAATGACGGACAAATGTAATAATATAATAATATTCGATGAAATAACCCTTCATCTGATTCTGTCGGGAAAAAATATATGAAGTAAACATTAAAATTAACATTAATTCAAATTTTCCGGCAAGTGAATATTGATAAGTGTTATTAAATAAACCCTTGTTTCAGTTACTAGTTCAATAAAATGTTGGTATAAAGCGTTAAAGGTAACTTTTTCTTTGACAGTTATGTAAAAATTTTTGCATCAAGGTGGTAAACCCTTTGAATTTCATTTATATTCCTTACGCTTAAGCGAAACACAACGAGATAGGTTTGGCTAAAAATTTCTACCACTTTATGTTTCTCATAGTGTCTTCTAATTTTTGAAGTTATAATTCTTTTGGGGCGTTTGGGAAAAATTATGAGAGTGAATTTAGAGTGTACACACACCGACAGCTAAAAACGATGCAATGAATTTGTTACGATGCGCGCACACACTGTCACTTATTTATTGATTTAAGCAAAATTAGGCACACTGAGGGAAACGGAGGTAAAAGATGGGTAAGAGCATCTTTCTGATATCATAAAATACCAATAAAAAATCTGCGATTGCCAACACCCTTACCAAGCGTGGCGACTATGGCAATATACATATGACGAAAATTACAAAGAGACGGCCTCAGTCCCCGGCAGCCCTGCTATTCTTGACTGACTACAGTGGCAACCATGGTTACTGCGGGGCAGGTAGTCTAAGAATCTTCGGTAGAGGTTCGCTTGCCACAACGATGACTCGACTGGCAACATATAACGCACGCACACTGAGCACTGACGAAAAGATTCTTGAGTTGGAAGAAGAAAAAGACAAGTTGCGCTGGGATGTTATAGGATTATTTGAGGTTACAAGAGACGGGAAGGATACAGTAATCCTTGAATCTAGCAATTGTTCTTTCACCGGAAGGGCGATCATCTGTCCCAAGGAAGTCTCAGATTTATCCTCCACAAGTATCTTGTTAACAACGTTAAAATATTGAGAGTATGTCGAAAAGGTTATGAGGAGAAAAGTTGTACCGAAGACCGAAGAGTACAATCTGCCACTTTGCCTTGCATAAGTGGACTATGAGAAAGCCTTTGATTCCGTCGATATTTGGGCAGTGCTATAGTCCTTTCGCGGTGCCAAGTTGACTGTCGGTGTATAGAAGTGCTGAAGTATTTGTATAGTAGGGCTACGATGACTATCCGAGTACAGAATCAGAGTATGACACGTATTGAACTGCAGATATGTGTTAGACAGGGTGACGTTTATATCCTCGAAACTCTTTACTGCTGCATTGGAAGACGTTTTTAAGCTGCTGAACTGCAAATGATACGCCATCAACGTCAATGGCGAGTACATCACTCACCTTTGATTTGCTGACAATATAGTCGCTGGACAACCTATGCACTATGCTTAATGACCTTAATAGAGGTTTCCAACAGATAGGTCTTAAGGTGAACATGGACAAAACAGAAGTCTTGTGTAACGTCCATGTCACACCTATGCTGGTGATAGTTGTGAGAACTAAGCTTGAAATTGTTAACGAGTATGTTTACCTGGGACAAATGAATATTACGCCACATCTTCTCGTCAGACATATCTCGAAACCTCAAAACAAGATTGTACAACCGTTCTAAGATGTGTTACTTTACTGCTGGCTGTATGAGGATGCTCAAGGTTACTCAGCGAGCTATGGAGAGGGCTATGGAGAGGGCTATGCTCGGGGTTTATCTGCGTGCTAAACTTAAAAACGAGGATATCAATAGTATGTATGGCTTACTAGTCCAAGCCCAACGGACTAGTAAGCCATACAGCTAGAAAAACCGTCAACTGATGGGGAAAAAAGGTTCTCATTGGCAGCTTCGTACCGACAGTCGAAGTGTAGGGCGTTATCTCACTATATGAAGTGACAACCTAGTAAGACATGCGATGGATGCAGGTGGCTCAGCACCGTGCTTAGTGGCATTCTTTGGGGTGGGCCTATTCAGCGGTGGACTTGTGAAGGGCTGTAATGATAATGATGAAGACGTTGTTCTGCCCATTTCATCAGGTGGCATGATGAGTTACAATGAAATGAAATCAAATTATGCTCAGATCAATTATGCTAGGATCCGATACTTGGTACTGGGTTAATTCGTATTTCTCGAAAATTTGAATTTAGAACCGTTTTTTTTATGTCGCTATCGCTGATGAACGCAGAGTAGAAGCCCTCGCTCTGATAATATTAATGAAATTTAAAAAATCATTCTATTATAACGGTTAGTAAAAATATATAATAACTTTGAAGAAAATTTTCTGTACATTTTTATTACACTCGAAATATTTCAGACTGATGACGTTATGAGGTATCCTGAAATCGATTGCCAATTAGCTTGCCAAGCAATTGGGCTATTACTAAAACCAAACGTGAAAATAATAGAAAGTGCCTTTACTTTCAAAATAAACTAAATAAGAGCTGTGTAGTGGAGGTCTAAATGATTTAACGACCCTACGTCATCCTATGGGTGTCATAAGAGATGACCGAAGGAAATGCTACAGGAGATGGGCAGCAGTATATTTCGACAACAACTTAAAATAAAACAATATTGCCGTTGCCAATATCCCTGCCAAGCGTGATATCTACGGCCAATATTTCTTCTTTTAGGCCATATATGAGCGAGGTCTAAGTTCAGCAATGGAATTTTAATAGCCTGTAATGACGATAGTGATGATGAACTGGAAGTATTTGCTTCTTTGTTTTTTCTAGGTAATTTTACTCTGTATGATTTAACTAGGATATAAAGAAACTATTTTAAATCCAAATCCGATCAGTTTTAGTATAAAAGCAGTTGAAATGGATAAAACAGACATCTTTGTTATATCGTGCCATTACGAGCGGAGTTAGGATCGTTCCCGTGAGTATTTTGTATGAGTTTCACACATTACACTCGCAACCAGTAAAAGCAAGATCCAAGAGAAAAGTCATTTTGGTCGTTTTTACTTCTGCTTTTCATATCTTTAAGGAGTATATTCAGGTCTTGTTATTTTGGTGAGTAACCAACCCGATACCACTTGTAAGCCACTGTGCCTTTGTCGATCTTTCCGATCCCGCTGGGCCTAGACCGTCGTCAAAATAAACAAAATAGTGTTATTACTCTTGTATCATATCTTGAGAAAAATATTATGAAAGGTTTTTGTAATATTTGTTTTCAAGCGTTTGGCGAATAACAAAATTACCTATCTTAAAGCTCGTAGCTTCCAAGAATTTAACTTTTTTTGTTTATTTTTAAGTAAAACTAGATAACAACTAATATCAATAAATAATAATTAATTATTAGTTATCAATATCTTCAAGTAGTTACTACATACTATTTTTCAAATTTAAATTGAAACCAAATACACACTAACATTTAATGATTTTTTCTTATTTCTGTAATACAAATTGCAGTAGTAGCTCAGGAGTTAAGCGATTGCCGTTCGATCCCCGCCGGCACCAATGAAATTATTTATTGCAAATTTTAATTGCTGATTTACCAAGTGTTCAATGGTAAAGGAAAATATCGTGAGAAAACCTGCATGTCAGAGTAATAAGATATTTTGAAGACTTGTGAAGCCCTCCAATATACGCCAGAACAATGCGGCGTACTAAATTCTCTATAACCCTGTCAGAAATTAGAGGAGGCCGGCATTGGGATGTATATATCTTTATATATAAAAAATACGTGTCACGTTGTTTGTTCGCGATGAAATCCTAAAAGACACCTACATCTATCTTCCATTAAAAATCAAGATGTAGATGCAATTTTACCACTGAAAACTCAGATGGAGCGCCTCGTTAATAGTAAAAGGGTCATAGGAGCCGTATTATGTTGATAGTTCACGTGCGAGCGTGGTATTTTCCCGGTCGAGTCGACCCGTTGCATGCCATTGTATCCTGCATGCAGTGTGGCTCTAACACATATTGTAGTGTAGACTATTATTGTGTGTAATTTTGTATTTAAAAGACACAAAAATGACTTTTTCTCTGGAAACATTATATGTAAGTAATAAATTAGCATTTTTGTACACAAAGCTTTTTCTCAAGTCTAGAGATATGAAACGATTTAATTTTTATATTTTTCTATGAAAGAACCTACATTCGATAAAAACATATAAAACTCATAAGAGCTCATTATTTTCTTAAAACCCCTGGGAAATAAACTTTCCTCATCTTGTTCCTATCATAGTGGAGCACTTAGAAAAACTAGCGACCGACTTTCGTTTAAGTCTCAGAAGAAAATTAAATTATCTATAAAATCAATGTTGAGTAGATGGCTGCTTATTATATTTATATATCTAGTAACAAAAACTTGTAAAGGCACGATGTTTACTTATTTAATATGTTTATAAAATTATAATCTAATCTTGTTTATTAAAAGCTTATTTAACTTGCAATGTTAGTAAAGTCAAATCTCACGACAAGCTTTTATACCATGCTAACTGATACCCGCTCGCTTCGCTGGGCGCACGGATGTAAAATATCAAGATTGTTTTTTGATTGGACTATCGTTAAATCTATTCTTAGTGAGCGTCTACATTGCGAAATGAGTAACTATACGAAATTTCAAGTGAACCGGGCGTATAGTTTTAGAGATCTCCTGATAAGTCAGTCAGTCAGTAAGTGGTATTTTGCTTATATATTTATATACCGTATAAATTGTGTAATGTAAAAATAAAATGATGGGTTTGATTTAATTTAAAATTTATTTTCTCCTTTAGAGCATTTAAATAAAAGCTTGTTTTAAAGAATATTTTTTACTATTATTTTATTTTATTTGTGAAAATAAATAATATGTTACACAATGTTTGAATTTGTAATTTTTTATGTCATTATAATTACTTAACTTTTATATTGTGCTTAAATTAGGTTGGATCTTTAGTTAAAAGCATAAACATAATAAGCACTCTGATTAATAATGGAAACTGTTTGGAGGAGACGATGGCTACCGGATACATAGTAATTGTAAACAGTTGCTGCTTATATGGTCGGTCTGCTTGGGTTTGCTACATATTAAGTATATGTAAATTAGATATGTAGTACTTTTAAATTTAAAGTTTATTTTCTAGTTTTTATTGTTTGAATTTTTATAGCGGTTTCTTTTAGTATTACGTAGACAAGCAGATTTTTAGTATACTTTCTCTATAAGGTTATGGTATGGAAATAAATTATAAAGCCTATATACTACTAGTAGTAGACGTAAATAACCATTTTCAAACATTTATTTTGTCTGTCCGGGCTAATCTTCGGAATGACTGTACCGATTATATTAAAACTTTACGAACAGACTGAGAGCTGTGCCAAGAGGTATCTCAGATATAATATATCCCAAAAGATTGATATTTTCTTCTTCTTCGATTATCTTAAATCAAAATAACGCCACATTAATAGATCATATCTAAGCAAAGCGGGACCCGGTCGCTAGTTTAATATAATTGATTTAGTAGATTTTAAAATTATGTTCATAATATGAGACTTTAAAAAATCGGCCAAGTAAGAGTCGGACTCGCGCATGAAGGGTTCCGTAAAATCACAGGTTTCTAGTAGGGGAGCCCTTTTTAATTTTTAATTTATTTTTATTTGTTGTTATAGTGGCAATAGAAATGTACATTCTGTAAAAAATTTCAACTATCTACCTATTACGTATCATGAGATGTATCTCGTCTGTCAGACAGACGGACGGACAGCGGAGGCTTAGTGGTAGGGTTCTATTGGTTCCCTTCGGGTACGTAATCCTAAAAGGGGACCAAAGTTAGAATTAAAATACTTGCATTATTGCTTTTAAAGTGCTAGGAACAAATTTTATGTGGTAGAGCCACGCTGGATCTATGTTGTGGTTGTAGCACGAATGGTTCGGTTCGACCGGAGAAGGACTAGACACTCACAGAATATCAACGTATCAGCGTTCCGTGACCCTTGTCACTTGTGATCAGGAGATCCTTTTTACTGAAAATGATTCCCTAGTAGTCCTCGGGGGTGACAAAGCATCTACATTTGATTCTTAATGATAAAAATAATTATCAATCGAAGATAAATGTAGATGTCTATGAAACCACAGTATCCACTTACCATCAGGTGGATTGTATGCTCGTTTGTCACTACCATTCTATACAACTAAAACAAAACTTTATATACGTCCAGTGTAGTGGCGGGTAAGAATACTTACTACGCCATATCTTCCCGTGGGTGTCGTAAGAGGCGACAGAGCGAAACTGACAAAGAGGATGGGCAGCAGCATCTTCCTGATAACAGCAAAACAACATTAGAGAAACTGCGGTTGCCAACCCGCTCGCCAAGCGTGGCAACTATGGCTATATACCACCCATGATAAAAGTTACAAAAAGACGGCCCCATGTCCCCGGCGGTCCACTTATCACTGACTACGGTGGCAACCATGGTAACGGCGGGACAGGGGGTGCTAAGAATCTCCGGTGGAGGTTCGGTTGCCACCTACGACGACTCGACCTGGCAACTTATAATGCACGCAACCTGAGGACTGAAGAGAAGATCCTGGAGCTGGAAGAAGAGATAGAAAAGTTGCGCTGGAATATCATAGGATTATCCGAGGTCCAAAGAGAGGGGGAGGACACGGTAATCCTTGAATCCGGCAACTTGTTCTATCACCGGGAGGGTGACCATCTGTCCCAAGGAGGTGTCGGATTTATCGTCCACAAGTCTCTCGTTAACACGTTGTAAAGATTGGGAGTGTGTCGACGAGGGTTGCGTACCTTATACTCAGAATCACCAAACGGTATTCACTGAAGGTCATACAGGTTTACACACCAACCTCAGCACACCCCGATGAGGAGGTGGAAGAAATGTAGGAGAATATCTCTAGAGTTATGCATTCCTCCAAAACCCCACTTTACGGTGTTAATGGGAGACTTCAACGCAAAACTAGGCACAAGAGAGAACGGTGAGCTGAAAGTAGGGAAATTTGTTGACGAGTATGTTTACCTGGGACAAATAGTCCAACTAGGTAAGTCCAACTTCGACCAAGAGGTCAATCGACGGATTCAACTCGGTTGGGCAGCGTTCGGGAAATAACGGCACATCTTCGCGTCAGGTATACCTCAAAACTTGAAAACGAGACTGTACAACCAGTGCGTGTTGCCATTGATGACCTATGGATCTGAGACGTGGTCCTTTACTGCTGGCCGTATGAGGAAGCTTAAGGTCGCTCAGCGAGCTATGGAGAGGGCTATGCTTGGAGTTTCTCTGCATGATAAACTTAGAAATGAGGATACCCGCAGTAGAACCAGAGTGACCAACATAGCCCAACGGTTTAGTAAGCTGAAGTGGCAATGGGCCGGCCATATAGCTCGAAGAACCGAACACCTTTGGGGAAAAGGTGCTTGAGTGGCGGCCTCGTACCGTCGGACGAAGTATAGGGCGTCCCCCACTAAATGGAGTGACGACCTGGTAAGATATGTAGGAAATCAATGTATTCAGGTGGCTCAGGACCGTGCTTTGTGGCATTCTTTGGGGGAGGCCTATGTTCAGCAGTGGACTTGTGAAGGGCTGTAATGATGATGATGTTAATGATATAAACCAAAAACACAATATTAAAGAAAACTATAATAAAATAACTAAAAGTAAAATCTTAAATTATCAAACAATCATACTTCCCGCGGTATCGTGCCAAGAACGGTGGCTGCGTTTCCTAGATGAATGACTATACTTATCCTTTCAGCGAGAAAAGAATTAGCTTACCTATCACCAGCAGAGGTGACCCCATAATATTTACAGCAAATTGCACAAAGATGTAGTCATCCCTCAGAGACTCATATTTGCGCCACTAAATTAGTTCAGTAGCCTCTGATATGATAGTGGTAGGATCACGCTGAAGCTATGTAATTATTGCAGCACAAATGGGTCTGCTTGACCGGGGAAGGGATTGAACACGCTCACCAAATACCAGCGTAAAATAGAAGCTTAATACTGTTGTTTCGTGAATGTAGAGAAATGGAGGCCCTTTTTACTGTAATCGAGGCATTGTCTCTTATTCTTCAGGAGTCCGTACACAATTCATTGCACCTGCAATTTCCCTGGTGTTGCAGTAGTTCACTTCTGTAAAAAGTAGCTTAATGAAAGTAACAGAACGATATAAATTAATTTATGTAATGTGAATGTCCTTTTTTTACAGA
This sequence comes from Parnassius mnemosyne, assembly GCA_963668995.1. NCBI lineage: Eukaryota > Metazoa > Arthropoda > Insecta > Lepidoptera > Papilionidae > Parnassius > Parnassius mnemosyne. The sequence goes on along the minus strand of CAVLGL010000002.1, from coordinate 14,792,995 downwards.
TATGTGTTGCACTTGACATTTAGTTAATATAACATTTTAATAAATCTATTTTAGTTCTTCCAGATATAAATAATCCAAAAATAATTTGTCACAATGTTATAATATTTAATACTAAGTTTCTAAACTCGTTTGTCGGAAAAGAGGCGTACAATTTCCATTTTTGGTACATTTTTTTATGTTTTATATTTTATGTTATTTTTATTTGTTTTTAATAGTGTTAGGAGTAGTTTCTATTTTATTTTTGATTTTATTTATTATGCGTATGCTTATTTCTGGGAAATCAATTTATAATTCATGTCTTTCTTTCAACATTGTCGAATTTTTCTTGTTTAGTAGGACTCTTTTTCTGCCTTTTACCCTTTTCTGTCCACTCTGAAGATTAATGATAGCCAGTATGATTACAGTCTAAGCAATAACAACACATTGTAGTGACGGTGCAAGAATAACCATTATTAAATACCGTAAGGTGAGTGTCGTAAGAGGCGACAGAGGAAAACAAACAGGAGATGAGCAGCAACATCCCTGATAACAATTCAAAATTTTAAAAAACTGCGGTTACCAACACGCCTACTAAGGGTGGAAAATATGCCAACATCTCCTTCTGGGAGGTAAAATGTTTATGGGGTATGGCTTTGTTGAGCAGTGAACTTTATATTATGATTTCATGACAACGTTGCAGTCCATGTGCTGCACTACCATGTAGCCACTTGCAATTGTGGTCCGTTAGTTACAGCTGACGTAGATACTGCGAAAATAAATGACAATTTGAATTTTAGAAGTAGGTAGATAAGTTAGCGCCGCGTGACTTGCGCATCTCACACCGTAGTCGCTGGTTTGCCGGCGAGCAGTGACGTGACGTGAAACAGTATCCCGTCGATCGTGATCGAAGTCAGTTGCGTTGTTCGTTTAAAAATAAATACTGTATTTATACGCGTTACGATTTTCATATTATATAACGTTCTAAGTGCTGTTTGTTTTGTGACCTAACAGTGAAGACGGAATGTAAGCGAAATGTTTAAAGGTATTATGTTCTCAATTATTTTGAAAAACTATGAAATTATTTGAAACAAGACTAAAAGAATGAGCAATTATTTCTTAATCAAATAGTAACAATATAAACAAAAGTTTTAAAGAAAACTATAAATCATTTCTTTGTTAATTAAGTGTAGTTTTAGTAAGGGTTAAATAAAACAAGAATTACCCTGCCTGAGGCCTACATAAAGTTACAATTAGAAAGGGTTAGTAACCGTTTTGAATAAAACTTTACTGAAACTTTCGGAATACACTTTTACTAAAATTAATTAATAATTTAGTATTTCACCAAACTCATGGTCCGTGTCATTTATAAGATTATTTAATTTATTTTTATATTTAAATATACACAATTAGTATATAATTTATAACTGCGATCTGCCTCGGCTTTGCCTGGGTAGGATCTATTAATGTCGCGTTATACAGATTTAAACGTTTTTTTAACAATTTTTATTTTATTTGTAAACTTTATTTATTTACATGGTTAAAACATAGTATAAAATTAAACCTAACTAAAACTAAAAACCATTTAATTTATCAACTTTTCGTTTTTTTATTTTCCAAATTTTTCGGATAAAATATTGACTACACTGGCATTACTATCTATCTGTTCGTGAAGTTTCATTACAATCGGTTTCGAAGATTAGTCGGGACAGACAGGCAAACAATTTCTTATAAAAGTGGTATAAATGTCCTAATGGCATATAAAAAACCCCACAGTAAATTATAAGGCAGTTATTTCGATAATATAGACAGATCCTTCAATTTTATTTATTGTACTAGGGCACACTGAAATGATCGGGAACAGAATATTTCGGATTAAGTTACAATAAAACTTTTTTAGAATTTGAATACTGGCCTCTCATAATCTTAATGAAATTCAAACAATTAAAAAAAATATAAATTCATGTACTATTATTTAACATTTTGTAATATTCTACTTCATTACAAAGGCACTTTTTATATGTTTGTGGGTAAAATAATGAGTAAAATATAGTATGAGCTAGGAAATCCATACTTAAATAAAAAATAAATATGAATTAATCCCGCAAATTTTGATCAAAATATGTTTTATTAATATTAGGCTATTATACGATGAATTAACCAATATTTTGCGCATGGTGGCGGTGTAAGTGAATCTTCTTCACTTCACTTCATGGAAATCATTAAAGGAAAATCTTTAAGTTCTTAGGGATGGCAACGCATCTGCGTTTTGATTCTTAGTCGAGGATATAATTGTAGATAGATATCTATGGGCATCAGCATCACTTACCTGGAATGTGTGCTCGTTTGTCACCCTAATTATATAAAAAATATCAATAACCCTCAATAAGGTGCTGCTGTATTAATAACTTTTCTATTATTTTGCTGTGAAGTGTTCTATGCAACATTTAAACATTTTTAATTAGAGACCGCTCTTTACTTAGCAGTGGTATGTAGTAAGCTTAATTACAATAATCGGCGTATTTAAGTAATGAAAATGATTTAATTTTAAAGTACCTACCTATTTAGCCGTTAAGCTTATACATATTATTGACACAGAAAAATATTAAAACTAAAATTTAAAATGCATCATCTTAAATTTAATTCTATCATCATAATATACTTATTAATAATAAAAAATAATTTACTATTATAGATATATTGCGATATATTATATATTATATAAAAAGATAATTTTGTAAATATATGTAATATGATGATTTACAAAGGTTTCACGGTGCTTTTATAAAAAGAAAATTGATTAATATTATAATATTTAGACGCAAGTCTCAGAAATGAGAGGAGGCCTGTGACCAGCAGTGGGAAGTATATAGGCTGTAACTTTAACATTATCCGTAATGGTTACAAAGCAAAATATAGATTTAATAATGAATCATACATTCAAAGGTATATTATTAATTCGAAATAGTTATCATAATTATGCACTTATGGTAATGGTACAGTGATATTTAATTATCATAATGGTATATGTATATGTGTATTTATGTATATGTATGTATTTGTATATATGTATGTATTCTATCCTAATAACTGGCTTTACGGCTCTGGGTTCCATCCCTTCTGAGCCTGAAGTTAAAATGTTTAATTATCCTTCATAGTACAATGCTTCACAATATGTTGACACGTCACATTATACAGCCCTTAGGAGATTTTGACGGCAACTTGAACCAGCAGACAGCTTACAGTTGGCGATAGTATCTCAAGGCGCCTATGCAGACAGACACCTTATCATGAGAATCACATCACCATCAGAACACTTGTTTCACCGTTTCCACTAATAGTTCACATGCGTAGGCATTTAATACACAAAATCGCACCACTTTTACATATCAAAATCCACTTCAAACCATTATTTAAACAATAATACACGAGCAGCAGCAATCCGTCGACGGTCAAGTTCCCTCCAAAACTCTATATGTATGTAAAGGTTTTATTTGTATAGTCTATCTATTAGTTAAATGTGTATATTACGTAGTTTGATACCATTTTTTTATTTCTATATTGCTACACCTACGTCAAGTTCTCACCACTCCATGGGTTGACTGGTAGAGAGTGCCTGAAGGTATTAAGTCCACCCTTTGTATTCTTTTGTTCTAAGGAATGCAATAAAATAAATAAAATATTTATTGTTTACATACGCTATTTCACCATAATTAAGTATAAATATTTTATTTTAAACTGCTGTTAAAGAATAAGGGTGACAAATGAGCACATAGTCCACCTCTTGGTAAGTGGATGTTTTGGCCTATAGACATCTACATCTATCCCTGATTAAGAATTAAAATTCAGAATGCATTGCCATCCCTATGGACTAAGATTGAATTCCTCGTTTCCAGTAAAAAGAGTATCCGGTTCTTTATACTTTCTACTTACTAGAAAAAAAAATCAGTATTGAGCTGATATTTCACACTGGTATTCTGTGAGAACGTGGTCCATCCCCGGTCGAGCTTATTCGTGCTACAACTGTTGTATAGACATTGGTTAATAAATGACGTTATAAATATTTAAAACATAAATATACCTATTACAATTATTATCATATTTTCATTACATTTTGTAGCAATTATCTAGTATTTTAATTAGCTTTAAGTTTCTCTTCTCTCTCACCTAGTAGGTATTACATCATTGCTGAGTTTTAATAAATAGATTTTAATAAACACACCGTTCGTTTTACGATTCAACTGTTTAATTTTTGAATGTTTCGAATAGAAAAAAAATTTGACTTCAAGTAAAAAAGTAAATGTAGACTTAAAAGAACAAAAAATAATAATTTACACATAATGGCTTCAAAAATCGGCGCTATGTATATAAAAACATTAAAGCCCGACTACAGAAGTTATTATGTATAAAGTATTTTATTTTCTTAAGTTATTTGAAGTTTTGGCTTTTTAAAGGCTTTAACTTATTATTGGAATTCATTTTTTTTTATTTCTTCAGTAGAATTATTTATATCACAAACTCAGGTTTACAACCACTATTTCATTTTTTTCATTACATGTCTTATTATTCTTGATGGATTTTTTTATTTCAATGTATATTATGGGATCATTCCTTAAGTATAACCTATACAATACAAAAATAATCACACACATCATTTTATTTTTCCACGCGTCTCTTAGCAAGATATTATCCCCAATATTGCAGGAACATAAACCAATACCCTTCAAGAAATTAATGTTCGTCATTTGAGTAAATATATCCTTTTTCTTTTACAATTATGTTAAAGACATTCAGGTGGATAGACAGTACCAGGCGTCTCGTACCCTTAACGATGCTCCACGTCCCACGTACGTACGTATCTAGATAATAAAGACTCTACATACCACTTAAATATTCCGCACAAAACAGCAAAATCGTACCTAAAACGATTGTAGTTAAACTGTAGATTATGCGCTAGTTATTACCTGAAAAGGGTGTAAAAATTTCTTCCAACATCAAAAAAGTAGTATTTTTTTTGGAAAAAATCTAGAGTTCTTTTTGTCAAAAATTGAAATTCAAACACGCACACGAAAAGAGTTTTCTATTATTATTGTGTACATTATTTAATTCTAGTTTTAGCATTGCCTATTTTGAATTTAAACCAGTCAACCTAAATCTTGAGCACAGAAGGTGAACGTCAATTTATTTACCAATTTTATTATGATATACTCGTATACACAACATCCGTGAGCGCCTGCTGAGGCATTGCAGTAAGCAATGAGTTCAACTTAATCACTGTTAATTATTCTTATGACGTCTTATATTTATTTCGAGTGATTCTTCTATTTTATACTAATCCAATGAGTTAAAAATGTAATGATGCAAGATAATGATCATGTTAAACTTTTCCAACAAGTTATGTAACGCTTTGTAGATTTGCTTCTTGTAATCTTTACTCACATTTTTTGTCATTTATAAAGAGAATATTTGCGTCTTCCAAAAGTTTACTAGGACAGCAAGCGTTTTGCTTTCTATGCAATCTCTTATGCAACAGAACAGAGAATAACAACTTTGTTTCCTGTGTATCGACGGTGACCAAAAACTTCAGGTCTTGTTTAATAATTTGCGACAGTATCCTAGATGGAATCTTTATTACATGCGACGATATATTTTGTTTCCGTATAATATTTCATCGAATTCTTGCTTTATCAGCGTGTAAAGCCAATCTGGTTATAAAAGAAGAGGGTCGCGTCGAAATTTTATGACTTCCGATAGAGAAATTGTTGGTGTACCTGTCAATAGGGCGATAAAGAAAGCGTCTTAAATTGATTGAATACCATAAATACGTATATCATACTCATTTTGTAAAAATCAATCACTGCAAATCTGTTTACATAATGCACAACTCCATAATGTTATTAAACAAATCAACTGAAGTTTCATTCGCACACAATACATTTCAAATTATAATAAATTAAATATGAAATGAATGTTTTGAGCAGTTATATGATTTATTAACAGATTTTTTCGTTTAGTTTGTTTTTCTCCTTATAACTATGTATACATATTTTTTTTTCGTGTGTCTGGTAAATAAATGTAGTTTTTTTCTTGTTTTTTTTTTTTTAGTACAGAACGTTTCAAATTAAATTGCTGGCTTTTTTGTCCGCTTTTAAAGATTATTTTATTTGTCGTTTGGATAGAGCTTCTAGAAAACAACTCCCTGCAGTTAATACTAATATCTTTGAAATATTCGCCGACATTATAATCATTATTTGTTTTTAACATTTTTAACATTACCGCCCATAAGTAAACCTGTTGCGAGTTTAATTATAAATTGCATGACTGAGTGAAACCAGCCACAGTCAAGTGTGTGACTAATGTATTAACATATTTCAGAGGAGTCACAGGCAAGATTAGCTAGTTCTCGAAGCACGCTTCCATAAAACATACTACAAATTATCGAAAAAGTTTAGTCAGTTTTTACAATTTATCAAGTGTAATATCCCTCTATAAGATGCAGGAGTTTATTAGCTTGTTTGTGAATATGTTCCCTTCTACAAAATGAACAATAAATTCAGAGTAAAAGAACATATAGCTGTCATCACACCGCCGCTGTGAACATGTTCAAAATGACCCCTGCAATTACATCACATTTGATAGACCACAAATTCTCGCGAATGAACACTGATTCCTACAAATGATTGTTAGCGAGGCTATTGAAACTAGAAAACATCCATTTTAATAGAGAAAATAGCTTCGTGCTACTATCTGCTTGTGATGCTATAGTTAATAAAATTTGCATGACATTAGAACATGAAAAAACATTTTAAAATTTTTTTGTCTGTCTGTATCTCCGGGCTAATCTTCGGAATTGCTAAACCAAATATAAATATATGAAAAACCAATGATAATAGTGAAACTTCACGAACGGATATAGAGGAATACCAGTAGTGATCTAGACTATAATTTATCCGAAAAGCTTTTAGATTATCTAAAATGTAAATAACGCTAAATTTGTAGCTACTGTCCACGCGAAGCCTGGGCGGATCGTAAGTATGAATTAAAAAGAATGTTTGATAATCCAGTTATGTTCTATGAATAAAGTTGAAGTTATATTTTTGTAATGAATAGAATGGGGCGCGAGTTTGCAAATCCATTATTTTAAAGACTAACAAAGCACCTCCTGGGTAAGATATATTATTGTTGCGTTATTTAGATTTAAGGTAATCAAAACCATTGTATTAATTAATTTTTTGGATTATTTTTTTAAAATGTCCAAGATTTTGGGATAAAATATAGCCTAGATCCTTCTCTTCAGTGCTCATTATCTGTTTGTAAAGTTTCATCACAATATGTTTAACCATTCTGAAGATTAGCCCGGATAGACATATAGATTGACAGAGAGACAAATAAACACAGACACATAAAACTTTAAAGAAATTGTTTATGTCTGAATAGAATGCAAAGCTGAACTTAATAGAAGTCAGTTATTTCAAAATTAGAGAGAGACACTTCCATTACTCTTAATATGTTTTATATGTGGTAGAGTCGTGCTGCAGCTATATTAATAGTATAGTTACAGCACGAATAGGTCGGCTGGACGTGGGAAGGACCACGCTCTTACAGAATACCAGCGTAAAATAGCAGCTTAATGCTGCTGTGTTTCGTATGGTGAGTGTTGAGAACCGGGGACCATTTTTCCTGGAAAAGAGGCATTCTATCTTAGTCCTCACAGCGTACAACGCATCTGCATTTAAATTCTCAAACGAAGATAGATGTAGATGTCTATGGGCCATAGCAACCACTTACATCAGGTGGATTATGTGCTCGTTTACCACCCTTATTCTATATTAAAAAAATGTGAAAACGTAAAAATTAATTAGTCAAAAATCCACGTAAAAAAATTAAAATGATGTGTTTTATCGTGTTAAATAGAAAACTTAGTTGAATATTTCATATTTGTGCAATTTAAAGTCAATTAGTTACTTGATGCCTTCAAACTTATAAAAACTCAAGTCGTCGATCGGCTGCCAATGTCTATTCAACGACTTTTGAACTTTCCTATACGCATTCTAAAACTATTGAACTTTAATGCAAGATATCTCAGATTAATAGTTTAGTAACGGTTATTGTTTTCAATCAGAAATAAATTTACAAAAACATAGTAGGTGTGCGGAACGATGGGATTTATTGTAGTTTTCAGTTTTGTTACCGGACATAAGTCCTTCAACAAATATATAATATGATAATCTCAGTACTAGATGTCTTGAATTCATTATCTTCCAGACATTACATTCGGTCGCCTCTTATGACACCCAGGGGATGGAATGGAGAAATGAAATTAATTTGTCGCCACCATCCATATATACTCATTGATTCATGATAATATTGATGGACCTGATGATTCATGATAATATCGATGGTCTCGAAGGCAAACGGGCTAAGTGAGAAATTTTGAATCTTGGACATTTTATTACCACATGACCAATTCAGGGCCTTTATGGGGGCAGAGGGGAGGGGGGAGGCAAAGGTTTATCTATTGTGCTGTCTAGAAAGTCCCTCATTTTGAGGGTAGTGTGCGCGGGCGCATGATCATAATGAAGCAGTAGTCCAGTAGTGCTCAGCTGCCTTAGCCTAGCCCGGTGAGTAAGGCAGATGGTCAAGCAGTTAAAACCGTACATAATTGGTGGATTAAAATTATAATATCATAACATATGTGAGTCCATGCAAATCTATAATAACAGAAAACATTGGCGATATAGTCATGGCAGACTTATATGGACCACTTGCATCAGGTACCTTTGGGTACGCTTTCATATTGTAAATTAATATATTTATATTATATTATAATAAGTATCATATAAACATTATGATATCATCTCATAATTTAATGACACACATGGCACATTGTATATAAATGCCGTTTGAAGAATATCAAACGATTAGTCTGGTTTCAGGTGACATTTCACATCGTAAAAAAATCATCACGCTAAAATGTTCCCAACAAAGATCTATTTTTCAATAGAATATTTCAATTTAGCTCGTAAAAATATGAAAGACATTTGACATTAGAATAATCGTAATTTTACTACACTAACTTTTCTATTAAATGTCATAAAAGAGAAATATTACTAAAGCGAGTTTTTTTTAACTCCCCATTATATAGATATAAAAAGTTAAATAACTGACTTATACATAAATAGACTGAAGTCTAAAGTTAGTTAAATTTTCAGCGGTCAATTAACGTAACGGTAGAAGGCAGCTAACAAACTATGTCCATTTATAACGGAGCAAGTTTCTCTATTAGTGATTTGCCAAAACCATTACTAGGTTAAACGCTCGAAGCCATTATCAAATAAATAACTTCTAATCCACCTACATATTGTATTATGGTTATGAGTGAAACATGAATGGATCGGCTCGACCGAAGAAGGACCACGCTTTCACAGAATACCAGCGTAAAATAGCAGCATAATGCTGCTGTATTTTGTACGGGCAGTGACAAAAATCAAAGAACCATTTTACTCGAAACGAGTCATTACATTGTGGTCCTCAGAGATGACACCGTATCTGCATTTTTATTCTATATATGCGCCACAGAATCTATGCCACTAATTTTATTCGCATTATGGCTGTTTTTTTTATTATAAAATGTTTTGTTAGGACCTACTCTAATGTATATAAAATATAAAACGAAGTACTGGTTGAGGCAGTTCTTTTACAATTTACGTCGACTTACAGTTCTTGTATTTTAAATTGAAGTTACCAAAGTGTAGTTCGTTATATTTAAGTATACCTTTTATAATACCATTTGTAAACGGATCGTAAAATAAAACGAAACCTTTTCTTTTAAATATACATAGGAGTTTGGAATTACTTAATTAATATTGCATCTTATTAATGGTTCTATGGCGATGTATTGCAGATTTATTATTTAACGATGTTATTATTTTTTTGTAAATCTAGAAGACACGTATTACATACTGTACCTGTCCTGTCTCTTATTAGCTAAGAATGCATGTTTTGGTATTTACTGATAGCTTAGTAACTTACTAATTAGGGTAATGACGAGTAATTAACCATGATTATTTTTCAGGAGTCTTGTAGTACTGGCCTTGGCATATATTTTGACGTCACTACTTAGAACAATAAAGCATAGGGATTTTCTTGCACACCGAACACCCCACACCTTCAAACGTTGTTCACTAAGGGCTTACCCTAGGCTTGAGATCGACTAAATTACGCAGAGGAAATAACTTTCGATATATCGTTTTAAATACATGACATACATTCATTGAAATTGAATAACATATGACTTTCAAATAAATTTGTCGGTACGATACGCACGCCACCTATGATATGTTAATTATACTATGGCTATAACATGTGCAATGTAAGTAATAAGTTGACAAAGTTTTAGTGCAATCTGATGAATGCGGTACAGCAGCTTATAAAATACGAGCAGAAAAAAATTATTTTTTATATATATGTTATATAAAAATATATTAAGTTTTCCTTTGACTGTTTTAATTGCTTATGTTGATTACCGAATCCAGTTCCATATTATTCAATCCATTATACAAATTGAGCAAAAAATTCTTTCCGTTTTACTTCTTATCTACTAAAATTGTTTGCACAGTAAAAAAATGAATTAAATGCTGAATGTGTTCTGTATATTAAAATCAATTTTTAATATTAAAAGTATAAAAGCAACGTCAGCTTTTTTCATAAGTTATTAAGCCAAGGGACAGTTAAAAAGCTACTCAGATTTTCATTGCAATCATAATATAGACTGAAAGCATTTAAAAATGCTGGAATCTATGACATTTTTCAGCTTATTGTTCCACAAACTGCTGTTACACAATTTATACTCAACATTTCTATGTTCTTTGGATTGGGACACAGTAATACTGGATCATGAGTTTTTCATGCACACCGAACGCTACGTCCCGTCCGAACCCCCTCCGCAATAATCACCCTAAGAATTAAGTAGAGATAATTCAACGGAATGAGTGACGTAGTGGCGCGTTTGGCCTACGTGAAGGGAAAACGTTATACCCCTTTATAATTACGTATATTACGCGCACGAAGGAGTGTGAGATTTTGCTTAGTTAAAGTTTATATGGAGAGAGAGTGCATAAAGCTATCTTGAATGAATAAATAATCGTAACATGTGTTGCATTTAAATTAAATGAAATACTCATTATTTATATCGCCTGTGTTAAACACTTAATAGTATGTGGTTAAACAGTCGCACAAAATTTGGTGTAACTTCAAGTTGCTTTTTCAATAGTCTGTAGAGTGTACATAAGTCATCAAAAAAGCGTTTATTTTATATTCTTTTATCTGAGATATCTGTTTTTACGTGCAATTGAAAGTAAAGTGCAGCTTGCTTTATATATAATTTTTTTAAGTTTATAATGAATAACGGTTGAATTTTAACTACTAGGTGAACACTAGCACATTGTTTAAAGTGGCTACCGCTTGGGACACTGTAATACACGAGCGTGTGTTTGTCATACAAACAACACGTCCGATCCAGGGCAGGCTTTTCACTGAGTTTTTACAATAATAAAGAAAACAAGTCTACGTCTAATCTTATCGAGTAAGCGGTACATCGGATACAAGTAAATTAGGACGAAATAATTGCAAACAGAAGTATACAAACCGTCTGAGAAAAATATAAATGGAGTAAATTTGTAGCATTTAAATGTATTGTTATCTTATAGTTTTTCGTGTTTGTGTAAATTGTTAATTAAAATAAACCAAATTCATTAAATAATATTTTTTAATTTACACTTTTGTAAAAATTTAATGTACAATATTTATAACAATATAAACACTAAAGTCCTACAATTATCATATCAGAAAAAAGTACTCCTCGTGTTATAGTGACAAAAACACAAGGTGCCACTTGCTCTCTGAATGGCTTTATTTAGCCTTTAGGCAAGAAATCTTTTATAAGAAATAAATAAAACATTGGCCTACTATCGCATGCAAAGTTGATGGTAAAACTTTCATTTCTGCTCTTAAGAACAATGGTAGGATTTTTCTTGAGTGTTTTATTACACGACCAAAAATTTCAATAGCTTTGCGTGTAAAATCTCGCAACTTTGCCCTTTGTATTACAAAAACATATTATAGTCATCATATAAGTACGTACAAATAAATTATTTTAAATCAGTAAATAAATGAAGACGTTATGTTTTCTCAATAAGCTCAGCCAAACTAATAAGAATATATATGTCTGACTGGTTGCAAAAGGTAGTAATAATAAATAGAACATTCTTAACTATAGGCGTGATGGATCAATATCTTTATATATAAAAAATACGTGTCACGTTGTTTGTCCGCGATGAACTCCTAAACTACTGAACTGTAGTCTGTGGTCGTCGGTATGGGCAGAACAACGTCTGCTTGGCCAGCTAGTATATACATAGGAGCACACAATTTTTTTATCGAACTATTATAATTATATCGGGATATATGTAGACGTCTTTGGGCCTGGGTACCCACTTACCTTCAGATTTACTATGTGGTCGTTTATCACCCTCATTATATATTAAAAAAAATACTTTAATAAATTAAATAAAAATGTTCTTTCTTTTTAAGCTAAAAATGTATGTGTGATATTTCTCTAGTTTTTTTTAAATGTTAGAGGTTAAAAATAAATAAATATAAAAACAGATAGTCATTAGTAAATGATGTTGTGCCTGAAGTATAACACAGGTTTATATCAAATAACTTGCTAATAAATGCCAACAAAACTAATTACTTACCTTAAATTTTCTTTACCAATTGTAAGGCAGGTTATTATTCGTATTAAGTTGAACAATCAAATACTTGCATTAGTGAATTGTACAGTTTTCCTGTACTAAGTGTGTAAAATATCCACTTTACGACAATCTACACGACGGGATTGGTTTATTTTAACTGTTTTAAAGTGTGATGTCTTATGGATAATTGTTGTGGGGATCGGCAGGTGATATTCATACTGTATAATATTATTATTTCAATTAGAAACTATTTTAATAAATTTTATAAAATGAGTGATGTCCATAACTTTATTACACATAATAAACCTAAACTTGCTGTTCCAAAGTACAAACTTCATAAACTAACAGCTCAATTTAAGTACATGTATCTTTTCATAACAAGATTCCTTGTAATGTAATCGAGCAAGGCGCATGTATAATGAAATGAAAAAAAAATATTTTAAATGAAATGATTCTTAAAAAGTATAACAATGATTAAACATAACCATTTTTGATTTACTTATTATTTATATATATATATATATATATATATATATATATATATATATATATATATATATATATATATATATATATATATATACTTATTTAAATATATATATGTAGGAGAAAGGAATTGACTATGCTGAATAAGAAGTCAGGGATTACAAGATAATATTTAGTTTTATTAATCGTAAATTGCACCAGAGCACTTGTATAATAATTAACCGTAATTAATTAGCCGACGCAGCCGTCATGCCGTCACATATATATTTATATTATGAGGGTAAATTGAAACTGTTGAAAAAAATCCTTTTAGATTATTGCCGCGTCTCCTCACAAGATCACATTAGGATCGCAATTTTCAGATGTTTGATGGAGGTATTTTCCATAGAGACCAGTTTGGCGGCGGGTCGGCAGCCGCAATTTTTTTACTGTTTGGAGCTTTCATTAGGAAACGCTGCTGCGTATCTCCTTTAGCTATTCGCATAGTAATCTGTTCTTCTATATTTTTTTTAATATTTACTAGAAGAAATGATCTCTGGAGATCTTTAAAATATCGCAATCTCCTCTTTAATCATTTCTTCGGACAGCAAAACAGATTACCAATTTGTTCGTCAATTACACTGCTTTTCACTTCTACCTACCCATGATGCTTAAGTGGTCTTCAGTATTCGAAACCTGGAAAATGATACTAGATATTTCAGGGATAATATTTCCATAAGATTATTTTTCTGTTAATTTTGGAGTTTATGCAAATATTTTTAAAGTTTCTGCTATTCATCCTATTGATAACGTGGAAGAGAGAATCAATATGTCTGTCAGATCTCAATTTAACCGAAATTAAAAAGTTACGTGGCTACTAGGCTTATTCGATACTAGCTGTTCCCTGGGACTTCGCCCGCGTGTAATTTAGGGTTTTAATTTTACTACGCGGAATCCTAATTCTTTTTCTTAAATATAAGTAGCCTAAATTACTCCTTATGACATTCACCTGACAGTGAAAGTCCCGTCAAAATCGGTCCAGGCGTTTCGGAGATTAGCCGGAACAAACAAACAGACAGACAGACAGACAGACGGTCGGACAGACAGACAAAAATTTTAAAAATTGCTTTTTGAAGGCTTTGGAAATGGTGGAAAAGACCGCGATGGTCATTTGACGACTGGGATAAAAACCGCCGAGGATATATTCCACAATGCGGTGAACTTGTTGGGGGCAAGAGTGTTTCGCTCGGAAACCAAATTGGTGGGGGACGACAAGAGGGTCACCGTCTGTGGAAAACAGATGGTGCCTCATGCGAGTGAGGATGACTCTTTCGAGGAGTTTGCCCATGGCCTTGAGGAGGCTAATGGGACGATGACTGGATGGGAGGTTAAGAGGCTTGCCTGGCTAGGGAATACCAATGGCAGTTGCCTCTTTCCACGTAGTGGGAAAGTAACTAAGATTTAAGCAGGCGTTGAAGATAATAGATAAAAGGGTTAACACCTGCTCTGGAAAGTGTTTATGGGCTTGGTTGGAGATGCCATCCGCGCCCGGAGCCTTATTGGGCTTGAGCCCATTGATGAGGGATGAAATCTCATCATTGTACACAGTGATAGGATCAGAGGCTGTAGGGGTTGAGTTCCGGCGGCGGACCTCATCCTCCACTGCCTGAATGTGTGAGGGGTCTATGGGTTGAGAGCTAGGAGAGCATTGTGCGGCAATGCTGTCTGCAAAGCACTCAGCTTTTTCCTCGTCCTCGAAGGCAACCTTACCGTCGGGGCGGGAGAGGGGGGGAATGTGAGTGATAGCGTCTATACGGAGCGCTCTAGCCATCTTATAGTACGCTATATGGATCCTATATCGTCTAGTGTCTCGATTGACCTGAGGTTGAGAGAAACTCCTTTGAGTAACGCTAAATCTAGTACATCGGGTGGCGTGGTCGGTGTTATCGGGATAGTGCGTAACACCGAGGGGACTGTGGACAGTAATGTCAAGAGACTGCGTTATTTCAAGCAGTTTCTTGCCACTATGGGAGGTTGAACGACATGTCCATTCAGTATGCTTGGAGTTAAAATCTCCAAACATAATGACCGAATTGCCTAGAGAAAAGATAGCCTTAAAATCTTTTTTGAGGGGGAGGGTTCCACTGGGGATGTAACAGGAGGCTATGACTAAGGACTGATGTCCCGTCATAGCTAACCTGCATACCGTGGCTTCCATATTGGTAAGCTGCGGAGTATTAATGTGAGAGCAATGAAGTGTCTTCTTGTAATAAATAGCCGTACCGCCGCCCTGGCGGTCAGGCCTGTCATTACGAAGAAGAGAATAATTTTTAATGGAAAGGCCTTTAATGTCCTTAGATTTAAGATTGGTTTCCTGTAAGAGGAGGAAATCGGCTTCGCAATCTCGAAGGACTCTTCCTTCTTTCTCTCGAAGAGCTCTCTCTGGGAGGTTAATTCGCAAACCGCGAATGTTAAATGAAACAAGCGATAGTTCTTTAGGCTTGATACGACCGTGACATTTTGGCAGAGCAGAATGCTCTGTCATTGTAAAGTTAAGTTAATTAAGTTAACTTAACTTACATTATACTATACAATACATTACAATATATACTATATAATACATTATACTATACAACCTTATCGCGGCGTAAACCATGTTATGGTCATCGAACATTGAGGGCTGTGGTTGTTGCGGGGCGGAGTTTGTCCGCGTTGGGTCGGTCTTTTTGGGGCCCCATGGAAATACTGGAAGGCTGTGAAGGCTGTGAGAAGCCCGGAGGGGCCTAAGAGGGGCCTGAGGGGGCCTAGAAGGACCCTGAGGGGGCCTAGGGGGACCCTGAGGGGGCCGAGAGAAGCCTTGGAGTGGCTGAGAGAAGCCCTGACGGGGCTTTCTTGGGTAGAGAGCCGGGAATGAACGGTCATTGACCGGCGGTGGAGCTTGTCTACTAGGACGAGGACGAGGAGCGCACGGGCAACCTCTGTAATTTGCCGGGTGGCCTGTTTGTTGACACAAGACGCACGCGGGTGGGGTTTCGGCATCTTTGGGCCGGGGACACTCTTTCGTGTTGTGGGGGTCGAGGCACTTAACGCACCTAGGTGGGGCGGAGTAGTTGGCCGCCGCATGACCATAAAGCTGGCAGCGGTGGCATTGCGCCGGGAAACTGCGCCTATGCGGTGGCTCAACATTCACTCCCGACAAGCCACATATAATGCGTACTTGCCGGAAGATAGTTTTAGTCTCCGCAACGTTTGTAAGTATAACTAACACTAACGGGTATCTCAACCCGGTTCTGCTGTGCATTTTATGCACAGCCTCAACGGGGAATCCTTGTGACTTAAGGTCCTCAAGGATTTCCTCGTTGGAGAGTTCAAACGGGACGCCTCGGATGATGGCCCTGACTTTACGCTCTTTCGGAAGAGCGTAACTGTGGTAGGACACACGTTCATTGGTAAAAAGCCTTGTAAGGCGGCGAAAGTCGTCTATAGACTGTGGGACTATTTTCATTGCTACACCCATATTGGTAGCTTGTTCATATTTAATGCCTGCGTCGTAGCAGATCTTTGCTTGCTTCTTCGCAAGTACGGGAGCGCAGCGAGAGGCTGGCTTTATAGGCGCTGGGATGTCTAGCGACATAAGGGGGCCGGGGCAGCGGCGGGGGCTGCGGGGGCAGAGGCGGCAGCTAGAGCTGCGGGGAGTGCGACTCCGATGTCCTGGTGCTGGACTTAGTGGCGGGCCGCTTCCGGGAGGCCGATACAGAGCAACCGGAGTCGAAGCAGGAGCACTCCATATCCAGTTCCAATGGGGCGAATGAGTTTAGGGACTCAAGATGGGCCGCGACAACAGGCGGCGGTTGATTTGCCTGACGGGCGGGAGTAGCCAAAATGGCCAGGGCTGCGGCGAGAACCTGCGGATCATCCATCCTATTGATTGCGTCGAGGACCTTTAAGTTCTTGGGTGGACATTCTCAAAGAGCGGATCGTTTTCTATGGCAGTAAGGGATTACGGGATTATCGTTCTCAAAAGAACGGGACGTTCTATACTCTAAGGCAGTAGGGGCTGGGGTCACCGTTCTCAAAAGAACGGGACTTCCTTATCTAAGACAGTACGGACCCCTGTTCTCAAAAGAACAGGGTCTTGCTCTGAAAAGAGCAAGTAACGTGTTCTAAGAAACCTTATATATGAATACACAATAATAACACAAAAGAAAAATAAAATTAAATAAAATAACTATAAATTAAACTAATAGATAACAATTAAACTAACAGATATCTACAGTAATATAAGCAGCGTCAGTCAAACCTCCCCGACCGGTCGGAGGAAAGTCGAGCTGAACGTTAGCGTTTAAAACACTTACCGGGCTTCGGCGCTATAGAGCGCGAACAGAATATCGAAGCGCGTACGCGGAAAGAGCACTAACGTAGGGACGTTAGCGCGCGCGATCAACCTGTACACACGTCACTCGAGAGCAACGGCGCAGGCGGAGAATCTAATTAAATAAGTCGTAAAACTTATATACGGTGAACGCAAATGTCTGAAAATCTTCTTAAACTTTGAAAAGGCTTTTAATTCCATTTCCATTCCTAGGCTGATAAATAAGCTAGAATACATTGAAACTCTTTATTTATTCTATACTTTATAATATACTATATTTTTATAACTACTTAACTACTTGCTCCAAAGTTCAAATTGATTATTTGTATCGATCTGACGCCTCGATAATATTTGGTGTTCCACGGGACAGTGTCTTCTGTCCAGTTTCAGGTCCAGACAGTTCTTGATCTATATCAATGAGCTAGACCAAAAACTTTAAAAAATGGGAATGTGTTCGTTCGCTTGTGCTTATGCCACAGCTCTTGTATTTTACGGAGAAAACTAGGAAGTGGTACGTAACACTGAAGATATAGAATTTTATCGGGTGATTAACTAGTTTAAACAGAAATTATTAACAATCAATGTAAAAGAAACTAAATAAATTATTGTTGAAAAAAGATAAGTAATATTAAATTTATAGCATCAATTTTATCAATGCTCATGAATATGGATAAAAAAGTGTCCATATTTAAATACTTGGGCTTTTAATTTATTATGAATGCAATCTTAATTAGCAATATCACATAAACACAATAACAGCACTTAAAGGAAAATTAGTTTAGGCACAGAGCAACACAGGCCACCAGCAGATCGGAGCGCCGGCAGTGGTCCGTATTGCATTATGAGTGTAGTTTGTATTTAATAATTTGCGACAACTTCCAGATGACGATAATTTCAAATCAGTATTCTTAACTTTCTGCCATTCTTTAATCAATTTATTCATATTCCCTGCTGTTAGTTTTTAGTAGAAATAAATGAAATTATTAAATAATTTTCGGTTGTCTGATACTGTTAATGCTTACTCATCATGTAGTTCAAAAAATTGTATGTAATTCTACCAAAAAATATAAATTTTATTACTGATTTTTACTAACAATGATATGTAACGAACATAACGAATACAATCGCATTAAATTAATTCGGTACAGTGTTTGAAAGTATTTCATGTAAAAGGCTATTTTATTTCGAAAGCATGAATCAAGGCAGCATTTTTAGCGTCCCCACGGGTCAGTTTACGGACTCTGGTACTGCGAAGTTAACAAATTATTGTACCTGTTTATCACCGTACCGTTTATAAGGATTGAATTCTGAAATAAATAATTTAAAACTCACTAAAATAATCTAGCAATAGAAAAATATCTCTTAAAATATCCATCAGAATAAATTAATGTTATTTTTACCAAAAAAAAAAAAACTTAAAAATAGGAATAAAGAATTTTATATAATATTAAAATACTCTTAAATTGAATATTTTGCATTTCAGTACCATACATTTATTTTATAAAAAAAAATTGCAGGAAATTAAAAAGAGTAGCAGAAATCAAAATAAAATAAAATGTAAAAGTAACGTAAAGTAACAGCGTATATACGTCCCACTGCTAAGCACAGGCCTCCTCTCATTTCTGAGAGGGTTTTAAGGCAAGGAAATGTCCACCGCGCTGCCCCAATGCGGGATGGCGAATTTCACATGTCTTCGAAATATTTTTTCTTATTTCTGAGACATGCAGGTTTCGTGATGTTTTGCTCCCTTACCGCCGAGCACGTTCTAAATCAGGATTTAATATTGCAATTAATAATTTCATTGGTGTCGGCGGAGATCGAACCCGGGTTGCTCGCGTACTGTCAAATTTACGGCGAGCGCTTAGCCCCTGACTATCACGACACTTAGTGGAGTAGAAATAAGATCCTAAAAAATATAATTTTCTTCAGTTACGCAGTAGTGTCTCTTACTAAGAAACATGCTTCTGGGGACTGATTGATAGCATAATAGTCATTTAGACATATTGCATCTAAATCACAGGAATAAGAGAGCATCATTACCAATGCAAGGGTATTTAATTTTCGCTCGCCAAACGAGAAAGGATAGATAAACCTTTCAAGAAATGCTTTATTTGGTTAATTTCTACAAAGGCCTATCGATCATGTGATCTAGATGTAAGAACATAAATTATCCCACCTCGCCCAGCAAATGGAAAGTTTTAAGGTCATAGGATGTATTTTCGAAAGTTTTAAAGCTTGCAAGTTTGCTAACAATTTTAGGAGCACTAGAAAATGTTAAAACATTTTTATTTCACAAACAAAATACTATTCATTATTAATTTAAAATCTATATTGTGTTTTAACTTACACTTAAGGCTAAATACAGAGGTCCGTAATTAAGATTCATTATAATTTTATGCAACTCATTATGCAACTTGTCCCGAAAGCCCGAAAGTCAACGTCAATCGGGAACGGGGCGAGAGGGGGCGAGGGGGGGATCATACTAAACCCGGGAAAAACAAAAAATAAATCCATATTAGTTCATATTCAGTTCATTATAACTGAATTTACGAAAATGAGGAAAATCAACTGCTTAAGTCAAGTCACGGTCGTGTGACCACAAATTTCTCAATTTCACTAAATTTTTTCAGTAACGTAATTTTAAATAAACTTAATAATCGCAGTCACAAATCAAGCAAAAAAAGGTTCCTAGGTTAGTTAAATATAACTTATTATCTTTAAGTCGTAGTTGAAAAAATAAAATCACCTCATTTTGACTCTTTATTAAAAAAAGTTACTTCAAAAGATGACCCATTTATCCTAGATTTACAAATTGTATTCATATCACTTTTCATCCGTAAAAAATAAAATTAATTTGATTTTCTGAAATAAGATCTAAAATCAAAAGTTTCACATACACACCACAATACATTTTCATCTATAAAACGTTGAATCCAAAAAGTGGAAACGAGATAGAAATGTTTTTGTATGAAACAGATAATGACGTCATTTCATGTGAGTTACAGTGAGACAGATAGAGATGCTATTTAATGTGATTGGCTGAAATAGATAGTGACGCTTTGGCGGTTGTCTGTCTTTTAATGGTCAGTACGCTACACTGCTTTGTTTAACGCGCATCACTAGTATAAGTGTTGCTCCTGTTTCCATACTAATGATTTCAGATTTGCGAAATTGGACTTCATTTGTGTTTGTTGCCTGACCTGGCTTTCTTCTGGACTTGTAGTTGTGACACCTGAATTTTGTGTTTTGCAAACTCTGCAGCCGTTAAAAAACAGTGATTTGTATTTTCTACGCTACTTCGTGTAATCCGCATCATGCCTTATCTCTACTTAGCTGAAAAATATGCGAACATGTATCCCATCTACGGAGAATGTGGATGTGATACTAGTGCCTCAGCCAGGCTTTGTTGAGAAAGGTACGCCAATACCGAACGCCATCTGGATCCCCACGTTTTGATTCATATACATCAGGCGTATTCAGAGGGACGAATAACATTTTCCCCCCGAATACGCCTGATGTAAATGGACGACCCCAGATTTAAGACCCCGAGGGGCCTACGATTACGTACTTTTCAATAAAATTCAAGACGACATCAGTAATTCAGTACGTGCGATTTAAGAAAGTACGGGAGTACCTAAAACTCGTGTATTGAATTTTTAAACGTTATGCATACCATCATGTGTGACGAGCACAGAATTTACTACCACGTAACTAAGCCTTTAGAATAAAATTTTACAGAGCAACATTTTTTTGATAAAATATTATGTACCGATGAAACAACATGCAAAAATATGGTTATTTCAACATTCATAATATTCATGGTTGGCATACTGAAAATCAGCATTGAATGCGAGAAAACCGATCGCAATACCAATTTAAAATAAATTTGTGGACTGGAATAATAAACGGTCAAATTATTGGCCCTTTGAATTTCCGAAGACTTTGAATGGTGAGAATTATTTAAATTTCCTAGAAAATGATTTGCAAGACTTGTTAGAAGATGTACTGCTCAACATACTTCGAAAAATGTGGTTTTAACAAGATGGTTGCCCAGGGCATTATGCACGTCCTGTAGGGGACTATCTAAATAATGAATTTTCTGATAAATGAATTTGACATCTGGGACAATTGGGTGGCCACCTCGCTTTCCAGATCTAAATCTTCTCGTTTTTTTACTGGGTTTGCATAAATGACAATATGCAAATCTTTTAAAAAGATGTAGATCCTGCATAAATACTGAAGATAAGCAATTTGAACATATTTTGTAACTTAATTTTTTTTAAATAAGACCTTTGTTTCATTTTATACTTTTTCTTAAGATTTTTTTATAGGAGAGGGGGCAAACGAGCATAAGTACGGTAAGTGACTACCGCAGTCCATGAAGAACATCCACACCACGAGAATTGCAGGTGCGTTGCCGACCTTTTAAAGAGGAGTAAGCTCTTTTCTTGAAGGTCGCTAAGTCGTATTGTTCGTAAGTTATTCCACAGAGAGGTCGTATGCGGAAGAAAACTCCTAATGAAATGATTAGTGGTGGACCGCTTAGTATCCAGATGGTGAGGTTGATATAAAGAAAGTTTCCGCGAGGCGAGTTCGGGAAATTTGGCGGCTGGGATTATTCCGAACAATACCTCAGAGCACTCCCTGTAGTAAATGCGAAAGAAAATGCAAAGGGATGCAACATCTCTTCGCACCGCCAGTGAATCGAGCCAATCGGAAAGGACTCGGTCGTCGTCGATTCAAGGCGCTCTGCGCTGGATTCAGTCCAGTGGAAGGAGCTGGGACTGGGGAGCCCCAGCTCAGAAGTGAGAACAGTATTCCATGTGAGGCCGAAACTGCGCCTTATAAAGTTGCAGATGGTGTGCCGGCATGAAATACTATCCTGCTCTGCTGAGCACGCCAAGCTTTTTAGAAGCCAATTTGACCTTCTCTTCCAAGGGACCACAAAACTGCACGTCACTCGATATGTCGACGCCTAGGATTCTGATACTGGCTGAGGCAACAAGATGATTGATACCGAGGAGATACGACAAAGGGGTTCTTTTTAGCGGTAAATGCGCAAACTTGTGTCTCCTGAGGATTATACTGGACTAGATTTAGTCGCCTCAAATCCCAGACTGTTTTTCTTTATCTTTATTTTAATATTTTTTTATTTCTTTTCTTTTTTTAAAAACGTTACCTCCACACTAGGATATTCTCCTGTATCGTGGGGGCAGTTTTTACGTACATAAATTACACAAGGACAAACATCCAGATCAGGAAAAATTATTTGTTACACAAATACTTGTTCCGTGCGGCCACTGCGGCACGGAGCCGCTAAACTTTGTTCAGCAAAGACTCGACTTCAGATACAAGTTTGTTCCGGTACTCGGCTACGTTTTCTCGATAAATATTGTTACGACCGGTATATAAAGCATCATCAGTGTTATCATACGCATAGCAATGAATGTTACTGGTATGCAACATATCATTTATATGCAAAAGAAACAGCGTTGGTTATAGCATGCAGCCTTGCGAAACACCAGCGTTAATAGGCTTGTAGTCGAAGCATGCACCCTCTACAACGACCTTGATGCTCCGATCAGCAAGAAATCTAGTGAATCGCCAATCGCACAATTACTCGGGAAGCCTAAAGGAAGGGAGCTTCAAAACAAGCGTTTTGTTCCTAACCCGATCGAAAGCCTTCGCAATGTCCAAACTAACGGCCAATGCCTCCCCCTTGGACTCCACCCTTCCGCCTCCGCCCATCTATGAATCAGGTAGACCAGAAGATCACCAGCTTATTGACCCCGACGAAAACCGTATTGGCGGTCACCAATCAGCTGGTGATTCTCAACGTACCGCCCATGCTGTTGGATTCTGTTATTTTAGTGAACAAGGAGGTAATTGCGATAGGCCTGTAGTTATACGAATCTGAGCGGTCGACTTTTTTAAGGATCAGGTGGACAAAAGCAGTCTACCATGATTTCGGGACTATGACTAGGAGGTAGGAGTACCGGAATAGACGCGTTAGAACCGGTGCCAATTCCGGGTCACACGCCCTTAGCACAATTGGTGGAATACCGTCAGGCCAACTGGTGAATGTCCAGGGAGAGGAGTGTTTTGCGAACCGAACGCTGTGTGAACCGCACATCCGGCATGGAGCACTCACTCCGCAAGAAAGTCGGCGGTGTGTTCCCCCTGTCATCGTAAGTCAAGTTGGATGCAAAGAAAGAACCTAGCAAATCGGCTTTCTCCGTTGTGGCATGGGCCAGTGAGTCGTCCACCCTGTGCAGAAATAGATGAGATAGCTGACAGAAGTTCCCTTGGATAGCCTTGGCGAGAGACCAGAATGTACGGGTTCCCGAAGGGAGGCGAATGAGTTTCTTGCCAATTCTGCATATGTGCTCTAACTTTGACTTGGAAATGATTCTTTTGAACGACTTGGAGGCGGAATTATACTTCTATTTAAGAGCTCTGGTGTTTACATCCCAGGATGTTGACGCGTCAGTCCAGGCCCGGTAGCTATCCTGCTTGTAGCGTGATGCTATTTTACAGAAGCGATTAAACAATGGCTGAGATCTACCTCCGATGGGCACCATGGAGGAAGAAATAAAAAGTTCCATACCCTAAAGTACCACATAAGCAACAGAATTAGCAACAACGTTGGGATCGTCGGGCAAGAAGCAAACCCGGCCCCAAGGGTAGGATGCAATGAAAGGCTGCATCCCATTCCAATAGGCCGAACTACAGTGCAAATACGGCGGCAGCCTACAGAAAGTAAGCACGATTTCAGCGTGAGCGGCACCATAGTCTGGTCTAGACAATGGTCCAAGGAGCCAAGGGGGGCGTCGACGGAAACCTGATATTTGTCCGGATCCAGTCCAGCAGAAGGTCCCACAGGGAAGTCGCATGATCTTCCACATCTTGAATCCGCGGTTGTGTCAGACTATATGCCAAGGCAAAATGTTGTACAGATCTCCCTGCATAATTGGTTAAACCTAAACCCAGCCATTCACCGTGGTGGGCGTTAAAATCGCCGAGGATCACGATCTCTGCGGATTGGACCTGTTGTAGCAAGGAATTTGTAGTGGTCAATGACTCGGGTTGTTTTGGCATTACCGCTATGGGACCTATAGAGGATGGTCGTCGCTGTCTACGCGTAGCCAAAGGATGGACAGGTCCGAACCTTAAAGACTGCCGAGGCGTCGAGAACAGATGTCCTCTCTGACGTGTACGCAAACTCCAGCCTGAGGCAGAAAGATGTGTTTCAATTCGTACCCCGGCTAGGAAAGATTCGAAGTATCAGCCGGAGAGGACACCTGCGTCTCGTTCAGAAAGAGCAAGGCCGGCTTCACCGTCTTGAGGTGGTAGTGGACGGCATTTGGATTCGAGTGAAGTCCCTCATATTGTAGAAATTCACGGATAGCGTGGCAGGGGTCGCCTTGGTCCTGTTGCTCATTTTGCCTCGAGCAGATATTGTTTTGAGCGGAATTCCCCTCCCTCTCCCCCAGAATACGTGGAGCAGCCTGAGCACCCACGCTCAGGGTTGGAATAACATGGTTGTGGATGCTCATCCAAGATTCTCCAGGGGTGCTGGTACCCTCCTGGGGTAGTCTTTCAATTAATTCCGCTACCGTGTTGATGGGGTGGGGGGATCGGGCCTCCGGCCACCTGCACTCACCAGACGAAACGCAGAAGCAGAGCTGCCACTTCACGCCGGTATTCTGTGAGGTCGTAGTACCAACCCGGCTCGAGCAGGCCCATACTTGCAACAGCAAAATCTGCCGCGTGCCTGTACCACCGTTATTTTATAGAATTGCTTTTTTAAAATGCAATCTAACATAATTTGGTTAAATATCAAATAGTACTTTACCTGTCTCGCTCTAACTCACGTGAAATGGCGTCATTATCAGTTTCATTCAAAAACATTTCTGTCACATTGCTTTTGTTGAATTCAATATTTAATAGATGAAATGTATTGTGGTTTATGTGTGGAACTGTTTTGGCTTTTTTGTCTTATTTCAGAAAATCAAATTAATTTAATTTTTAAAGATGAAAAGTGACAAGTATTACACTATTTCGAAATCTACGATAAATGGGCCATCTTTTGAAGGAGCTTGGGCTAATTTTTAATGATGAGTCAAAGACAGGTGATATTATTTATTCAACTACGACTAAAAGGAACTACGTTAATTTTAACTTACTTAGCAATTTTTTTTGCTTGATATGTGACTGTGATTAATAGCATGTTTTACCAACCGTGACCATTTAACAACCATGTTAGTGAAAAAAAATCACAATTTGAGAAAATCCGTGGTCACAATACTTATGATTTAAGGTGTCGATTTTCTTTATTTTCATAAATTAGTCAATTATAACTGAACTATCTGATATGGATTTATTTTTCGTTTTTCCTGGGGTTAGTATGAAGCCCCCCCCCCCCTCTTGCCCCGTGCCCGCTTGACGTTGAGTTTCGAGACATGTTGTATACGGGTGCGTACAGATCAAGTAACATGTTATTTTATAACATTGTTTTCCAACATTGCAACATATAACGATACTGTACACATTAGAATAACAATGCAATATAACAATTTTATATGACATTGTCGTTTGTCGTTCTGCCGTTCGAGTTATATAACATTTGTGTCACGTGATATAACACGTTTTATACCATTCAGCCTCCACATTACTGAAACATGGTATATAACAAAGTTTTATAATATGTTATGTTATATAATATGTACGCACCGCAATATAGTTTTAATAGAAATATGATGTCAATATTTGTCATAGGATGGCGCTAAAATAAAGGCATTCACAATATTTTACTCGTAGAATTGTGAGTATAAGATGCAGATTCTTATGAAACATATTTCCGAATGGATGAGCACGTATTTGATTATATTTTATTAAAATTGACTTCATATATTGCAAAGCATAGAGCTTAATCAACAATTTTTTCTTATAAATATTCCATTCAAATGTCTTGCATTTCTACACCATTTTTATTTCATGTTTTGCGGCTATTTAGGGTTATGCACAATATGCGCTCCGATTTGCAGAGAAAGTTCAGAATAAGTAATATAGGCGATTCGTGAAGAAAAATTTATTAAAAAATCTCAACCATTCTGTCTTTTTTATCTTTTAAATTCAGAATGCATTGTAATTTACTACTTTACTACGCACGAACACATTTTTGAGGGTCGTTTGGTGGGCAAAAGCGTAGTGAATTGAAATGCACACAGAGGAGCGAGCATATGCGTAGTTGTTGCCTATAAATCACATTCAATTTGGAATAACCTATATAAATAAAATATTTGTGGATGTGCACGCATCACGAAAATACTACTGTATAGATTTGAATTAAGTTTTCTAAATTTTATTTCTTAGATACTTGGCTCTTATCTAAAAAAATATAGTGATATCTTCATTTAATATAAAGTTGTTACAGTTTTAAGAAACAACATTTTTTATTAAGCACTACGTGTTCAGTGATGTGTGTTTTCTTGCTGCGGAGAAGTGGGGCAAGCGGTTTAGTGCGCATGCGTAGGAGAGGAGAAGTCTCTTCTACCTCTGCCTCATGATAAAATTAGCACCAGCCGCATATTATTTGCGCGAGCGACCTATTTAGTTGTACCTTGATCAATTGCCCCCTTAGTTTCCTATAGATTTCTCATTTTTCACCGTTAAGCAACTGATTTTCATTCGAAGTTGGACTAAATATATAAATACGGCTGAAGTTCGTTTTCTTCAGCCGTATTTATATATTTATTATTATATATTATGTATATATACGAAAACTTTGTTAATATATCATGCAATACTCTCGTACAAGTATTTTTAAAAATTTCAATAACGGTGTCATTATTTATATGTTTGAAGTTAAATATAAAATTACTACTCTTTAGAACTAATCCTGTATATATGAACATTTTCGTTGGCATGTTGTCAAATATGATATGCACCATACAACTAATTATTTATGATCATTGATAATATGCACAGAGAAACACGGGCCATCGGCAGACTGGAACGCTTGTGGCACATGTTGCTCTACGATTTTGAGTAGAGTAAGACTTATGATAATGTAATTGCGGCCTCTTTCAAAAATCACGCGGCCTAAAACCGCTTTAGTATCGAAACTGAGTCATAATTTTTATGAAAAGTATTATTTATTATTTAATTTTTGTGAAAAATTATTTATATTACATAAAATATCTAATTAAAATAATATTGTGATTATTGTTTCAGATCAAGAAAATAATCTAAAATGAATACTGAACATCAGAGCATGTGCAGAAATGTACTGGGGAGTAAAATGTAAAACTTTTGGTACATAATTTTGTATTAAGTCTGATGTAAAAAGCAGAATGAACAAAAACAAACGGTGGCTGGCGATGGTCGCCGTAGTAGTACTTGCAAGTGCAGTTCGAGGATGGGATTGTGTCTGCAATCCTAGAGAGTGTGAAGCACTTGAACCGAGCGGCTGTCCTGGACTTGGAAAAGTTGTTTGGGATCCATGCAGGTTAGCACAAAACTTCAAAATTTAATAATATATTACTATTACCGAAAAAAGCAACAAAAATTCATCTCGTATGTGTCTTTCATCTTTAGAGTGTAATAAAATATCATCAGGGTATATGAATTTTAGATCGCAAAAGAAATAATTTCTCCGGTTGGTATTTTAAATAGAACCCCAAAACAACGCTTATTACAAGCTGGTTTCCAAAATGAAAGATTTATCTAAGAATAGTATAAATAAAGGTTAAGGTTGACTAGAGGATTATCATCATCATCATCATCATCATCATCATTACAGCCTTTCATAAGTCCACTGCTGAACATAGGCCTTCCCCAAGGAATACCACAAAACACGGTCCTGAGCCACCTGCTGAGCGACCTTGAGCTACCTCATACGGCCAGCAGTGAAGGACCACGTCTCAGATCCGTAAGTCATCACTGGCAACACGCACTGGTTGTACAATTTCGTTTTAAGGTTTTGAGGTATGTCTGACGAGAAGATGTGTCGTAGTTTCCCGAACGCTGCCCAGCCGAGTTGAATCCGTCGATTGACTTCTTGGTCAAAGTTGGACTTACCTATTTGGACTATTTGTCCCAGGTAAACATACTCGTCAACGACTTCGAGCTTAGTGCTCCCAACAACTACCGGCACAGGTGTGACATGGACATTAAACATGATCTTTGTTTTGTCCATGTCCATCCTAAGACCTATCCGTTGGGAGACACTATTCAAGTCATCGAGCATAGTGATTAGGTCCTACAGCGATTCTGCCATAAGGACTATATCGTCGGTAAATCAAAGGTGAGTGATGTACTCGCCATTGATGTTGATACCGCATCCTTTCCAGTCCAGCAGCTTGAAAACGTCTTCCAATGCAGCGGTGAAGAGTTTCGAGGATATGATGTCGCCCTGTCTTAAATCTCTCTGCAGTTCGATAAGTTTCGTTCTCTGAATTTGTACTCGGATTGCTATCGTAGCTCTATTGTAGAAACACTTCAGCACTTCGATATACCGACAGTCAACTTGGCACCGCTGAAGGGACTGCAGCACCGCCCAAATTTCGACGGTATCAAAAAATTTCTCATAGTCTACATACGCAAGGCAAAGTGGCCGATTATACTCCTCTGTCTTCTGTATAATTTGCCGAAGTGTGTGTATGTGGTCTATGGTACTGAAGCCTTTTCGGAAACCGGCTTGTTCAGGAGGCTGGAAGTCGTCAAGTCTGCGCGCGAGACAATTCGTAATGACTCTCGAAAATAGCACGTAGACGCGGCTCAGAAGGAAAATCGGTCTGTAGTTCTTCAAAAGAGCGTTGTCACCTTTCTTGAAGAATAAGACCACCGCACTTCTGCTCCACGCCTCCGGTGTAATGCCACCATGGAGGACGGAATTAAAGAGCTTCTAAAGGACTTCAAGTACCGGTCTTCCACCCGCTTTCAGAAGCTCCGCTGTAATTCCATCCTCTCCTGGGGCCTTGCTGTTTTTAAGGTGCTGGAGAGCCATTCTAATCTCGCTCAGACTGACGTCCGGGATATCTTAGGAATAGTGTATATGACTCGCTCTTGAATCGTTACTCACACTTGCGTGTGGCTCCAACGACGACGTGTACAGCTGCCAATAGAACCTCTCAATATCACTCAAAATCTCAGGTGTCCCGGAAACGATGCTGCCACACTCGGTCTTAAGCTTTGACAGTTGGCTCTTTCTGGCAGACAGATCTCTGGCAAAGACTTTAGAGCCTTGGTTCCGCTCGATCGCTTCTTCAATACACGCTATATTGAAGTTGCGTAAGTTGAAGAATGTAGCTTCATCTCCCGTCTAACAGCCATGAGATTGAGAGTGTGATCGGAGAGTTTTTGTGTTCTTCTGCGGCGGGTCTTGCTGAACTTAGCTCCGAAAGTTTCCACGAGCTTATCATTCACATCGCCCACTTCATTGCAGTCTTTCAGGCACTTAAAACGGTTTTGTAACTCGAGCTGAAAGGTTTCGGGACTTTGGAACAGAAAACGAGGGGGACGGAGCGTTGACTTCATTAGACGAGACCTCTCCAACTTAACGTTTAGGTTCAGTGTGCCTCTAACCATTCGATGATCACTGCCGGTTTTCAACCTCGCGATCACTGAGACATCACTGAACAGTTGTCGTCTGGTCGTCATAATGAAGTCAATCTCATTATTTGTCGAACCGTCGGGGCTCGACCAGGTCCACTTCCTGTGGGGCCGCTTCTGGAAGAAAGAGTTCATCATAAAGAGTCCCTCTTTCTCCATGAAGTCGGCCAGCTGCTGGCCCCTTGGGTTCCGTTGCCCTATTCCAAATTTCCCTACTTCCAGCTCACCATTCTCTCTTGTGCCTAGTTTTGCACTGCAGTCTCCCATTAACACCGTATATTGGGTTTTGGAGGAATGCATGGCTCTAGAGATATCCTCATACATTTCCTCCACCTCCTCATCGGGGTGTGCCGAGGTTGGTGCGTAAACCTGTATGACCTTCAGCGAATACCGTTTGGTGATTCTGAGTATAAGGTATGCAACCCTCGTCGACACACTCTCGATCTTTACAACGTTGTTAACGAGAGACTTGTGGACGATAAATCCGACACCTCCTTGGGACAGATGGTCGCCCTCCTAGTAATAGAGGAAGTTGCCAGATTCGAGGATTACCGTTTCCTCCCCCTCTTTTCGGACTTCGGATAATCCTATAATATGCCAGCGTAACTTGTCTATCTCTTTTTCCAGCCCCACAATCTTCTCGTCAATCCTCAGGGTGCGTGCGTTGTATGTTGCTAGGTCGAGTCGTCGTAGGTGGCAACCAAACCTCCACCGGAGATTCTTAGCACCCCCTGCCCCGCCGTTACCATGGTCGCCACCGTAGCCAGGAATAGCGGGGCTGCCGGGAACTGAACTGATGTCTTTTTTTTTGCTCTCATCAATGGGGAGTATTTGCCATAGCTGCCACGCTTGGCGAGCGGGTTGGCAAGCGCAGTTTTTTTATTGTATTTTTGCTGTTATCAGGAAGATGCTGCTGCCCATCTCCTGCCTGTTTCCCTTTTTCACCTTTAAAAATATATACGCACATTAAAATAACCCAAAAATTTATATTATTATATTTGAAATAAAAAGCTACAAACTTAAAGCTTTTTATTCCGTGTTATAGCTTCAAAACTGAAAGATTAAAAATGTTTTAGTTGTGATCAATTTATTGTCATAAAAATATTTTCATAATAGCATTGCTTAGATTTTTTAAATGAAAAAATAAGAACAGTTTAGAATTATGATTTGCATGCAATTTACTATTGTTTGTCTTTTCATACTTTGATTCTGGGACATAAAGATGTATGAATATGATAATAATTTAGTTGGATATAAATTGAATCAAACATCTATATAAATAAATAAATTAAATTGATCATGCTTCTTTATGTCATCAGGTGCTGCAAAGTTTGTGCAAGAACACTTGGTGAAGATTGTGGTGGATTTAGAGGGACTTGCGAACCAGGTCTTAAGTGTCTTGATGGATCTTGTACTCCAACAACGTGAATACCTGGGTGGTGAAACTAATTGTAATATATGTGTATAAAAATAACAAAACATGACATATCTGCAACAACGTATTTGTAGCAAAACAAAGGACCAGAATAATACAAATTAGAAATGGAAATTGAAAAAAAAAAAAGATAGAAGCTTGAAATTGTTTATCATTCTCAATTGTCTTAAGATGACAATAAATAAAAACAGTAGTGAATATAGCAGTATTGATGAAACTGGGGTTGGTCAACACTTTTTTTTATTAGGTATTATTGTAATAATTTATTGTACATACTGTTGTATCAACTTTAGTGTATTTTGTGTGCTTTCTCTATTGACAATACAGTACGTTTAGATCGATTTTTTATTAATAGTTGCTGCAATATGTTTTCAATGCGAATAAAATATTATTAATTGCCTATCTTGGTTCTTTCCGAAAATCGTTTTTATAGAATAAGCGTGAAAAAACAAGTACACATTCCACCTGATAGTAAGTGAATGCTGTGGCCCAAATACACTTACTTCTATCGTGGATTAGGAATGAAATTTGAGACGCATTGTCAGCCCTGAGGACAAATATAAAATGTTTTGTTATCAGTAAAAATGGTCGCCGGTTGTCATACTCGCCATACGTTACATAGCAGCGTTACAATTCCTTCCGTTAAGTCTTTCCTCGGTCAGACCCATTTGTGGTGCAGCCATAACATAACATAGCCTCAATAAAAATATATGTTTAATATAATAAAACATATTTTCTTATTTTAAATATAAAGTTATTTATTTTAAATCAAAAGCTTCTAACACTATTTTATGAAGCTTTTATGTTATATAATAATTTTGGTATAATTTGCACATATTATTCTTATAAGATGTATATGGTATATTACAATATCACATATTTCCCTTTTCACTTATTTAGAGGTTGATCTTTAATCAGAACTTTAAAGATAAAACTTCGCGAACTTTGTAATTTTATGGCAATGTAACTTAACTGACACAATAACAGCTACACGAATAATATACATAAATTATTCAGGTCATGAAATGAATTATGAGATGGGACTTAAAGAAATATATTATATTCTATCCCACAATAAATATCAGTCATACCGGCAGGGACTCCTGTAAATATCATCGTAAATGTCATTATTTTATGTTAAGCCAATTAATAAAATAAATCTTTAAAAACCGTAGTGAAATAACTTTTTAGTGTTTGTTTTTATCAATTAACAATTTTATTTTTATTTTTATCTTTTATTTTATTTTAGAATTTGTCAAAACATACACAGGAATAAGTACTTGTTTTTTTTTTCTTATTAATTTAACGAATTGGACTAGTTACGTTGATATGCGATTGTACAATGTATCTACTCGTATTCTGTGTGCTTCCAAATTGTGTAGCTATATGTAACAAGAAGACAGTAGGATTCTTCAGTATTGTATCAATAAACAAATATATTATTAAACATATTTCTTAAATTTGTAAATATTACTTAATATATATAGCATTTATATCAGACGTAAAATAAATATATAACATTGCCTGTAAAATAACAGTTATTATTGATTTCATTAATTACATATTTTATTCGTTATAGATTTATTTAGAAAGGTACATAGCATTTTATTAAAATACTACTCGTAAAAATACGTAACCAAACTAAGTTTTCTTAAAATCCTTTCACAAACGTATGTTTTATTTTATTCTTAATCAATAAAATAAATTGAAATGAATTTCTTTGAGAGAAACTAATGTTAATCCCGTTAGGTTTTAAAAATAATTATTTCAGCATATTTTATTGTACCTAAGAATGCAGTCTGTTCTAGATTTATAATTGTGTTTTTCTTCTTAAATACGCTATGTTATAACATGTGGTTAAGAACAATACTCAAAACTGAGTTATCTGCGCTTAATATGGTAAATTTGTTGTAAATATATAGGTACTTAATAAATATATACTTTATAAAATGTTACTTAGTTTGTACCCACTTTTTTTAAAGATAAACTTGAAATGTTTTCCTTCAAATCTAAACACAAAATGAAATCAATATATTACAGGTACTTAATTGTCTGTTATGAAATTACTTTAATTCAATATTTTTACTTAAAACCATGATCTAGCTGCTATTGTACGACTAAGTAAGTGTAGTAAGTGTAAGTAACAAATAACTTGATATAACGAATTTTATTGTTAATGTAAGATATATGAATAAAAAGAAATAATTTTAGCTACTACTTGTTAAATGTGCACACATTAATTAAAAATGAAAAATATAGTAAACATTACTTTTATTTAAAACAGGTCTTCTGCACATTGAAATTTGCATTATTTAACGTTCCTATTACCTACTATTTAACCTATTATATAACGTTCAAAATATTAAACAAACAAAATGTAAAGACAATGACAACAGATAATGAGTTGTACATGCTGTATGTATGGATTGCATATAAAAGAAAAACAAGTTTAATAAAGCCTACCTAAATCTTATCAGCACCTAAACACGATGAGGAAAAAGTAACAGCCTATATTTTCGTCATAATAATTTTATTTACTATTATCTGTTATTAAAAAGCTTAAAGGTCTCTAAGCTTAGCAATCAAGTCTAGACGCTACAAAAATATTGCATAAAACCCTTTAATATACAAAAAACAGTTATAATAAAAAAAATTATATTAAAGTATTCACTGATCCTTAAAATTTAAAAAATCACTCTAAATTGAGTATGAATCTAAAATTGAATCAAAAATAAAAAACAAACGTCTTGAACGATGTAGTCAAAGGCGACAGAGGGAATTTAACAGCCAATTTCCATCTTGGGCAGCAGCAGCATTTACGTGATGATATCTCAAAATAATAATAAATTGCGGTTGTCATCCCGCTTGACAAGACTATGACAAATATCTCCCTATGAACCAATCTATGGGGGAGATTTAGTTTAGCAGTGGACTTTCGATAGGTTGTGATGAAGGAATGAATTAATGCTGAAATAAAACATATAAAATAAAAAAATAGGCACCGTAGATTATTTTGCAACTTTCCATCACTTTTCGCCCACGGTTAGTTACTTAGTTGTAACAAACCGTGGGCGAAATGTGATGGTTGGTGGAGCCGTTAAACAGATACACCAATGTGACCACGAAGACTGGTGAATAGGGATATGATCACTTTTTAATAATAAAATGCTGTAATTTTCTCAATCGACCTTTACTTGATCTCTAATTTTTACGACGACGACAGGTACAATAATTTTTAACATACCTACACAGCTTACGAACTAATATTGGCCTGAGAACTGCTAATATAATTTGACAGGCGCTTCAAAGTGCTCCCAGGCGTTGAAAGTCTACCTTTCAACCAGATTCTTCAGGTTCAGGATGCGTACGAATATTTGCTAAATTATCGGCGAACTATACTAGTCGATGTTTTAATATCCGCCACCCTTGATGCGCCGTCCGAGCCTGGATCGCGTCCAGCTACCCATCTTTCACTTTAATGGCAGTAAATTCTCGTCCTTTAAGAGTACCAGTGAATCTAACTTCCATGAACATTTACAGGGACGCCATTTCATCCGCAGTTGAAGCTCTCATATATATTACTTGTTCCATCTAGCCCAAAAATGTTGACGTAATTGTTCTATTTGTTGAAATCGGGTTAAAAAGCTTACGGAATGATCTTTATAGTCTGGTATCGGCAAGGAAGTCAAGGGGCGTCCAATCAAAAAATTACCGGGCGTTAGTGGTAGGAAGTCTTCGGGATTCGTTTGCAAAGGTGTTAAGTATAATATCAATTTATGTTAACATAGTATTAAGTTCCTTGTATGTCAAGTTACAATAGCCCAGCACTCAAAACTTTAAATAATATTTAATGCATTTGATACCAGCCTCCGCAAGGCCAGCAAATTGAGGAGAATAAGCCGTATAAAGTGAAAATTAATTTCTTCATTTGCCATTACCTCAGACAAATAATTACAATTCGTCTTAATAAATTTTGAAATATTGTTTTATGCGCCTACAAAGAAGGTACTATCATCCGAATAAATATTAAGAGGTTTCCCTCTTATTGACATAAATCCGCGCAAAGGTAATATGAAAGTATTGCTAGTTAAATCACCCACTAATTCAAGATGAATTGACTTTGTCGCGAAGTAAATAAAAATACCTATATACACCTTTATAATTTTGCAACCCCGGCCATGGCGAGAAACAGATTAAAAAGGTCGCGCATAGTTTAGTCCAATATTTAGAAATGGAAAACCAGAAAGGACGCGTTGCTGGGGTAGGTTGCCCATTATTGGAGAGATGGGTTTTCCTTTCATTCTATTACATCTTAAATCTGATCTGGCCAAATTGCGACCTCTAATTGGCCAGTACATCTCTCTTATAGTGGCCAACATTTGCTATGGTCCCACGTGCATTGACCTTATGTACTCATAAGAGTGGACTGTATAAGTATGGGATGTTTTTTGTCATAACAGAAATCAGAATTTTCAAGAATTTCGAATTTTCAATTTTCCAACACGCATTATTTTATTATCATTGAGGAATACATTAAATTTATGCAATGGACTTTCAGTGGGTAAGCTTTTATTTCTAATTAACATGATGTACTCTTCAAATGATTCACTCTGAAATATTCTTATAATAAGATTGAGTGCGGGTGGAGTAACAAATATCACAACGTGGAATACGTAGAGTATTTAATTTAGGCAAATCGACTATTATCTCATATCTCTTGCTGATTTCTGGTGTCAACTGCTCAACCCACGACAGCTTGAGAAGCCACAACTGATGAAGAAGCATCTTCATCTCAATTACACAGGGAGATATAAGTCCTAGTGGATCAAAAATCTGAGAAATCACAGATAACAGATCACGCTTTGTTTTACCTGAGAATAGCACTCCTATAGGGAAACAAAGTTGCTCAGTATGTGATTGCCAACTAAAGTCTAAAGTTTTACTCGGTTCAACGTCACCAATATTTAAATTAAGCGGAGAAATATCATTTTCACTAACCATTTGTGATTCATTCAACTTCCTCTTCCGCGTTCCAAACCATATGAGCTGATGCAAGTGTGGAAGTCACTGTACGGCGCAAATCTGTAATCTCGTTAATATCATCCTCTCCCGTTAGCAAGTCATCAACGTAAAAATTGTGAATAATCACTTGAGCAACCTTGTCATCAGTACACTCTAAGCCTAACTGTTGGAGGCAATGAGTTGCCAAAAAGGGAGCACTAGAGGTGCCGTAAGTCACGGTGTTAAGTTGATAAGTTTGAAGCTGTTCTGAAGGGTTATCACGCCAGACAATTTGTTGCAAATGGCGGTCATTGGGAGGAACGAATATTTGCCGGTACATTTTCTCAACATCAGCTGTGGGAACGTATTTGTGTAGCCGAAAGCGTAAAATAATGGACAAAAGGTCGTCCTGTACCACGAGACCTACCATCGATATATTATTCTAGGAAACACCAGAAGAAGTCTGACTGCTAGCATTGAAAATTACTTTAATTTAGTAGTAGTGCTACTTTCCCGCAGCACACCGTGATGTGGTATAAAATGCATCTTACGTGGTAAATTATCAATCTCACATTTCTCCATTTGACCCAAACTATCATATTCTGACATAAATTCTTTATACATCTCATAGACCTGAGACTGACCTGCTAACCTGCGCTCTAGCGATAGTAAACACTTTTTAGCTCGTAGCCAAGAATCACCTAATACGTCAGGATTATATTTTAAGGGTATCCTCACGCAAAATCGACCATTTGCCAGTCGCGTGGTGTTTTTTAAAATTGTTCTTTGCATAATTTTTTTCATTTGAATAATGAGACGCAGCCAGTGTATCGAGCCGAAAGAACTCGGTCGTCGACTATTCGAACTGCTCTGCGCTGGATGCGGTTAAGTGGAAGGAGCGGGCACTGGGGTGCTCCGGCCTAGAGATGAGAACAGTATTCCATGTGAGGCCGGATTTGGGCTTTGTAAAGTTGCAAAGAGCAGAAGTGCGGTGGTATTGTTCTTTAAGAAAGGCGACAATGCTCTCTTGAAGAACTACAGAACGATTTCCCTTCTGAACCGCGTCTACGTGCTGTTTTCGAGAGTCATTACGAATCGTCTCGCACGCAGACTCGACGACATCCAGCCTCCTGAACAAGCCGATTTCCGAAAAGGCTTCAGTACCATAGACCACATACACACACTTTGGCAAATTATACAGACGACAGAGGAGTATAATCTGTCACTTTGCCTTGCGTATGTGGACTATGAGAAAGCCTTTGATACCGTCAAAATTTGGGCGGTGCTGCAGTCCCTTCAACGGTACCAAGTTGACTGTCGGTATATCGAAGTGCTGAAGTGTTTGTACAATAGAGCTACGATGGCAATCCGAGTACAGAATCAGAGTACGAAACTTATTCAACTGCAGAGAGGTGTAAGACAGGGCGACATCATATCCCCGAAACTCTTCACCGCTGCATTGGAAGACGTTTTCAAGCTCCTGGATTGGAAAGGATGTGGTATGAACATCGATGGTGAGTACATCACTCACCTTCGATTTGCTGATGATATATTCCTTATGGCAGAATCGCTGGAGGACCTAATCACTATGCTCAATGATTTGAATAGTGTCTCCCAACGGATACGTCTTAAGATAAACACGGACAAGGCAAAAATCATGTTTAACATCCATATCACACCTATGCCGGTAGTTGTTGGGAGCACTAAGCTCGAAATTGTTGACGAGTATGTTATTGGGAAAAAAAGTCCGACTAGGTAAGTCCAACTTCGACCGAGAGGTCAATCGACGGATTCAACTCGGCTGTGCAACGTTTGGGAAACTACGACACATCTTCTCGTTAGACATACCTCAAAACCTTAAAACGAAACTGTACAATCATTACGTGTTGCCAGTTATGACTTACTTCACTGCTGGCCGTATGAGGAAGCTCAAGGTCGCTCGGCGAGCTATGGAGAGGGCTATGTTCGGGGTTTCTCTGCGTGATAAACTTAGAAATGAGGATATCCGCAGTAGAACTAGAGTAACCGACATAGCCCAACGGATTAATAAGCTGAAGTGGCAGTGGGCCGGCCATATAGCTCGAAGAACCGACAACCGATGGGGAAGAAAGGTTTTTGAGTGGCAGCTTCGTACCAGTAGGCGAAGTGTAGGGCGAGCCCCCACAAGATGGAGTGACGACCTGATAATACATGTGGGAAGTCGATGGATGCAGTTGGCTCAGGACCGTGCTTTGTGGCATTCATTGGGGGAGGCCTATGTTCAGCAGTGGACTTGTGAAAGGCTGTAATGATGATGATGAAAGTTACAAGCGATGTGCCGGCATAAAATACTGTCTCTTTCTAT
This sequence comes from Parnassius mnemosyne, assembly GCA_963668995.1. Taxonomy (NCBI): domain Eukaryota; kingdom Metazoa; phylum Arthropoda; class Insecta; order Lepidoptera; family Papilionidae; genus Parnassius; species Parnassius mnemosyne. Next base: position 14,754,032 of record CAVLGL010000002.1, on the reverse strand, counting down.
CGAGCACGCCAAGTTTTTTAGAGGCCAGTTTGGCCTTCCATTCCAAGTGACCACGAAACTGCACACTATTCGATATGTCGACGCCGAGGATGCACCTCATTGTAAGAGAACGCTGTGGCTCATAGACACCTATATCTTTCTTCTATTAAGAATGAAATTTCAGATACGTTGTAACTTGTACGTGGCAGGCCATGCTACAGCTATATTAGTAGTATACTTGTAGCATGAATGGGTCGGCTCGACCGGGGTAGGACCACGCTCTCACAGAATACCAGCGTCAAATAGCAGCTTAACACTGCTGTGTTTCGTATAGTGAGTGTAGAGAACCGGAGAGCCTTTTTAATGGAAAAGAAGCATTCCATCTTAGTCCTCACGGGTGACAACGCATCTGCATTTTGATTCGCAAACGAGGATAGATGTAGATGTCTATGGGCCACAGCAACCACTTACTGTGTGCTCGTGTCACCCTATCCAAAAAAAAAACTAAGATAGAATACTTCATTTCCAGTAAAAAGTGTTTTCAGTTCTCTACTCTTACCATGTTCTATTTAACATTGGTTTATTGTGAGACCGTGGTCCATCCCCAAGCGGGCCGACTCATTCACGCTATAACTATAATAAAGCTGAAGCGTAAGCGTGGCTCTACCACGTTTAAAAATTTTACTGATTCAGCAAGGGGAGTGCCATGAAACTGAAGAGATACGACAAAAGGGTTCTTTTAGCGGTAAATGCGCAATTTTGTGTCTTCTGGGGATTGAAGTGGACTAGACTTAGTCGCCACCAATCCGAGACTTTGTTCAGCAAAGACTCGACTTCAGACACAAATTTGTGCCGGTACTCAGCGACGTTTTCCCTAAAAAATATTGGCACGGCCGGTATATAAGGCATCACCAGTGCTGTCGCCCGCATAGCAATGAATGTTACTAGCTTGCAACATATCATTGATATGCAGGAGAAACAGCGTTGGTGATAGCATGCAGCCTTGTGAAACACCAGCGTTAATAGGCTTGAAATCAGAGCATGCACCGTCTACTACGACCTTGATGCTCCGATCAGCAAAAAAACTGGTGATCCATTGGCACAATTTCTCGGGAAGCCCATAAGAAGGAAGCTTTAAAAGAAGCGATTTTTTCCAGACCCGATCGAAAGCCTTCGCTATGTTCAAAATAACGGCCAATGCTTCCTCCTTGGACTCTACTACCTCCGCCCATCTATGAGTCAGCTAGACCAGAAGGTCACCAGCTGATCGATCCCGACAAAAATCGTACTGGCTGTCACTAATCAGTTGGTGATCCTTAAGGTACCTCATGAGCTGGCAGTTTATAATGGATTCCATTATTTTGGAGAACAAGGAAGTTATGGCGATAGTCCTGTAGTTGGACGGGTCTGAGCGGTCGCCTTTTTTTGGGATCGGGTGGACCAAAGATGGAGATGGAGCTCACGTAGGAAGGCGTAGCTCAACTAGGAAGTTCCCCATCTGCCTAAAGAATGAAGTTGTCAGTTCCTGGGGCTGACCACGAAGGGACAACTAGCACAGCTATGACTGCAAATGTGTACTAAAGCAATTTGTCACTCAGCCGATGTCATATTTTTTCATTGCCAATCGTTAAGGCGCACGAGGGCGTGTTAAAGCTAAGGGTGTCTTGACTACACTAGGAGGAATGCTAGCCAATGTGTCAATGTGAACCCCGACACTTCAACCTATAAGCAATATTTAATGAAACTGCGTCTATGTCCGAATCTAAAGTGTTTATTCATAAACTAGCTGTGTCCCGCGACTTCGCTCGCGCTTTAGGGTTTTTATGTTTTTGCGTGGAACCCTAATTCTTTTTCTAAAATAAAAGTAGCCTAAATTACTCCTTATGAAATCAGCTATCTGCCGATGGAAATCCCGTTAAAATCGGTCTAGCCGTTTCGGAGATTAGCCGGAACAAACAGACAGATAGACAGACAAAAAATTTTAAAATTGTATTTTAGTTATAAGTACCGTATTTACTCTCATATGCATTTAGTAAAAAACTGTAATTTTGACATTACAAACAGACACTTCAATTTTATTTATTTGTATAGATTACCAATTTAACGTGGTAGAGCCATGCTGCAGCTATATTAATAGTATAGTTGTAGCACGAATGGGTCGGCTCGACCGGGGAAGGACCACGCTCTCACATAATACCAGCGTAAAATAGCAACTTAATGCTGTTGTGTTTCGTATGGTGAGTGTAAAGAACCGGAAAACTATTTTACTGGAAAAGAGGCATTCTATCCTAGTCCTCGCGGCTGACAACGCATCTGCATTTTAATTCGCAAACGAAGATAGATGTAGATGTCTATGGGCCACAGCAACCACTTACCATCAGGTGGACCGTGTGCTCGTGTGTCACCCAAATTCTGTAAAAAAACTATTAACACTAACTATTAACAATAAATTATTTCTATATGTGAGTTAAATAAAACATAACAAATCTTAGTGAAAACCATTGTGTTGCATTACAATGTCTAAAGCTATTTTGGGTTTGGTCACTGCACTGCTGAATAGCATATTCCATGTTCACGGCATTTGAATGTACGAATACAGTGGTCTAGGTGAATAACTTCTACCTTACTAAAAGATGTTGCGACGTCCATATCTTCTCCTTTTTGTTGAGTTTCGCACTCGAAGATACTATTAATATATTTATCAATTTCAGATAAGTGAACTCGTCTTCCTTCTGTGAGTCCATCTGGATAGGTTCCTACTCACATGTTACCAATTTCTGTCACTAAGTATTAGCGCCTCTATCAACGCGTTCCAACATTTGGTTTGTGCGACGTTGCATCTGTAACCTTCATCTTGCTGCGGTGGTACTTTTACCATCTCAAGTAAAGTGTTAATCGCTCTAGTAATATCAAAGGTAATTAGAGTAAATATCCATCTTAATTTTTTTATTATTTTGCAGCACAAATCCCCCGGAAGGCGTTCTTGATATGTTTTTTTTTTTACCGCAAATGACTAAGATGGAATGCTTAACAATATGCAGATATTTCAAGGATGTATTCTGAAAACACATTTCTTCTTTTCTGTGGCATAAGGTTAGTCACACTGACCGCTACAATGTAAACAACCAACTAAATTCCTACATATATTGATTATTGCGAAGCTGCCTGCCAAACGTTAAAACTATGGCAATTATGACCCCAATGAGACAATCTACGGGACGGCAATTGTTCGGTAGTGTGTTTGGCTTTGGCTGTTTTGAATAAATGTAGAAATATTAAATGTTATTAATTTGGTTAACCATATAACTTAATTTATAATATTGACAATAATAATAAGACTTCCCTTCTGACGGAAAAATTCCTAAATATCATATAATTGAAATGTCTGTATGTCTGTCTATAATATTGAAATATCTGACTTTTATTAAGCTCAGGGGATTATTCCTATGCTATTATGACATAAATAATCATTTCTAAATTTTTTGTCTGTCTGTCTGTGTATCTCTCCGGGATAATCCTCCAAATAGCTGCATCAATTGTAATGAAACTTATCAAACAGATATAGACTAATACCAGGAGGGATCTAGGCTATATTTTCTCCTAAAACCTCTATATTTTTTTTTAGATGCGATACATTTAATATAACATATTGTCTTTGATTATGTCAAATCTAAATAACGCAATATTAATAGATTATATCCGGGAAAAACTGTAGCGGTTTGTGGTATTAAATAAAATAATACACAGATAAAGCATAGGTCGATCTTCGATACGCTATCGACGTTGATGGTGTGTATAGCGTACAATCAGTCTGAATAATAATCCCACCCTTTGTTTGTTAGGATATACGGAATTAACATATAATCGATATTGAATCACTCATAGACACATAAACTTGCATTATGTGTTCTTGAATTGTAAAGATCCAGTTACCTTCATGAACGGGTCAGTAAAAGGAAATAATAATTTTCAGTATGGTTATGGAGTAATATGTACGCTTTTATATTAAAACTAATGTCCATATTTCTCAATCAAGGAAAACTGTATAACCATCTCTATATTGTTACGGGTGGCAAGACTTACCAAGATGTCCGTATCTGTAGAATATTCTGATTGCAGACCACAGACATATATGCTGAGTGGAAAAACGAAGACTGCCGAGCTCCTGTGTGGAATCTCATGCATTAGTTTTTATCATAGAATATAAAGTTAGTCTTAAGCGAGTTCTTGTAGCGATTAAACATCTCTTTATTAAAAAAAAATATTTTTAAAACGTCTTGCGGCATCTGCAGGACTTGAATGGTGCAGGCGGTACGATTTTCGTGTCGCGTTTTACTTAAATTCAGTTAAATACGACGACCGTTTTCTAACGTTTTCAACAAAAATCCAGGGACGAAATAAATTCGTTGAGAAGAAAAGCAGTCATGCTATAGAACTAAGACTCGTAGGGACCTGGTGAGTATGTGAGTAGACCCAATCGCTATTCCATTTGCATTTTGGAAAATGCAGGATTGGATTCCTATTCCATTTTAGTAATAAGTAGCTAGACAGTGGTAGCGTTATTTTCAAAATTTGAAGTGCGTTATTATTTCTTTTATTTAGAAATATGTAAATTAAATTAAATTAAATCAGTAAATTAAAAATGTATTATAAATTTTCATTAAATATTAGTATTAAATTAAATTAATTATAAATATACTTAAAAAATGCCTAAAATAACACGGATTCCAAAAGAAGTTTATGGTATAATTCTAAAATTTGATGCAACTTTAAAATTCAAAATCATGTCTCGACTTCTGCAATAGAATACAATATATAAAGAGTACGTTAATTGCGAAAGTTAATAGAGTAGTAGATATTAACCTTCGTAAGAGTAAATTATTACTTTATATATATATATGAATGTTTTGTATATTTTGTCGGAGGATTTATTGCGCATTGTACTGTTTAAAGGATCTGACACTTTAGAAAGAGCTTTCAGCATAGTGCTTGAAGAACTTCGTTTCTTTTACCAATATCAGGCGAGAAATAAAATGTTACGATTACAGAAAAATGTTTTTTTTTGAGATCAATAATTAAGTATACACCTGCCACAATAGCTCACCATGCTACGGGTTGACTAGCAGAGAATGCCGACGGGTATTAAGTCCGCCCATTTTGACCTTAGTTGGAAGGTGTTGCAATAAATAATAGATGAGTAAAAAATAAACAAGCAACGCCCAACAAAACCTCAGCCAGTGTCTCAAAATCCCTTTATTGACAAGTTTTTAATGAAACCATTTTTCTTACAAAACACACAAGTACCACAACAAAGTTTATATTTAACACACCCCAAAGCACATCGAACATGTGACCTTACTTTCAACAGCCTTAATAATTTCAACTCCAACATAATATGCAATTTCAAACAAGATTTAAATTTGGAATTCTACCAAGCAAGCAAATTAAAGTACCAAAACAGCAACCACAACAGTTTGGAATTAGACCAAAACCCGTCAACAAGCCATAGGATATAAGCCGCAATTAGATATGTAGCATCACAGTTTGGATATTAAACAAACTTTAACCAAGGCCAAGAACCTACGGGTCATAGACTACCACCTCATTTACAATGACCACAATTTCATTTGACCGATGTAAACATGTGTACAGATGGGGCCTGTGAAACCTCAAGTTTTTCTTATAAACGCGTTATACGCGCTTATCGAAAACTGTGGTGATACTTATGACGACACCCATTACTATGACGTAAGACCACACGCAAAAGGAAGACAAAAGTAACTATTACGAGAATTAACAAAATACAATGAACAAGAACACAAGAAATCAAAAATTATCGAATAGATGCCTTGGATGAAATCAAATCAAAACAAATACATATAAATTGTAACCATAAATTTAAATTACAATATATAGAAATTTCCGAAATTAATGTTAAGTTTATGATCAATGCCGGCAGTTCTAGATCTTTCATAAGCCATTCTAAAACAAACGAATATTATGCGAACCTTAAACGTTACGAACCATTTGAAGTTATCAGTATACACACATAAAAATTATACAAACAAGTAATAATTATACCCCTATTTCCGACTTTCAATAGTGATCAGATACATAAGTTTTATGTTTACGATATAGAAGGTCACTAGGACAGACTTAGAACAATTAGATTCCAAAATCGATATGAAAAATCAAATATTACAGTCAAATTCCGCAAGCATATCCTTAATTTAAATTCAAATTAACGAACTTAAAATAGCCCCGTGTTGCGAACAAAGAATTAGAATTAATGCCTTAGATAAAAAGGAAATTTTATCTACGCAGACAAATGTAGATAGAGAGGAAGATAAAAATCTGAAAATTCAGGCCTTAATAAAATACATTAAAGAATCAGACGAATTGCAGAAAATGATATTTAGACAACCACTTCCGGAATCTATATCTATTTCAGACACAGACTCTGAGAAGGCTATTGTTATAAAAGAACCAGATTCAGATAAAACCCGATTATTCTATGCCGTATGCTTCTAGTAGCACATTAACAGCCTCTGAAAATCCCTCTAGTGTAGAAACCGCACATTCAGGACAAAACAATGAATCACATGGAATTCTAATTTTACAGGAAACGATCGACACTAAATCCAATAAAATTTTAGTCTTCTTCTGGAACTTAAATAAATTATCTGTAAAGAGATTATCTAGAAAAAAATTAATCTTAATAGTACACTTACCCTTAAACTGAACAGATTTAGTAAGACAATTTCTGAAAGAATACACTAGGAATAAAACTAATTACTTCATTTACTTCAATCTGTATTATAATTAAGTTGTTAGTTTTTGTTTGTTTTTATAATTTTTAATATTAGACATAATAAAATTTTGTATATTAAGTATGTTATGTAAATAAATGTAATTTTTCATATTATTTCGTAGATGTTAATACACAAGTAGAGTACGAGATATTAAGATTTTAACTATTAATGACTTTAAATAAATAATCTTTACTTTTAGAGCAAGCCGCGGTATACTTAACCTACTAGGTTCATTAATTAGGATAATCACTAAAAATCTCTTCATCATCATCAAAATCTTCTTCCACTATGCTCAATGACCTTAATAGCGTCTCTCAATTTATAGGTCTAAAGATGAACACAGATATGACAAAAGTCATATGTAATAATATTCACGTGTCATTAAATTGTAAGTTGTCAGGAGCACTAATCATGAAGTATTTTTTTCAACCGACTTCAAAAAGGAGGAGGTACTAAATTTAACTGTATGTTGTTTTTTTTTACGTGTTACTTCATAAGTTTTTTCTAGGTGAATCGATTCAATGATTATTTTTTATTTGACAGCTGCTGCTTCTCATGTGGTCCCTTATAAATTTCATCATGGTCTGACCAATAGTTTTTTAGTTATCCTTAATAATTTATTTTGAAGTCGGTTGTATAATATTTTGAATTTTGTCACTTTTTTATATCGAGTAAATAAACTTTTATACAGTCCAACTAATGGTAAGTGGATGCTGTGGCTGTAAAAGATCCATATCTGTCCCAAGATTAGAATTAAAACGCAGATGCGTTGGATACAACTCGGCTGACTAGCATTCGGGGGATTACAACATATCATCTCGTCACATATACCTCAATTTTTTTTACAGAAATGCAGGTAAACACGCTGGCGGCTCACCTGATGGTAAGTGTTGTCCACCACGTACGAACAACTGCAACACCAAGGAAATTGCAGGTGCGTTGCCATGCTTTTAAAAAGGATTAAGCTCGTTTTTTGAAGGTCCCTAAGTCGTATCGAAATCGTCCATGGTAAAGGATTCCACAAAGTAGTCGTGCAAGGAAGGAAACTCCTAGTGAATCGCATGGTAGTGGACTGCCAAGAATCAAGATGATGTGAAAGGTAACTTGAGTTTTGTGGTGAAGTGCGTTGAGAATAGGGAATTAATCCGAATAATTCCTTAGAACACTCTCCGTGGTAAATGCGATAAATCATCCTCCATAATGATCCACATCAAAATTTTAAAACAAGAGTGTACAACCAGTGCGTATTGTCAGTTATGACATAGGAAGCTGAGACGTGGTCCTTCACTGCTGGCCATATGAAGATTTTTTAATAATTTTTTACGTGGTAGAGCCATGCTGCAGATATATTAGTAGTATAGTTGTAGCACGAATGGGTCGGCTCGACCGGTAAGGACAACGTTCTCACAGAATTACAGCGTAAAATAGCAGCTTAACGATGCTGTGTTTCGTATGGTGAGTGTAGAGAACCGGAGACCCTTTTTACTCGAAAAGAGGCATTCCATCTTAGTCCTCACGGGTGACAACGCATTTGCATTTTGATTCGCAAACGAGGATAAATGTAGATGTCTATGGGCTACAGAAACCACTTACCATCACGTGGACTGTGTGCTCGTTTGTCAACCTATCCTATAAAAAAAACTGAAAATTGCCCTGTAAGCTATGTAAAGAGCTATGCTCGCAGTTTCTCTCCGGTATAGGCGTTACAGTGGGGAAATCCACAATATGGTTCTATTAGAGTAATCGACATAGCTCAACGGATCAGTAAGCTCAAGTGATGATAGGCCGGCCATATAGTTTTAAAGAACTGACAAATAATTCTTGAGCGGCAGCCTTGTATCCGTAAATAACGTCTGCCAAGCGAGCTAGTATGAATATAAAATATTTTATAAACCAACGTTTAAAAACACATTACAATATAACATAGTTCAAGTAATTTCGATGTATCTATAATGACATAATTGTGAAATTGTTGATACGCGCCTTACGAATAATTCTAGCTTAATTGTACAATTAAGTTTTTATTTTGGAAATATGTAAATGGGATGTTTTGTTCGATGTTGCCGATGGCAACAGCCTTGCATTATTATGTATTTGGTGGTAACAGATTAGATTTGTTACATCCTACGCTCTTTTTACCCTTCATTACTCCATAATTATTCACATTTGGAGGTACATTTATCTCATTCTAATAATAAATTCTTCGTAATCGACACAGGCAGTTTGGTGATTATACTACTAGACGTTTAACATTGCCACAGGTGGTTTGGTGATTATACTACTAGACTTTTAACATTGCCACAGGTGGTTTGGTGATTATACTACTAGACTTTTAACATTGCTTTAAGTCGCTAATTTTAGTTATATTTGGCAAATTTGGGGGGCACCTACACCTATCTATTCATTTATTTTTCTTCGACATAAAATCCAGTGCCGTTCTCGTTAAGAGCATTGGCCTTATCGCCACGCTTGGGTTTGACGATCGCAGTACCAGAAGTCTCGCTTCAATCACTGCTTGCGATTTATTTATTTAATAGCCTAATACCCGCGAGTTTGCTCGCGTGGGCTTCAATTTAGGAACATCATTAATAGTACTCCATGCCAAAATTAGCAAAGTTTGATAATTTGTAGTCACCTCGATACCTGTGTCTCTATGCCTTTGTGTTACAGATTTTTTTAATATCTCAGAGATAATTAGACGTAGATCATTAAAATCTGGCAAAGATAATTTAATATCGTACACGAACACATTACTATAGCACGTATGTAAAAGATATTGCAATTATGTCCAAACAGCATGAATGTTCATCAGAATTATTACAAAATAAATCGTCGCCACTTATATCAGCAAAAACGACAAATAATTACTTTGTAAACGTCGATAAAAACTCGGTGAGCATATAATAAACAATTCTACCAATAATCATGAAGGACCACTTTCTCAACTTAAAGAAACTGCCAATCAAGCTCTTTCGCATTATTAGATACAGACTCTACTGAGGTAGAAAGTAGAAGGACTAAAAGAAACAAGAACAGTTGGTTGGGATGGCATAACTACTAGTACATAAATTTAGACAAATCCTAGGTGTTGGTGGTACATTAACTCAAACTTTTCGAACTTGCCTCTGTGAAGGAATTTTCCCAGATTGTTAAAAAAAGCCATTGTAGTTTCAGTATATTAATCGGGGGTAAAATCACAATATCAGGCTTATTCGCAAGAATAGTCCTGTATGTGATGATGGCCCGGTCCCAGTAGAGCCTGGCGCGGTCATTTTCGAGCACGGCTTCCGGCAAGTACTTGTAATACGGCAATTTCCGGTCCACGAGACCGTATTTCAAAGCGAGCTCCTGGTTTAGAAAAAGGCTACTAAGTTGTGCCTGTGTAAGTATTCAGAGATAGAAAGCGCCGAACAACCGGAGATGACAAGCCTAAGTGATATTTAATAGAATCAGCCGTTACTTTGCGGAAGTCCATTATATAAAAGTTGGTAAAAAAAAATTACTTCGCGTACATCTCGGCTCAATATCCGATTATCGATGCCAATTATTGAACGGATGAACGCGAAGTAATTTTTTTTTACCAACTTTAATGCCTAAGTGACTTACCGGGATGGCGACAAGCTCGAAAGATGTCAGCAGTGCCATCCCTTAGGATGTATCTCCGATAGTTGTTGGTCTTAATAACCTGATCCTGTATAGCACATACAAAACCCTCGGTTTCCCCGAAGAGGTCACTAAAACGTAGCCAGTGAAGGGAGGCAACTGTGTCTACAATAGTCTCATGCAGAGCCTTATAGCCTTAGCCTTATTATTATTATTTTTTTCTTTTCTCTTTTTTTTCTCCATGTAGGGTATTATGATGATACGGGCTTTAAGCCAAGTAGTCATCATTTGCTGGTATTATTAATGTATTATCCAGAGCAGTTTCTGGGATTTGTAAGAATTTTCGCACTAAGCGACATGTATTTAAAATAACTGCTTTTTGCATTTTAATATATAAATTTGAGGGTAAATCTAATAACTTAAGGCAGTGATGCAAATATTTTGGTATTAATCCTGTAGCTGAGAGTACAATTGGGACGATGAAAACTTTATTTAATTTCCATATTCTTTTTATTTCTTCGCTCAGTTCGTTATATTTACTAATCTTTTCGGCTATTGTTTTTTGAATATTATGCATATTTGGTACAGCTATGTCAATTAGAAAGGCTATGTTGTTAAGTTTGTCTTGCAAAACTATATCGGGTCGATTGTAATGGATGGTCTTATCAGTAAGTATGGCTCTATCGAAATATAGTTTATGTGAGGTGTTTTCTAACACAGGGTTGGGTTTATATTTGTAGTATGGTTGTAAACTGTTATCGATGAGTTTATGTTTCTGGGCTATCTTTTGGTGTATTATGTTTGCAATTTGATTATGCCTGTGGGTGTAATCTGTTGATGCTAAGTTTTGACATGCTCCTGTGATATGCTGTATAGTTTCTGGTACTAAATTACATTTTCTGCATTTGTCATTTAAAAGATTTGGTTCTCTAATTATAAATTTTCTATAGTTTTTAGTACTGATGACTTGATCTTGGATGGCATTTATAAAACCTTCTGTTTCGGCAAATAATGTGCCTATTGTTAAATATTTATTTGATGCTGATATATCTATATGTTGTTGGCATAGGTCATTAGCATGTCTACCATGTAATTCCTTTTGTTTCCATTGTTTTATTTTTTCTTTTTCTTGATCAATTTTATTATATGTCTCTTGAGTTTGGTTTGCGGCGAGTCTAAGTGGAGTATAGTTAGTATCATTGTGAACTATGACTTTATGGATATTGCTGCTTGTTGACTTCTCAAGGAAGAAGTTTTTAAGACGCATGATTTGGTTCTCTCTGAGCACGGTTATATCAATAAGACCTCTTCCGCCTTTGTCTCTCTTAATTGTCAATCTTTCAACAGCTGATTTGGGATGCAAGTATCTAAATTTAGTGAGTACTGTGCGAGTTTTTCGTTCCAAATTAATTGTGTCTGTTTTGGACCACCTAATTGTTCCAAAAGAATATGTTAAAATGGGTATAGCAAAGGTGTTAATTGCCTTTATCAGGTTTCTTGCAGTTAGTTGCTTTTTGCAGATGAGGTTGACCCTATTCACGTATTCTTTTGTAATGTTGTCCTTAATTCTTTTATGATCTATTTGGTTGGTTTGTTCTATACCTAAATATTTATAAAATTGTCCAGGTTCGAGACATTCTATAATCTCATTACTTGTAGTATCTATGTTTAGTTCATGTAATTTTCCACGTTTCATGCTCACAGTTCTGCATTTATCAAGGCCAAATTGCATTCCAATATCACTGCTAAATTCTTGCGTAAGATTTATTAAAATTTTCATTTCCTTTTCAGACTTAGCAAATAATTTTAAATCATCCATGTAAATAAGGTGACTAATAGAGGTGCTGTATCCAGCTCTATCTTTCAGAATATATCCGTAATTAGATTGGCTAAGTATGGTAGACAGTGGGTTGAGAGCGAGACAGAACCATATGGGACTTAATGAATCTCCCTGAAAAATACCCTTTTTTATGAAAATGTCCTCAGTAACTATTTTAATTTGATTATTTTGGAATTGTAAAGAAGTTTTCCACAGAGACATTATTGATCTTAAGAAGTTAATCAGAGTTGGGTTAATTTTGTATAATTTTAATACTTGAATAAGCCAGGAATGTGGAACACTGTCAAATGCCTTTTTATAATCAATGTAAGTACAGTAAAGGTTTCGTTTTTTAGTTTGAGCATGTTTAATTATTGTTGAATCAATAATTAACTGCTCCTTACATCCCATATGATTCTGTCTACAGCCTTTTTGTTCTTCCGCTAAAATGTTATTTGTTTCAATGTGTTTGGTAATTTTTCTCGCGATACAACATGTTAAAATTTTATAAAGAGTAGACAGGCAGGTGATAGGTCTATATTTTTCGGGATTTCCGGTATCATAGCCCTTAGGTAGTAAGTATGTGATACCACGGGTCAAAAAGTCTGGGATTTCTTGTTGTCTATATACTATTTGAGTTAAATTTTTTGCTATAATTTTGTGTAGAATAAAGAATTTCTTGTACCAAAAATTGTGAATAGAATCGACTCCTGGAGACTTCCAGCTCTTTTGCTTTGTTGTTATTATTGTAATATCTTCTTCAGTTATTTCATCAAAGCTCATTTCAGCTATATGATCCCACTTTTGCTCTTCTTTTGTAATCCATAAAGATTCAGTATTGTGTCCCATGTCTGATTCCCAAATACTACTCCAGTAGGATTTAAGTTCTTCTGCGGTTGGAAAGTTAGAATTGTGTGTATCTGGTTGAGGGTTATTCAAATTCTGTTTTAAATTTCTGTAGAATAATTTTTCATTTACTTTAAACATTTTGTTATCTTCTTTACGCCGTAATGATTTAAAGTATCTGTCAAGCCTGTGAACTTTAAGGGCTAATTTTTGTTTTAATGTGTCTAAAACTTCTTCTGCGTTTGCATTTAATCTCTCGTGTTTAGTGTGTTTTTGATTATTTTTTAGAATAAGTTTTACTTTTGAAACTAGTTTTCTGGACCTATTTCCTCTAATATATTGCCTGACTCTACCTATTTCTGCTCTTAGTTTTTCTATATCTCTTTGTAGTCGTGTTTGCCAAAACGGCTTTTTTGTTTCCTTTTGTTGTTTGCTATAATTTGTTGTATTATAGTAGCTTTTGTAACCTAGCTCTTTACTAATAACTAAGGCCGAACAGTATATCAAATTATGTATGTCTATTATATTGGAATCTTCATTGAAAAAGTTTATTAATATTTTTTGATTAAAAAGTGTTATTATATCTATAAGTCGTTTTCCTTCATGTAGTTTAGGTAATTTTGGTCTCAATGCTGGGTCTAGTCCTGAGTATTTTAAAAGAGATTCTTTCAATGAGTCCATTAGATTATCTATTATTTTACTACTGTCGTATTCTTGAAAGTCGTTTATTGTATCTGCAGGCATTATATTGTTTAAAGGAGTTTGTGTTGTGGTCGAATTTTGTGTTATAACTTGTGTCGCTTCAGGTGTATGTTTAAGTGTTGTTAATATTAGTGTGCCGGATGTAGGTTCAGTGTTTTGTGAGAATTGGAGTATCTGTTTGCTATTAGATGAATCAACAATGCTTGCATTTTGTAGGGAATTGTCTGATTTGAGCATTGTAGCTACTTCGGTCTGAATTGTTTTCAGAATATCATCTGCAAGCAGTTTATGTGTTATTATGGTTCTTCTTTGATCTGCAATTCTTTGCTCAGAAACATTTAAGTTCGGATATTTTAATATGAAATTATTATACATTTTCCTTCTGTACATAGTTAAATCTGTCTCTAATTTCGTTACTAAATAGTAAGTACGCATGATAAAACAGTTAATATCATCATCCCATTTCATGCGTACTCTTTCTTTACCGGCTTTGGTGGACGCAGGAAATAAGACGTTAGCCGCCTGCGCAACATCCATAGCTGGTTTATCTACAAAAGAAGGTGATGTTATACAACGTGACAGATGACAATTTCGCTTTGATCTCTTAGAATCGGCTGTAATATTTTTATCGGTGGGAGCCCGCCTGCTCAACTCCTCACCGCCGATGGTTCGCATGCTGGAGCACCCAGCATCGGCTCCAGGTGCGCCCCGGCGATCGCCCCCGGGAAACGGCCCAATTATACGATTTCTTAATCTTCTCTCCATAATAAATCTATACGGGTCGGGACCGTTAGTTCGACATCATTGTAATTGCAAGGTGTTATTTGCATCTGAAAAGTCACTACGGGATGTCTTAAGCCCCCCCACCACGGCAAGGTGGTCCCACGGGGGGTTATTATTATTTTTTATTTATTTTTTTCTCCTTTTGGGTTTACAACTCTTAGATCGGCTTTTAGCAAGATGCAAAGAGGTTGTGTTTTATAGGGCAAGATGCTTCCTCACAATGGCAGTTGTCCTTAGGATAACAGCTTTTTGAATATTGTTCCTAACGGACATTGGTAGGTCTAGCTTAGCAAGATTTTCATTAAGCTGCTGCGGTATTATTCCTGTAGTTGAGATTATGAGGGGAAGGACTTCTACTTCATCCTGAAGCCACATTTGTCTCACTTCTTCAGCAAGCGGTTGGTATTTTGTCTTTTTTTTCATTATATATTGCTGAACATTATGCGAGTTAGGAACCCCAATGTCTAACAGACAAGCCCGTTTCTCCTTTTTATAAAGAATTATAATATCTGGCCGATTATGGGGGACGGACCGGTCTGTTAGGACTGATCTATCCCAATATAGTTGAATGTTGTCATTTTCCAGCACGGGACTAGGGGAATATTTCCAGTACGGATTGTCATCCTTCAATAGATCATATTTTCGGCCCAGTGCTAGATGGATTATTTTGGCGACATCGTTATGACGCTGAGTGTATTCTGATGCAGCAAGAGCCTGGCACGAACCCGTGATATGTTGGATCGTTTCAGGTTTCTGATAGCATCGTCTGCATAGGTCATCTTCGACATTTGTTTTGGCTATGTATTTTAGGTAATTCTTTGTCGGAATTACTTGATCCTGTATTGCTATCATAAAACCCTCAGTTTCTGCAAACAGTTCCCCGCGGCGCAACCAACAGGTCGACGCTGCAATATCAACGTGAGGGCCTCTAAGCTCGTGGGCAAACCTTCCATGTAGTGGTTTTGAGGCCCACTGGTTAAGTTTGGCCTTAAGGTATTCGGCATCAGCAACCAAGGGCTCAACTTCTTTAGAATGAAGAAGATCTAGTGGAGTATAGCCATTATCCGCTAAAGTAACTGTTTGGTGTAAGGGAGACGACTCTTTGCTGAGAAAGTAATTTTGCAAGTTTTTTATTAGCTTGGAATAAAGCCGCCTTAGGTCAATGAGACCTCTTCCCCCTTCAGCTCTTGGCAAAGTTACTCGTTCAGTAGCGGATTTAGGATGATGGAACCGATATTTTGTCAATAATACACGGGTAGTTCTCTCAATATTCCCGATATCGGTGTCTGTCCATTTTACAATTCCGAAGGTGTAAGTTATTGTTGGCATTGCGAAAGTGTTGATTGCCTTGAAGATGTTTTTGCTCTTAAGACCCGTTCTGAGAATTTCTTTGAGCCTACGGTAGTATTCTTTACATATCCGAGATTTTATTTCCTTGTGGTCGGTTCGAAGAGTTTGGAGTAAACCAAGATATTTGTAATTGTCATCATCATGTTATTATTATTATTATTATTATTATTATGGGGTATTTGTATAGTTTTCTCATCTGGTTGGGCTGTATAAATATATAATTGTAAATGAAAATGATAAACTTACATAAATATCAATAAAATAAAATAAATACATAAAAATTACATAAATATATAAAAACCCAACCAGATGGAAGCCCTCGGCAGGGGAGACCAAACGGCCGAGGGTTAGGGAGAAAGGGAAAGAAACCGGCGGACGATGCGGGCGGTATCGAGGAGCACCGCTTTCTGCATTTGAGCTTGGAGCGATCCGTCACGGAGTCCCAGTCGCCTCAGATGACCCGAGAGGCTGACTGGGATTAACCCGTTCGCAGAGACGACCACAGGAATAATTTCGGCCGGCAGACCACCCCACATGTCGGTCACCTCGTGAGCCAGGTCCAGATATTTTGTCAACTTATCTGTTTCGGCTTTCACGAGGTTCTCGTCATAAGGAATGGTAATGTCGACCAAAAATATCCTTGACTGTGCCCGGTCCATCAGCACAATATCAGGCTTATTCGCAAGAATAGTCCTGTCCGTGATGATGGCCCGGTCCCAGTAGAGTTGGCGCGGTCATTTTCGAGCACGGCTTCCGGCAAGTAATTATAATATGGCAGTTTCCGATCCACGAGACCGTATTTCAGAGCGAGCTCCTGGTGTAGAATCCTGGCTACTAGGTTGTGTCTGTGCAAATACTCAGAGTTAGAAAGCGCCGAACAACCGGAGATGACATGCCTAAGTGACTCACCGGGATGGCGACAAGCTCGACAGATGTCGACGGCGCCATCCTTTAGGATGTATCTCCGATAATTGTTGGTCTTAATAACCTGATCCTGTATCGCACAGACAAAACCCTCGGTTTCCCCAAAGAGGTCACCGAAACGTAGCCAGTGAAGGGAGGCGACTGTGTCTACGCAAGGCTCATGTAGAGCCTTGTAGAACCTCCCGTGGAGCTCCTTTTCCTTCCATACGGTCTCCCGGTCGGAAATGCTCTGTACTGCCGGGTCTTGCCATTGCTCGTTGGCTAAGGATAGAGGGGTAAGTCCTTTATCACAAGAAATAACGTCCCTATAGAATGGATCATCCGCTCTCGTCAGAAAGTAATTACGGAGGCTGCACACTTCGCGATTATGCATGGTAAGCGCGCTTAAAAAGCCGCGCCCACCATGCTTCCGCGGCAAGTACAGCCTCATTACTGACGATCTCGGATGATGCATCCTGTGGGACGTCATTATAGTGCGGACTTTTCTGTCCAGAGCGTTCAGTTCGGTCTGAGTCCACCTGAGCATGCCAAAGGTATACATGAGAACAGGCATGATCCAACCGTTATATGCATGTGTCTTATTAACGCCCGACAAAAGACTGTTGAGCACTTTTGTCAAGCGTGCATAAAACACACCGCAAACTGACCGTTTCATGTCCGCCTCATCGATACCTATGTTTTGTGACATACCCAGGTATCGGTATGTTTCAGCCTCGGATAGGGTCTTTATGTTGATGGGCATAGATAAGTCTATGCCCTCAGAGTTAGCAACCCTACCCCTTTCGACATGGAGGATCGCACACTTATCCGTCCCCAGCTCCATTCTAATAGAATTGCTAAAATCACAAGTGATGTTTAGCAATTCCATAAGATGAGAGCGACTGGAGGCGAATAACTTGAGATCATCCATATAGAAAAGGTGGGTCACTTTTGTACCTCCTCTCCGAAGCTGAAATCCCCTCCCGGAACCCTCCAGTAAGGTACTAAGAGGGTTCAGAGAGAGGCAGAACCAGATTGGACTCAGACAATCGCCCTGGAAGATACCCCTTCTTATCCTTATGTGGTTCTCCGCAGCCGTCATCCGCTCGCCTAGATGACAAAGGATCGTACTCCACTGCCCCATACACTGCCCGAGGAAGTCTCGAACTGTACAGTCAACCTTGTACAGCTCGAGGACCCTCTTCAGCCATGTATGAGGCACCGAGTCGAATGCCTTTTTGTAGTCTATCCAGGCGGCGGAGAGGTTCCGACGGTTGCGTTTAACCACTTTGCCAATGACCGCGTCAATGAGGAGTGGTTCCTTGGTTCCACGACCACCGCCCCGACATCCATTTTGAGCGCGCGACATCACCTGATTTGAGTTCAGGTGACGAGTGATTCTCGCGCTCAAAATGGATGTGAGTGTCTTGTATATGGTAGGTAGACACGTTATGGGGCGGTATTTGCTCGGGTCTGTGGAATCTCGGTCTTTAGGAACCAGATGAGTGATCCCAGTAGTGAAGAGGCTCGGGAGCGACTTTTGGTCGAGAGCCTCTTGAAACTGTCGGGCGAGAACAGCGTGACACACCACGAACCCCTTCAGCCAGTAGTGATGCAGTCCGTCGAGTCCCGGACTTTTCCAGTTCGGGGCCCTACGGACCGCCTCAGCTACGTCATCCGGCGTAATGATGACGGGGTCCATGGGCGTAACATTCGCACACTGACTCGCCACAACTTCCGTCCAAGGGCCCTCACTGTGGTTTACGGGCTCTGACCACAGGCCGCGCCAGAATGCGATAGTGTCGGCCTGATTCGGTGCTGGGCCCGTTCCACGTACCATTGATCGCTCCAATGATTCATAGAGCCTCTTCTGATCACTCTGGAAGAGACGATTCTGGTTGAACCGTGTTGACCTCTCGGTATATCGCCGAATCCGCTTCCCCCAAGCAGCGATTCTATGCTTCAGGTCGTCTATGCGCTCCGTCAGTTTTTGCGTTATATCCGGCTGGGACAAACTGATGTTTGTCCCAGCAAACGCCATCCTGACGGTGCGCACAATTCTCGGCCTATTATTGCCCGACCTGAAGCTTATCAGCCTGCCGATGAGGGCCCTTGCCTTTGCGATACGGTCCTCAATTCTTCTTCTCCAGGCTGGGATGGCGCTACTTTGTCTAGTAGCGCGTCCAGCCTTGGGAAGTTTGGCGCCAATAATACGGCAAACTGCCAGTGCGGCGCCAAAAAGAATTGAGTCCGTCTCGCAAAGGTCCCGGCTGGCTTCCAAATAGGTCACCAGCATTGGGTTGAGAGCCCTCACGACAGCCCGATTCCGCTTGCTTAGGGGTATACGGGGAAGTCGCGGTCGATTCTCGAGAGGCGTACTGCGCGTTTCCCTAATCGCCTCTTCCACTATGCTCCTCATTTGCTCTAGTTCTGGGGCGACTATTCCATCGTCGCCTGAGTCAACTACAAGGAGATCAACGGCGGCATCTACATGTGCGGGTTGCTCTGCAACTCGTAGAGCCGCATCTCCTGTCGTAGCATTTTCATTCGACAAAGGAATAGCCTCACGTCGTAGCCGTTCGAGTTCGGCGTCATCAAATATTTTTGAGCGCATGATGTACCGAACTCGGTCTGCCAGATTTTGCTCGGTAACGGTAATAGATGGCTCCAGCTCAGCAAATAGTCGGTGCATCCTAGCCCGATACCCAAAACCTCCAATTTCTCTCCCTTTCGCCCCAAAATACGCCCGCAATGCATTTTTATTCATTTGCATTGACCAACGCATGCGGCGTACTCCACCAGTGGCGGGTGCTGATTGCTGGGCCAACGAAGACCCTGCCAACACCAAGCCAGCTGGTGGGGATGATGGATGCGAGGGGCTGCTGGGTGATCGTGCAGCACCTCGCGCTCGACTGGCGGTTCGCATGCTGCCGCGTCCAGCGCCAGCTCCAGACGCGCCCTGGCGACCTCCAGGCAGCGGCCCTTTGCGCGTATTTCTTAGTTCCATCATCCATTACTTGGGCGTCAGTTAACGGGAGACGCCCAGACCCGGCACCGTTTCATGGTGAGGCCATGTGCACAATCGGGCCTTTGCACCTCCAATTTTGCCGAGGCACGGCGCTAACACCTCTTGGCAAGGTGCTGACTGACTGCGCTGACGTAGCAGTTTTGTCACATAACCGTTACGTCAGCGGGCGATGGGGTCGTCACTTCCCTACGCCTACTTATTATTATTATTATTTTTATATCTTTATTTTTTCTAGCCTTGCGGCCGTTATTAATGCTAATTACGGGTGTTCACCAAGTAAAAAGCATATGGGCGTTTTATTAAGTAGTGTGTTCTGGGATATTGGGCGCAACTTCGTTTTCATCTATTTGTAAAAATTTTCTCACAATGCGGCACGTATTTAATATGGCGGCTTTCTGTAATTGTATGTATTTATTCTCTTTTATATTTAATAGTTTCAGGCTGTGGTGAAGATGTTTTGGGATAACTCCTGTGGTTGATAACACAATCGGTACTATGTATGCTTTTTCTTGTTTCCAAATTCTGCTAATTTCGTCTTGGAGATCTGTATATTTGTGGATTTTTTCTGTAATTGTCTTTGTAATATTATGTGTGTTAGGTATAGCTATATCAATGAGGTATGTGATTTTATTAAGTTTATCTTGTAGTGTAATGTCTGGTCTATTATAATGTATTGTTTTGTCAGTTAGAATGGCGCGGTCGTAGTATAACTTATGTGTTGTATTTTCTAGAACGGTGCTTGGGATATATTTATAATAAGGTGTAATAGTGTCTTGTATGAGGTTATGTTGAATAGCAAGAGTTTGATGTATGATATTAGCTACCTGGTTATGTCTATGAGTGTAATCGGTTTGGGCGAGATGGGGGCATGCTCCAGTTATATGCTGAATGGTTTCAGAATGTATGTGGCACTTTCGACACTTATCATCTAATACAGTGGGGTCTTTAATGATATATTTCCTGTAATTTCGAGTATTTATAACTTGGTCTTGAATTGCGATAATAAAACCTTCAGTTTCGGGGAATAAAGAACCTATTTTTAACCATTGATTTGACGCAGCTTTATCAATTAAGGGTTGTTCCAGGTCATGATAGTGTCGGCCGTGCAGTACTTTTTGTTTCCATGCTTCTTTTAAAATTTGCTCTGGGTTTGTAACTAAATTATGGGGTCTTTGTAAAGTAGTTTGATGTAAGTTTAGTGGTGTATAATTGAGGTCATTACATTGGACTGCTTTGTGTATTTCACTCGTATGAGATTTTTGATAAAAGAAATTTTGCAATCCGTGTACTTGTTTTTGCCATAGGTTTTGTATATTTATGAGTCCTCTGCCTCCGTTGTATCTCTTTATTGTTAACCTTTCTATAGCCGATTTTGGGTGGTGGTAGTTGTGTTTTGTTAATATTGATCGTGTGGTTCTCTCTATAGAATAAATATTGGTTTTGCTCCACTTTACTATACCGAATGAGTAGGTAAGTACTGGTATGGCGTAAGTATTCACAGCTTTTATTAGGTGTTTTCCAGACAGTTTAGTTTTGCAGATGTTAGTTAATCTTCTTTTATATTCATTAATGAGGTTTTCTTTTATTGTTCTGTGATCTAAGCTTTTGAGCTGGTGAAATCCCAGATACTTATAAACGTCATTCGGTTCCATGGCTGTTATTATCTGATTTTCATTGTCATCTATTGCGTAATCTCCTGTATGTATCTTACCCTTTATTATATGGAGGGTCCTACATTTGTCTAATCCAAATTTCATATTGATATCTCGGCTAAATTCAGCAGTAACATTTATTAGTTTGTCCATTTCTTTGTAGGTTTTTGTATATAGTTTAATGTCGTCCATGTATATTAAGTGAGTTATTGATGTATCGGTGTTACCATGTTTAAGGTGATATCCTGTGCCCTGAATGTTTAGGATATGAGACAGAGGGTTAAGAGCAAGACAAAACCATAAAGGGCTCAAAGAGTCACCTTGATAGATGCCTTTTTTTATCGATATTTCTCTGGTAATTATAGTGTTAGGATGACTATTAAGATAAAGGGTAGTTTTCCAACGTGGCATTATGAATTTAAGGAATTCAATTAGACTGTTATTAATTTTATAAATTTTAAGTACTTCAATTAACCAGGAGTGAGGTATGCTATCGAACGCCTTTTGATAATCTATAAAAGTACAATGTAGATTTCGTTTCTTGGTAGCTGCATGTTTGTGAATAACTGAATCAATTATCAGTTGCTCTTTGCACCCCATGTGGCCGCGCCGACATCCTTTCTGTTCTTCAGCAATTATGTTATGTGTCTCTGCGTGTGTTCTGATTTTGTAAGTGATTGCTGATGTAAGTATTTTGTAAATTGTAGGTAAGCATGTTATAGGTCTATATTGAGATGGTTGTAATGAATTTTGGCCTTTAGGAAGCATATGTGTTATTCCTTTAGTTATAAACTGGGGTAAATCTTGTTTTCGATATATAATTTCTGTTAAGTTTTTAGCTATACATTTATGTAAGATTTCTAATTTTTTGTACCAAAAGTTATGAATTTTATCTATACCAGGCGATTTCCAATTATGTAATTTATATGTTATGTTTCTTATATCTTCAGGTGTAATTTCCTCAAATTTCATTTCCTCTATTGCTTCCCATCGAGCTTTTTCTTCTAATATCCATTTCGCTTCTGTATTGTGAGTGACTTGAGTCTCCCAAATATTTGACCAAAAGGATTCTAACTCCTCTTTGTTCGGTGTATCATGGTGTTGTCTATCTATGTTGTCTGCTGTTGTGTTTCTTAAGCCTGCATTTAAATTTCTGTAAAACATTTTTTCGTTATTTATGAATAAATTATTGTCCTGCTTTCTCTGTAGTGATTTTTTATATCTTTTAAGTCTATTACATTTAAGGGCTAATTTTTGCTTTAGGGTATCAAGGAATTCTTCCGGTCTGCTATTGTTGCTTTCATGTCTTGTGTGTAAACTTGTGTTTTTAAATATCGCTGTAACTCTATCCACTATCTTCTTAGATCTTCTGTTCATAAAAATGTATTGTGTTAGTTTACCTATATCTGAGCGTAACTTATTTATATCTCTTTGTAATCGAATCTGCCAGATTGGTGTAGTATCCTGTTTACGTTTTGTGAGCCTATCATTATTATCATTATTAGTAATTTTGTATCCTAATTCTTGAGATATTACAAATGCAGTACAGTAAATAATTGTGTGAATATCAGTAATTTTTGAGGTCTCATGTATGTATTGACTCAAAATGTTGTTATTAAATATGTGTATTAGTTTTAAGAGTTGTCTGCTATATTTAAGCTTTGGGAGTTTAGGTCGCACTGTTGGGTCTATTCCAGCATATTGTAAGATAGCGGTTTGTAGTTTTTCCCTAAGTTGTGATTTCATTAAATCGTTATCTATCTCATCTACGACTGGTGTTTCTATTTCGTTTTCAATTATCATGGTGCTTGTTACTAGGGTATCTGTTTGAGTGGATATGTCTGACATAAGATAACAATTTCGGTACATTGGTGTGCCTCTAATTAATGGATTTTGTGTCTGTAATTGCATGTCTGGTACCTCTATCATTAAGTTTGTCGATTGCGAATGCGTGTTATTTTTATATTGAGTGCTAGGATGGTGAGAGGAATTGTATGATTGTAGTTGTTTACATTTTGCCAACGTTGATATTGCGGTATATGAGTCTTTGTGTGTCTTTTCTTCTTCAATAAATATATTCCTTACTTCTTCTTGTAATCGACTCAGGATTTCGTTACTTAATAGCTTATTACGTACTATTACTCTTCTTTGATCAGATAATCTTTGTTCTGAGACATTTATTCCTGGGTACTGTTCCGTAAATTTTTGGTGAAGAAGGGTTCTATATGTGGTTAAATCTGTTTCTAACTTCGTGATATAGTAATATGTGCGCATAATAAATGTATTGACTTCAGATGTCCATTTCATGCGCATCCTGGGCTTTCCTGCCTTTGTGGACGCAGGTAGAAAGGCCTGAGCAGCCTCCTGCGCAACATCAGAGGTAGGGATTACGGATTCTCTATTATCTTCAGTTACTAGTGTAAGTGAGGGTGTATTTGAATCAGTACTTGGGTTGCACGGTTGTAATGTAGGAGAAGATATGTTTTTGGGTAAGTTTAAGTGTATTTGTTTGGCTGTAGCATTTTCGGGTGACCCGGTGGGAGCCCGCCTACTCAACTCCTCACCGCCGACGGCTCGTCCACTGCAACACCCAGCGTCAGCTCCAGGTGTGCCCCGGCGATAACCCCCGGGTAGCGGCATTAAACGTTTACTTTTTAATCGTGTCTCCATGGTTTGAATGGGTTACCTTTGCCACGTTGGCCACTCCAGTAATAGAAATGTAGTGTTGCCCGCCCCCCACGTGTTCGGATGTTCAGAACAGGACGTGTGGTTGGATTTTATTATTATTATTATTATTATTATTATTATTATTATTATTATTATTATTATTTGGGGTATCTTTAGTTTTCTCATCTGGTTGGGCAGTATAAATATATAATTATTATTATTACTATGTGAGTTTTTTTGAAGTAACTTATATGACAAGAATAGTTGTTCCTCTTCCCCTCGGGCTTCAGTGCACATTGGACGTCTTTCTTACACCAATTTTATTATAATAGTTTTTCAACTTAATATTAGTTAAATATATCGAGCTACCAGCAAGGCAGTGCATAAAGAGAGCGTTGAACGTTAACTGCAGTGATGAGGCGTGAGCAGGATATTTTTGACAACAAGACAAAAAATAAAGGTTCCCGAGCCAAGTGAAGATTCGTCTTCGTTAATGTGGTAAATACTCCATATTTTTAATGATTTTAACTAGCAACAGAACCAAAAGATTGAAACTTTATTCACATAAATTAATGAGTTCAAGCATATTGAAGGATCCTCCAAAATCATTTTTGTACCGAAATACTTAATAACAAGGGCAAAAAGATTACACTATTTAGCCAGATAGTTCGCGAAGTCTCACAACTACGATAGTTGTTGGACTTCTTATGGAAAAATATATCTACCCAAGAAAGGCGAGATGCAAAAATTCATATTGAAAGTGAAGAAGATCTATCAAAACTAAAGCAATGACTATGTATATTTTTAATGTTATTTTATTTTAAATTATTAGTCTTAAGTTTTATTGTTAATTTCATACAGGGTATTTTTAGAACGCTCCCGAAAACTAAGACAGACGACAGTACCAACTATACCGTTGATGATGGGTGGAATATAAAATCGATCCTGATGAAAGAAAAATCATCTTTTCACAACGTTTTATTAGTTCTCTATCATGTTAGTACAGCTAAATGAAACGATAAATTCAGCAGTGGAATGACTGAATTGATATCAGCTGACTAGAGGTCAATGTACGCGCGAACGCGAATTCGCGCGGCCCGCAACTAGCGGGCCATACCACAATACCTAAAAATTTACAACACTTGTCTAAATACCTAACTTATCTATTTAACCTATTTTTTTGCCACTGTGCTTGTCTCCATGTAGCCACTTTAATCCGAATTTACAGGTTAAATAACCCAAATAACTGGTTCGATTCCCCGCTAATGAAAAAATACTTAAATGAAATGTAACCAAGGTTAGAGTCATGCGTTTTTATTCATCGTGTAGGTGCGTTTATTATTCTCATGTATTCAGTTATGTACCTTTTCAGATTATTTTAGTACTAAATTATTTAAAAAAATTGTTATAAAACAGCTCACCGCTCTAAATCCTCCGTGGTCTTATGAGATGCGACTCAAATTGTGCTCCATTCATTTCAAGGCAGATTTGGGCTCGGTGTTGCATCTCCTTGTGTGGTCCGTGTGGTCTTCGACAGTCCGTACGTAGTGTGTCGAAAACATCCATGATCCTTTGGCGCATTTCGTTAGCACTATCACACTCACGATTAAAAACCCTTTCTTTCACATACCCCCACAAAAAGAAGTCTAACGGGGTCAGATCTGGTGAGCGAGGTGGCCAAGCATCCAGCGATCATCAAATAATTCGGTGAGGCGCTCACGGACGAACCTCACGACATGTGGAGGTGCATCATCATGCTGGAACCATGTGCGGCAATATTCAGCCAACAATAGGTCGTCTAAAATGTCAACCAACTGTTCATTTATAAAGCTTAGGTATCGCTGTCCGTTAAGTCGCTGTGGCAGAAACACTGGTCCCAGTATGCGATCCTTAAATAAACCTGCCCACACGTTAACTGACCATCGGGTTTGGTGCCCGGTTTGTCGAACAGCGTGCGGGTTCACCTCTGAATACACGTGTGTATTTCTTCGGTTCCACATGCCGTTTCTGGTAAATGTCGACTCATCCGTCCAGATAATGTGCTCAATGGAACCAGGCACACGTTGTTGCTGGTCTAATAACCAACGGCAGAAAACTCGTCGGCGGTCGTGATCGCCGGTAACTAAAGTTTGCACTTTGTGCAATTTGTATGGACGCATTCGGTTACGCTTCAACACTTTGTGCACTGCACAGTATGACACACTTGTTCCATCCCGACGTCTTAACAATTTAGCGATACTTCATGTAACTAGGTTCCGATACCTAACATGTTACCGTATTCACGAGTACTATAAACGTACGCATAAGGCATTATTAAAACAAAAAAGAAACAAAAAACGTAACAACAAGAATAATACCAACACGTAATCACCAGTAATAACAATAAGAATTTAATAAACAAAACGACTGAACTGTCGCTCACGCACGCGTGTACAAAATCAACACGGAACTGTCTCAAAAACTAAAATTAATAACGAACCCCGCCAAAACTGAAACCTACTGCGTCACAGCGTGAGGCGACACCAGCCAGCCGGGTTAGTTATTGTTTTGTTTCGCACCGAGCTAGATACAGGTCGACAGTGGAGGGAGTGTGGGTATAGTCGCGTTCTAAAGTACTACATGGTATTGGGCTATTGTTTTATAATATTATAGTAATTAATTGTTTTATTGTAGAATCATAATAGGTGTTTTACTAGCTACTTAGAACTTTGGAAGAGGTTGGAATTAAAAATGGATAATGTTTACTTGAGCATTATTTGTTATTTCTATCGTAAAATATAAAGTAGTTTGTAACAAGAAAACTTAAGCTAAGGGTGATACGCCGTCCATTATGTCATCTTGGGTCACATGGAAGCCAGATTTCGATAGTGTGTTGCTGTTACTGGATAGTACTTCATCATCACTTTCATCTTCGCTTGAAGTTCCGTCATCAGGTCGATCACATGGTAATTTTTTCGGTATTCTTCCTCAACACTTTTAACTTTACTGTACAATTTTCCCCATTCACCTTCTCCTGTCATATTTACCTTTTCGTTCACTAGTTCAGTCATAAAACAATAGATATAAATAATTTTTCTTCCTTCCTTCCTTTTTAAAACCATCGTCACTAGTCGCAAAGTAAGCTGTGTATGCGACTGAATTTTGGAAGCGAACAAAGCGCGGGAACCAATAGCATGCGGGCACAGTAATACTGGCGGATTGTTCCCCCGTCGCGCCTCCTTCGTACCAGTCACTCATAAATCACTCACTGCCCAGGTTCAAGGCCGGCGGTCTTTTTTCAGCGTTCGCGCGTTCATTGCCCTCTAGTCAGCTGAAAGCAATTTCACTGCTGGTTTTACGTTTCAGTATTTTCGTGATTTTTTTTATGAAATTAACGTTTCAATTAGCTGTACTAACATGATGAAGCATGAATAAATCTAATAAAACGTTGTGAAAAGATAATTTTTTTTCATCATAATCGATTTTATATTTCACCTATCATCAAAGGTATAGGGGACAGAAGTGGACTGAATGAATGTAACTGTTGCAAGTGGACTGTATGACTGACTAAATTACTGAGGTATACTACGCTAGGGGACTGCTTAAAGGAAAGATGGTACTGTAGACTATACTGTATCCCAAATATTTACAAATGCGTCACTAATAAACTATATACAGAGAGGGGAGTCCTAACTCTTCAATCTTCTCTTGATTTCTCTTGATTTCTTCACTTGCTGTTGTCTTCGAGTGCCGCTTCCGAAATGAACAGCTCACAGACCAAAATGCCCTTCTTATATCTCGCAAGAGAGCGTCTCAGTATGTGAGTAGAGTCGTGAGGCGATGCCGCGCGCTGATTGGTCGGCGACATCGCGTGATCTGTTGCCGGTGTGCGTGGTGCGCGGGGCGCAACGGGGCATGAAAGGGCTACGGGGCGGCGGCTCCCTTCGCCGTCCGTAACAAAAGGTATAGTTGGTTCTGTCGTCTATCTTCGTTTTCGGAAGCGTTTCAAAAATACCCTGTATAGTACACTTATTTTATTAATCAATATATACACAAAACACATTTACACTACTTAAAATACACTTTTAATTCTGTACTTTTATATATGATTTGTCAATTAATATTATGATTATGATACATATGTTATATTTGAGTTGCTTTATGTATACTATTAGAATTAAGAGAAGGATTTACCTAATATTTTTGTTCCTAAATATAAAATATATATTTAGTTCTTAAGTATTCATGCACCTTAAAACTAAGTTTTAATCAGTTTTTGCGTTAAATTCATGACGATAGATTCTACGTGGTAGAGCCATTCTTTTTACGTAGTAGAGCCATACTGCAGCTATATTAGTAGTATAGTTGTAGCACGAATGGGTCGGTTCGACCGAGGAAGGACCACGCTCTCACAGAATACCAGCGTAAAATAGCAGCTCAATGCTGCTGTGGTTCGTTTGGTGAGTGTAGAGAAACGGAGACCCTTTTTACTGGAAAAGAGGCATTCCATATTAGTCCTCACGGGTGGCAACGAATCTGCATTTTGATTCGCAAACGGAGGATAAATGTAGATGTCTATGGGCCACAGCAACCACTTACCATCAGGTGGACTGTGTGCTCGTTTGTCACCCTATTCTATAAAAAAATACTTGTTTAAAAAATATTACAAAAGGCGAAAATATAAGGAATATTATAAATGATTCTTCAAGACAGCGTTGTCACCATTTTTGAAGAACAAGAACACGGCACATCTGCTCCACGCCTCCGGTGTAGTGCCATGTACCATGGAGGACGGAATCAAAGAGCCTCTGAAGGACTTCGAGTAATGCTTTTCCACTCGCTTTTAGAAGCTCCGCTGTAACTCCATCCTCGCTTGGAGCCTTGCCTTTTTTAAGTTGCTGGAGAGCCATTCTAATCTCGCTCAGACTGACGTCCGGGATATCACCGGATAGTGTCGGCTAACATTTGCACTTGGGTCGTTACTCACACTTGTGTGTGGCTCCAAGAATGACGTGTACAGCTGCCCATAGAACCTCTCAATCGCACTCAAACTGTCAGGTGTCCCGGAAACGATGCTGCCACATTCGGTCTTCATCTTCGACAGTTGGCTCTTTCTGGCAGACAGATCTCTAGCAAAGATTTTGGAGCCCTGGTTCCGCTCGATCGCATCTTCAATACGAGCAGTATTAAAGTTGCGTAAGTCCCGCCGCACGCATTTGGAGAACTGTCTGTTTAGGTGCGTGTATTGCATGAACAGTTTCTACGAGCTTATCATTCATATCGCCCTATACTGCCCTGTAATACTACTGTATTGCAATCTTCTAGGCGCTGAAAACGGTTTTGTAGCTCGAGCTGAAAGATTTCAGGACTTTGGATTAGAGCACGAGGAGGAGGGAACGTTGACTTGATTAGACGTGACCTCTCTAAATTAACGCTTAAGTACAGTGTGCCTCTAACCATTCTGTGATCACTGCCAGTTTTCACCCTCGCGATTACTGAGACATCACTGAACAGTTGTCGTCTGGTCGTCATAATGAAGTCAATCTCATTATTTGTCGAACCGTCAGGGCTTGACCAGATCCACTTCCTGTGGAGCCGCTTCTGAAAGAAAAGGTTTATCATAAAGAGTCTCTCTTTATCCATGAAGTCGGCTGCTGGCCCCGTGGGTTCCGTTGCCCTTATCCGAATTTCCCTCCTTTCAGCTTACCGTTCTCTCTTGTGCCTAGTTTTGTGTTGAAGTCTCCCATTAAAGTCGTAAAGTGGGTTTTGGAGGACTCCATGGCTCTAGAGACATCCTCATACATTTTCTCTACCTCCTCATAGGGATGTCCCGAGGTTGGTGCATAAACTTGTATGACCTTCAGCGAATACCATTTGGTGATTCTGAGTATAAGGTATGTAATCCTTTTCGACATACTTCCAATATTTACACAACTTTGTTAACGAGAGACTTGACGGACCACAAATCCAACACCTCCTTAGGACAGATGGTCGTCCTTACGGTAATAGAACAAGTTACCGGATTCGAGGATTACCGTGTCCTTCCCCTCTCTTCGGACCTCTGATAATCCTATAATATACCGGCGCAACTTGTCTATCTCTTCTTCCCTGCTTATGCCTAAATTTGGTTATGTTGAACACCGTCCAATTGCGTTCGAGCTGTCGCGTCACCCGATGGTATTTAGGTGAGATAAGCGCCGAGGTGGGGCGGCCGTGTGCGGCTTGCAGTGGCTAGACGCGTGGGCGATGACGAGGGAGTTGCCCACGGGCCGTGAAGCGGGGAACCCACGTAGCTCGTTTATTGCGGCCGAAGTTCACGCGATCGTTGTCGGGTCCAGATAGTTAGATTAAGTGCTTGTTACTTCGTTACGTGGATATGTGAATTTTGCAATATTTAATTTGTTCGGGGATGCGCCGCTCCGCCGTTACCATGGTCGCCACCGTAGCCTAGCCTAAATACTTGCTAATTAAAAGTTACTTTTAATTAGTCTAGACCATGAGACCACTGAAAACCTTTCATATACATAGCTTTAATATTGGATAGATCATGAATACACACACACAGATACACACACCCACACATACACACACACACACACAGGCGCGCGCACGCGTGCACACATGCACGCACGCACGTACGCAAATACACACACACACCCACACACACCCACACAAACCCACACACACACAAACACACACACATATATATATATATATATATATATATATTTGCAACGTGGTAGAGCCATGCTATTTTAGTAGTAAGTATAGTAGTAGCACGAATGGGTCGGCCTGACTGGGGAAGGACCACGCTCTCACAGAATCCCAGTGTAAAATGGCAGCTTGATGCTGCTGTGTTTCGTATGGTGAGTGTATACAACCAGATACCCATTTTACTGTAAATGAGATATTCCATCTTAGCCCTCACGGGTGACAACGCATCTGCATTTTGATTTGTAATCGAGGATAGATACTCGTAGTCTATGGACCGCAGCAACCACTTACCATCAGGTGGAATGTGCTCGTTTGTCACCCTTATCTTACAAGAAAGCACAAAAGTAACTAATATTACAATATCATGTCTCTCATATGTTAATCATACAAACAGGATGTTAAGTTATGGTGATAGTATCCTGAGGAAGAACGAACAACGAAGCCTGTGTTACGGATCACAAGAATCTTCCTTGTGATCCGTAGCACAGGCTTCCGTCTAGTACAGACACCAGACTCTCAGCCCATAGTGTACATTTTTTATACTTGTAAGAGTAAATAAAATATATTAATATTATATGAAAACGGCGACAGTGGGCATAGTCGTAAGGATCGATAATACATCCTCCATCCCATCCATAAAGATCGGGATACGTCAATTTAGTAGATTGCATGCTGGTATTGTGTCATAATCTAGAGTAAAAAAATTGGACCATAAGGTTCATATTAATTATACCGGATTTGGAATTGATGAATGCATGGTAAATAATTGGGTTCAAATTATCATAAATGGAACACCTTTGATTAAAATAGATCCTAAATTATAATAGTTATTGAGATATTTTAACTTAAAGTTGAGAGAAAAAATGGTCGAGGAAAACACTGTAAGCTCTCATGAATATATCGACTGGATGCTCAGAGAATGAACTGACGTTCAATACACAAAAATCGTTGAGTAGATCAAGAGTATATATCCTTGCTGCTAACCTCATGCATTCAAAAAGCAGACTAAATCCCAGTCTTGGCTGAAAAGCACCGCTACAGATTTCGAAGTTGTTCTAAAAGTTCTAAAACTAAATAAATATTCCAAATGTTGCTTATACATAAATATGTATGAACAAACAGAGAAACTAACACACAAACTTTAATAATAATTCTTAAGTCACAATATTATTTAATACTATTTTGCAACTATGATGGATATAAATCTATTATTCAGTTGTTTAATAACTAAAGTTCATTACTTTAGTTATTTTGTATTTAATATTAATTTTAGTTTTTGTAAAATAAAATTGAAACTTTTATCACAAGCGTCAAGATATTCTAAATAAATAAAGAGACACTAGCTGGTTATTAGTAGCTTTTATTCTCTACAAAAGATACTTATTTTGCAGTTAGTTTTTATTCCTAAAGAAATTTAAGTGTTTTTCTACTACTAAATGTAAGAATTAAGTGAAACTACAAAAATACTAATAAAATATGATTAAACGTAATAAACTGTTCTAATTTAAATTATAAGTTTATAAGGAAAAACTTCTGGAAAAGCCACAGGATTTTTAATATACTTTTTTCATACTTTGTTATACAAACACAATTAAATAAAAATTACGAGCTTTGGCACATAATTTTTCTCTGGTCCTTGTATATTATGTGATTTGTTGCTGCTATAAAAGTGATTTACTAAAACCAATTGAATATAAATATTTTGTAAAAACGATACCGTAAAATCGAAATCAAATAACATCAATTTCGAGTAATTTGATTTATATCAGCCATCAAACTAATGTGTCCTATATGACTCTCGTATCATCGGCTGTATAACAATTGTATTCACGTTAGTTAGGAGTATTAACGCGAAATTATTACAAGTATAAAAATGAAGAGTAACAAAGTTGCTCAGAAAACTACGCCTCTTGCAGGGTCTGCCAAGTATAATAACTTTTTAGTAACGTTTAATGTCGCACATCGACTAAAATATTTAATTGATACAGAAATATTATTCGGAGTTAATCGTATATATTTACTTGACTGTAGCAAAGCTAAGTTCTGGACAACCCAATTGTACATACCGTTTTTACTGGCTGTAATAATTTACTTGCTTATATTTACTAGCTCGTACAGTGCAACTTATAATGTGGTTAGAAATACATCTTATGTGGAGTGTGTACTATTATCTATTAGTGCAACGTACTTACAAAGAAAAAAGTTGTCAGATTATTTTAAAAATATGAGTACATTCGACGAAAATTTTCATTTAATTAATCAATTGATTTCTCCTAACCCTAAAAAATCTTTTATTTGTGTTGGGGTTATTATTATTAGTGTAATTGTGGAGTTCCTTGCTCTCGCTTCTTTTGGAACCGAAGATTTAATTTTTTCTGTATACGTTATTTACTTTTGTAATTTAATTCATGAAATAGAAATGTTATTTTTCTGCACATTACTACATTCCATATTATTACGAATCCGCATACTTAAGACCTATGTTGCAAACTTATTTAATGTTAAGGAATACACAACGGAAAGTAGTAGAAAATCATATACAACTCAAGAATCTTCAAAAACAGTAAACTTCGATATAAATTTCTTGCATAAAAATTATGAATTATTACATAAGATGTCGGAGGAATTAAATTCAAGCATGAGTTTTTCTGTAAGTGTGATTTCAAAATGTGATTTTACGAAGAATAGCAAAACAAAATGAATTGTATTTATATAAATTGACTTTGTTTCAGATGATTGTAATGTTTTCCTCTTCAGGTATATCTACAATAATGTTATTAAAACATCTATTTCAAATGTTTCAAATCAATGAAATTACTCCGGTGGTTTAGTATCATCATATACTTCCTACTTTTTATTAGTATTTTAGATACGTTTCGAAAATTCATTAATATTAATGTTTTAAATATATTTTTAGCAATTGAACATCAATGTAGCATATGTAACAATACGGTGCCTCAGATTAACGATACTTATGATCATTCCTTGCTATTTATCAAACCATATATATTCACAAGTAGCTGTAATTCGGAAGATTCTTTATGATGCTTTGGATTTCAAAAAGCAAGGTACTAACCATTTTTGTCTTAAATTCATTTAGTGCCAGATAGTGTCAACATAATAGAATATATTAACCTATTTCGTTCAATTAGTTCAGTGAGTATCATATGAAACGGAAATGGATAATTTTGGAATTATCTCATGGCTTTTGACACACACGAGTACTATCTTGTATTTAATACCCAAACATAACATAAAATATCCAAATCCAAGTGGGTGTGTGCGATTTCTGCTACTGCAGAAGCTAATCTGCCTGGCAAGTATGGTGGATATGGCAAATTTATGAGGTTTATTTCCTTATTCGGACTGTTAAGTAATTAAATCGTAATAAAAAATATTAAAAAATAACATCAAGGCCTGCAAGACACCTGTGATAACCCTGATGTAGCAATTGTTCATACGCGGAGGTAGTTAATTAATATCAGGCGAGAATAAAAAAATATCACTTTCTTACTTATCCTATTGTATTTCTTTCTTAAGTACTTTAAATTACCGTAATAACTTATAGCTATATATACTTGGCTATCCCTGCCACACCAGAGAAATGATTAATTTCAGTTTTATGTGCTAATTTACCACGTGCTTGGCGGTCAAGGAAAACATCGTAAGGAAACTTGAATGTCTTAGAGATAATTTTTATTTATTTATTTATTACAAAAAGAGTTAAAGCATCATTACAAACCTACCAAGACAAGACCAAAAATTTAAAATATAAATCATTAAAATTAAAATTAATTAAACTTAATTTAAATTGTAAATATAATTAATAAAATATTACAATAAGTTTCTACCTTTGCTAGGCTGTGGTCTGCGTTTTTTCCCTCAATAATATTCAATTAAAAGAAAACAAAGGTGCAAACTTAAGCAGATTTGTCCTGGTGTATGGCACCTTAAAAGTGGAATGTGGGCGACGCCTAGTCACCGCCTTATCGGGCTAGCACAGCTGCAGTGCTCCAGTACTTCGAAGTGGTGCAGTTTGTCACGGAGCATACGTCACACGTACTTGCAGAGCGCGACATCACGCCTCACACCAAGCTGGCTGTACCCGACCATGCCAAACATGAACGAGCTCGGGTACATCAGCGTGTAGAAAGGATAGACGCCGTACTCTTTCAATTAAAGAAACTGCGTGAAATTATTTTTAATTTTTACCACCATGATTATATATGGTTTTTCATAAGGATCCCAAATAAATGCATTCATTTCTAGCCGGCTCCGAACAAGTGAACTTTATGGCACTTAAATTACGCTAGTACTATGAATGCAATGCAAATCCATGCAATTCCTCAGATTCGTAAATTTATGAAGGGCTTTTAGCAGATATTTACAATAAGCTTCATCATTCATCATCATTACAGCCCTTCACAAGTCCACTGCTTAACATAAGTCACCCCCAAGGAATGCCACAAAGCAGAGTCCTGAGCTACCTGCATCCATCGACTTCTTGCATGTCTTAATATGTCGTCACTCCATATAGTGGGGAGATGCCCTACACACCGTCCGCCGATAAGAGGCCGCCACTCGAGAATCTTTTTTCCCCATCGCTTGTCGGTTCTTCAAGCCATATGGCCGGCCCATTGCCACATCAAGTGTTGGGCAATGTCGGTCACTCTGGTTCTACTGCGGATATCCTTATTTTGAAGTTTATCATGCAGAGAAACTCCGAGCATAACGCCCTCCATAGTTCGGTGCGAGACCTTGAGCCTCCTTATCCAGCCAGCAGTGAAAAACCACGTCTCTGTTCAATAAGTCATCACTGGGAACACGCACTAGTTGTACAGTCTCGTTTTTAAGATTTAAGATATACCTGACGAGAAGATTAGCTGTAATTTCCCGAACGCTGCCCAGCTGAGTTGAATCCATAGATTGACTTCTCGGTCGAAGTTGTATTTACCTAGTTGGACTATTTGTCCCAGGTAAACATACTCATCTACAACTTCGACCTTGGTGCTCCCAAGAACTACCGGCATAGGACATTATACATGATCTTTGTTATGTCCATGTATATCTTAAGACATATCCGTTGGGAGACACTATTGAGAGCATTGAGCATAGTGCTTAGATTCTCCAACAATTCTGCCATAAGGACTATATCGTCGGCAAATCGAAGGTTAGTGATGTACTCGCCATTGATGTTAATACCGTATCCTTTCCAGTCCAGAAGCTTGAAAACGTCTTTCAAAGCAGTGGTGAGGAGTTTCGGGGGCATAAAATCACCCTTTCTTACACCTCTCTGCAGTTGGATGGGTTTCGTACTCTGGTTCTGTCTGTAAGCCATCGTAGCCCGAATGTACAAGCACTTTAGCACTTCAATATAACGACAGTAAACTTGGCACCGCTGGAGGGATTGCAGCGCCGCCCAAATTTCGACGGCATCAAAGGCTTTCTCATAGTCCACATATGACAGACATATTCGCAAATTGTACTCCTCGGACTTCTGTATAATTTGTCGAAGTGTATGTATGTGGTTTATGGTGCTAAAACCTTTTTGGAAACCGGTTTGTTCGGGAGGCTGTATGTCGTCGATTCTGCATGCGAGACGATTCGTAATGATTCTCGAAAACTGCACGTAGACGCGGCTCAGAAGGGAAATCGATGTAGTTCTTCAAAAGAGCGTTGTCGCCTTTCTTGAAGAACAAACGACCAACCGCTCAGATCTGTCTAAATACACCTCCTTGTTTTCCAAAATAATGGAATCCATTATAAACTGCCAGCTCATGGGGTACCTTGAGGATCACCAGCCGATAAGTGACCGCCAGTATGGTTTTCGTCGGGGTCGATCAGCTACTAATCTTCTCGTCTACCTGACCAGGATGTGCCAATAGATGGGCGGAGGTATTAAAGTCCAATGTGGAGGCATTGGCCGTTAGTTTCGACATAGCGTAGACCTACGATCGGGTCTGGCACAAAGTTCTTCTTTCAAAGCTCCCTTCCTATGGGCTTCCCGAGAAATTGTGCAAATGTATTACCAGTTTCCTTGCTGATGGGAGCATCAAGGTCGTATTAGACGGTGCATGCTCTGATTACAAGCCTGCTAACGCTGGTGCTCCACAAGGCTGTTCAGAGCGGTTCGAATCGTCGACGACCAAGTCCTTTCCGATCGGCTCGATTCACTGTTGCTACGTAGGGATGTTGTATCCCGTTGCATTTGCTATCGAATCTACCACGGAAAGTGCTCTGAGGAATTGTTGGGATTAATTTCAGAAGCGAAATTTCGAGAACGCACAACGCGTAAAAATTCACGATTCCATCC
The DNA here is from genome assembly GCA_963668995.1 of Parnassius mnemosyne. NCBI lineage: Eukaryota > Metazoa > Arthropoda > Insecta > Lepidoptera > Papilionidae > Parnassius > Parnassius mnemosyne. The sequence continues at coordinate 14,716,882 of CAVLGL010000002.1, read as the reverse complement.
TCACCATTTGGATGCTTGGCGGTCTACCACTGTGTGTTTTACTAGGAGTTTTCTTCCGCGTACAAATCCTCTGTGCAATTGTTTTCCATCGGAGATTTTTCTAGAACAATACGACTTAGGTACCTTCAAGAAAAGAGCTTACTCCTTTTCAAAAGGCTGTCAACGCAGCTGCAATTCCCCTGATGTTCACGTTATTCATGGGTTGCGGTAGTCACATACCATCATTTGAGTGGCATGCTCGTTTGCCCCCTCTTGTATATAAAGAAAAACAAGACGATCGCACTTCTGCTCCACGCCTCCGGAATAGTGCCACCATGGAGGACGGAATTAAAGAGCCTCTGAAGTCCAATGGGGAGGCAGTGGCCCTTAGTTTAGACATAGCGAGGGCCTACGATTGGGTCTGGCAAATGGATCACCAGTTTTCTTGCTGATCGGTGCATCAAGGTCGTAGTAGACAGTGTATGCTCTGATTACAAGCCTACTAACGTTGGTGTTCCACAAGGCTGCATGCTATCACCAACGTTGTTTCTTTTACATATCAATGATATTATTTTGCAAGCTGGTAACATGCATTGCTATTCAGACGACAGCACTGTTGATGACTAATACACCAGCCGTGCCAATATTTATCGGTAAAACGTCGCCGAGTACCGGGACAAATTTGTGTCTGAAGTCGAGTCTTTGCTGAAAAAAGTCTCGGATTGGGGGTGCCTAAATCTAGTCCAGTTCAATCTCCAGAAGACACAATTTTGCGCGTTTACCGCTTAAAATAACCCCTTTGTCGTATCTCCTCACTTTCACGGTACTTCAATAAAAGAGCTTACTCTTTTCTAATAGGCCGTCAACGCACCTGCAATTCCCCTGGTGTTCCTTTTATTCATGGGCGGTGGTAGTCACTTACCATCGGTTGAGCCGCATGCTCGTTTGCCCCCTCTTCTATATAAAAGAAACAAGACGACCGCACTTCTGCTCCTCGCCTCCGTTGTAGTGCCACCATGGAGGACGTAATAAAGAGCCTCTGAAAGACTTCAAGTACCGGTTTTCCACCCCCTTACAGAAGATCCGCTGCAATTCCATCCTCACCTGGGGCCTTGCCCTTTTAAAGGTGCTGGAGAGCCATTCTAATTTCGCTTAGACTGACTATAATAGTGTCTGTTAAGACTCGCTATTTGATCGTTACTGACACTTGCGTGTGGTTCCAACGATGATGTGTACAGCTGACCATAGAACCTCTCAGTCTCACTCAAATCTCAGGTGGCCCGTAAATGACACTGCCACACTCATTCTTCAGCTTTGACAGTTGGCTCTTTCTGGCAGATAGATCTCTGGCAAACACCTTAGAGCCCTGGTTCCGCTTGATCGCTTCTTCAATACGAGCAGTATTAAAGTTGCGTAAATCCCGCTGCATGTATTTGGAATTTGGAGATCTGTCTGTTCAATTGCTTGTATGCTGTCAAAGCTACTGAAGAATGAGAAATGCTTCAGCTTCATTTCACGTCTAACAGCCGTGAGGTTAAGCGTGTAATCGGTGAGTTTTTAGGTTCTTCTGCGGCGGGTCTTGCAAAACTTAGCTCCGTCCGCTTGGACAGATTTCACGAGCTTGACGTTCATATCGTCCACTACATAGCAGTCTTCTAGAGACTGACAACCATTTTGTATAATTCGAGTCGAAAGGTTTTGGGACTTTGGAGCACGAGAGGGACGGAGCGTTGACTTCATTAGACGAGACCTTTCTAACTGAACGTTTAGGTTCATTGTGCCTCTAACCATTTGGTGATCGCTACTAGTTCTCACCCTCGCAATCTCTGAGACATTACTGAACAGTTATAGTCTGGTCGTCATTATGAAGTCAATTTGATTTTTTGTCGAACTTCGGGACTCGACCGGGTCAAATTCCTATGGCTCCACTTCTGGAAGAAAGAGTTCATCATAAAGAGTCTCTCTTTCTCCATGAAGTCGGCCAGCTGCTGACCCCTTGGATTCCGTTGCCCTATTCTAAATTTCCCTACCTTCAGCTCACCGTTCTCTCTTGCCTAGTTTTGCGACAATGTGCTTACGAAACGTCAACTCAGCTACCATTTGCATGCCCAAGTCATGCACTAAAATAACCCGCGGGATCACCTTGCTGCCGATGTCGTATCGATACTACAACGGCGCCAGTCTATGCCCGTAACTAATCACCATAAAATATTTCAAGAAGATGTGAAGTCTGCTAACACGTACTAAAGTAGCACGGTGGACTAAATGCTTTGTAACCGTCCCAGAAATCGATACCTCCAATTTAAACTACGCTAACTAAGATTTTGTATGTTTACAGGAGAAGCTTTTAAAGAAAAAACGTTGATATTTTTTTATTATCACATCTATATTAATTATATTTTCAGAATAAATTACTAATTAATTGTTGCTTCTGACTGTATTTTAATTTTTTTTTGCAAGTTTTAAAGTTAGCGGAGTATAACAGGGTAAAATGTCATATGATATTCCGTTACACTCCACCAACTCATAGTTAGCGGAGCATGTCTTCGAATATGAGAGAATACAAAAATCTTAATTAAACCAATACTAGAATATAATTACGTATTAATTTTAAAATATATCCAATAATAGAATTATTTTCGTGCTTCAACTAATATGCCTTGATAAAATGTTATCTTACATCTAAATTTAAAAAGTTATCGTTTTTTAATCGGAAAAAATCAGTAAAATCAACTACCGTGGTACATTCCGCTAACACATGCATAGCAAAGAATATCACGACCAGTAATAACAGTTAACGTTTTGTTTGACACACGATATGAATAAAATCGGATGGTTTTCCAGTATTTTATATTAAAAGGACCATGCCCATATTAGTATGGAGCTGAAAGTCAGCAATGCCATGCAATGCCCAAATTGCAGCTCTATGTCATATGATAACTTTTTAACAGTATTTATATGATGTCTAGATTTAATGTCATATAAAGCACCGGTTCAAAAGATATTGGACATTAAACATGATAACTTCCTACTGATTTTTTATACAGTGAAAGAATGAGTAACAGTCATTTTAGTTTTTTGGAATGTTTTTGACTTGGAGCTAAGTCTTTTGAGCCATTACTTCATTAGGTTTTTGCTTTAATTATATTTGTTTATTTGAAGCCTAGATATACTTGTACACTACCACAAAGTACTTTTTTACTTAGGCGTGTCTGGAGCCATCATTTAGATCTTTATTCAACTCGTTGATGATTCAAATGTAAAATAATAATCGATATTGGAATCGATTACTTAGATCAATTGATCAACAAAAAAACGATTCCTTTTTCGAAGATTTTATTTATCATGCCAATTATTAAGCCACGAACTAAACAAAGCCTAAGATTTTATAATTTAAGAGACTGTCAATGAGGGATAGGTGAACAAATAAAAAGTCCCATAAATGGCGTTGGTAAAAACTAGTCTGTCTCTGGCTTTTGATAACAAAAATAAATGCTTAACTGGGCCATGTTTTTTTTCATCTGATGACGTTTATTATAAAATCATATTTTTATTTGATTTAGTTGTAAAGCAATATACTCTTATTCGATTATTTAGTAATCACTTTTATGACTAATATCAATAATATTGAGTTTTACATGGGCCAAAGGACGTGATTCCAGACCGTAATAAATAAAGCATGAATTAATGATTGAAACGATAATACGTACCTACTGCAATGTCAACAAAAGGTCTTATTTTTTTATTTTTTATCTAGTGCTTCATATGATTTAAAATTAACAACATAATTCTAGTTATAATTTATTAGAGCAATCTTGTAATATACTTTATCTGGGCATTTCTGGGGCACAGATGGGCATTGTCTTTTACAAAATTAGTCTTAATAATACTATTGTTAATAATTATAACATATTACAATTATTTATAATTACTTTCTTTTTTGGTAGTGGGTAATATACGTAAGTTGTAAATGAAAAAAAATGTTTTTATAGTTTAATAGTAAATATATTAATAATATCCTTATATACTAATCACTGTATAAACGTAATTGTTTAATAATATAGAAATCAATCAGAACAATTGTTGTGAACTAAACTAACAAACATTATTTAAAAAAAAACTTTCATCTTTTTAATAAACTCAAAAGAAGTAGAAAAATCTCAGTCACAGTCAAGATTCCCATAAAATTAACATCAACATTTTTATGAAGTACGAGTAGCATACACGTGACATAAATATTTTAAATTATAATAACCACTTAAATTACTTTCATTCCATAACTATGAACTTACAAAACAATTTTTCTGAATAAAAAATAAAAAACTGAAATTGTTACGAAATAAGGAATCAAGACACTGATACAGATGACATCAATCCTCATCCTCGCTACCATCAAGTTCGTGACCGACCTCTGACATTAGTAAATTCTTATAAAAATTATGATATTTTTATTAATACGAGTATCAAAGAATTGAACTAAATATTTGTATTTTGCCCTTATTTTAAATAAATGGGTATATGCTTTGTCTTGAAAAAGGTTCTGAGCGAGACTATCTCGTACTCGATTGTTCAAAGCATTGTGTCTGCTGACTTTCTTCATCACCTAAGCTGTATTTATAACGTAACATTCCTATAATATTTTCTGGAGAAGCCCCGATATCTTTGACTTTATTTCAAGAAACCTTATCTATATATTTACAAAACAACTATGGACAAAAAATTTTACTAACATTTTTTGTCCATAGTTGTTTTGTAAATACCCTTTATAAAATCTACGATAATATTTTGGTTTACTTTTATGACATTATACAGCTTATCAATTTACTTTCCCCATCGTGCTAATGAATAGCAGCAGCAGCAGCAGTTTGTTCAACCCACATGTAACAGAATGACTCTTTATGCGCTATGTCATACACAGTAAAATTATATATTTTAAGGTTTTGTCTAAAATATTAATATTAATTTCCACGTGGTGCGTTCAATACTTTCTGAAAATCAAATACAATTTGAAATTATTGGAAGATAATAATGCAATGTATATAATCAACGAATACTTTCATTTTCAAGATTAGTACAGGCTGTTTTCTTTTTTTGAAAGACATATTTGGAAATAAATTGCCATTGCTTAACATGACTAGCCAGTGTTTATACGTGGTAGAGCCATGCTGCAGATATATTTCTGGTATAGTTGTAGCACGAATGGGTCGGCTCGACAGGGGACGGACCACGCTCTCACAGAATACCAGCGTAAAATAGCAGCTTGGTGCAGCTGTGTTTCGTATGGTGAGTGTAGAGAACCGGAGACCCTTTTTACTGGAAACGAGGCATTCCATATAAGTCCTCACGGGTGAAAACGCATCTGCATTTTGATTCGTAATCTAGGATAAATGTAGATGTATATGGGCCACAGCAACCACTTACCATCAGGTGGACTGTGTGCTCGTTTATCACCCTTATCCTATATGAAAAAAAAAGAAAATAGTTCTATCCATATTTCCTCACTTAAAGGTTCACGACACCGTAGGCGACAGCTATATATAACTACAACTTGGTTTCATCTTTATCGCCTCTTTGACTGTCGCTCTTCTAGAAATATATTATTGTCCCATATTACAAAGATGTTTACTTTTCGTTGCCACCTAGTCTTCTACATGCTTAATGCGGCTACGTCCTTTGTCGGATCGTTTCTTTGGTGACCGTCTATTTAGTAGAATGATTGTTTTACTGCTCTCAAAAGACGTGCAATCATTTTATGTAGCAATAGAAGAAAAGGATAATGGATTTACATCCGACACTAAATTTTAAAATTTAAGAAATAAATACATTAACAACACAATATTTAGATCACCAAAAATATTTACTATAATATTGACTGTCAAAATAGCGTCGATAAAGTAGCGCCCTTTTGACCCTTTATTATTTGATAGACTGATGAAGAGCTATCGTATAACAGAGGCATCTATGCAAACGAGGTTGTAGTTATTGATTTATAAGAAAGTCACCATATGAATCGGATGACCATATGGGTAATATCAAGTACAATAATCTAAAATTTTTATATGGATATCTCGTCCGACAGCTTTTACCACTCTTGTCGTCTGAAATTACAGTAAAAAACATGGATCTACATTTTTAATAATAAATTATTTAAATTTTTAATAAACTGTTCAATTATAAACATTATAAAAATTACTATTCAATCACTTATAGGTAATTAGGTACCGTAAAATGCTCTAACTTGATCTACCTAACCTTACTTTGCCTAAACGTATCATTTGGATTTCATTAGTAATTTACTTTAGCTAGAGAATTGAGTCTACAGTAGGATTTTATCTCATTGCAACGCTTACTTTTGGTCCTGACAAAAAAGTTGTGAAATGTCAGTGAACCTCCGAATTGCGCAAATTGTGTTTGCTGATATTTTGCCTAAATTAAAATTCATTTATTTTAAAAGAGTACCTAAAGGCATAGCAAGCGATGGGGGATTGGAACAAGGAATATTTTTTGATATAAGTGTTACATCAACATCTTCAGGAATCATGTTCAGTAATAAAGTTTCATCAGCACTTTGAGAACAATTGCAAAAGTCACAAAAGGGTGAAGGCATTGCGGTGCATTCGTTGTAGTCAGACACATCATTTACAACATTTATAGAAAATAAGTGTTCTACGGATTGTTAGTCAAAGTCATTGATGAAGGCTTTTTTTATATTATTAGCTAAACAAGGAGAATAAATAATTGGTGAATCAGGTTCTGTGCTGCGTAGATTTACATCTATTATAATCTTATTTTGTGTCGACTGACTTCGAGTGATGAGTCGTATTGAAAAAAATGTTCATCTTTGTGTTGTTCAATAGGTTCTTAAAAGACATCCTTAAACAAAGACATAAATTGTGTTGTCAAAATGCATCAACATCATCAGGTACTAAAGATGACACTGTAAAAATATACAACCTCGGCACATCCCGATGAGGAGGTGGATGAAATGTATGAAGATATCTCTAGAGCCATGCATTCCTCCAAAACCCACTATACGATGTTAATGGGAGACTAAAATGCAAAACTAGGCATAAGAGAGAACGGTGAGCTGGAAGTAGGAAATCTCTCAGTGATCGCAAGGGTAAAAACTGGTAGCGATCACCGAATGGTTTGAGGCACAATAAACCTAAACGTTAAGTTGGAGAGGTATCGTCTAATGAAGTCAACGCTTCGTTCCCTTCGTGCTCTAATCCAAAGTTCCGAAACCTTTCAACTTTAGTAAAAAAACCGTTTTTAGTGCCTAGAAGATTGCAATGCAGTGGACGATATGAAGGACAAGCTCGAGAGAATTGTCCATGTGGCCGGAACTAAGTTTTGCAAGACTTGCCGCAGAATAACACAAAAACTCTCCAATCACACTCTTAATCTCATGGCTGTTAGACGGGAAATGAAGCTGCAGTCTTTAGTACATTTGATAGCATATAGGCAACTGAACAGACAGATCTCCAAATGCATGCGGCGAGACTTACGCAACTTTAATATTGCTCGTATTGAAGAACCAATCAAGCAGGACCAGGGCTCCAAAGTTTTGCCAGAGATCTGTCTGCCTGAAAGAGCCAATTGTCGAGACTGAAGACCGAATGTGCCAGCATTGTTTCCGGGACACCTGAGATTTTGAGTGAGATTGCCAGGTTCAATGGGCAGAACACGTAATCGTTGGAGCCACACGCAAGTGTAAGTAACGATCCAATAGCAAGACTTATCCGACACTATTCCGATGATATCCCGGATGTCAATTAGAATGGCTTTCCAGCACCTTAAAAACGACGACTCCCCGGGCGGGGATGGAATTACAGCGGAACTTTAGAAAGCGGGTGGAAAACCGGTACTTGATGTCCTTCAGAAGCTCTTTAATTCCATTCTCCATGGTGGCACTACTCGGGAGGCGTGGAGCAGAAGTGCGGTGGTTTTGTTCTTCAAGAAAGGTGACAGCGCTCTCTTGAAGAACTACGGACCGACTTTCCTTCTGAGCCGCGTCTAAATATTGATTTCGAGAGTCACAATGAATCGTCTCTCACGCAGCCTTGACGACTTTTAGCCTCCCGAACTAGCAGGTTTCCGAAAAGCCTTTAATACTATATACCACATACATACCCTTCAGCAAATTATACAGTAGACTGAAGAGTACAATCAGGCCCTTTGACTTGCGTATGTGGACTATGAGAAAGCCTTTGAATGGCATTTGATTCCGTAAAAATTTGGGCGGTGCTGCAGTCCCGTCAGCAGTGCCAAGTGGACTGTCGGTGTATCAGTACTACGCTAGTAGTACTACAATGGCTATCCGAGTACAGAACCAGAGTACGCAATCGATCCAACTGCATGGAGGTGTAAAACAGGGTGACGTAATATCCCCGAAACTCTTCACCGCTGCATTGGAAGACGTTTTCAAGCTTTTGGACTGGAAAGGATACTACAGTATTCACATCAATGGCGAGTACATCACTCACCTTCGATTTGCCGACGATATTGGCAGAATTGCCGGAGGACCTAAGCATTATGCTCAATTATTACTTTGGTTCAATTTATTAATTAGTTAGCATAACAATCTTAGTTTCTATGTTGTATGTTCAAAATGTTTGGCATAAAGTTTTTTCGCGTAATTGTTTATGGCAATAGTTCTTTGTAAATATATTATTGGTTTCACCGACATAAATATTCATTACTGAACATAGGCGTCGATTCTATTGGTCACGATTGTCAGGCGGATTGGCATTCCATCATTTTTGATTTTAGATGTTATATTTTCTAATTTAGTTCCGCGGTTTCTTAATCAGCATTTATATAAAAGTCATATTTTTGAAATGCCTAATTATGATAGGTTTTTATATTGTGATGCTTAATATCGTTATAATTATATAAAAGAGGTGTTTAATGAATTGTTTCGTATGCACGTTATGCGAAAGTATAACATTATGTATGACAAGTACAAACAACAGTAAAATACGACTAAGACTTCTATATACTAATATTCTACTTTAAATACCATGAAAATTAAAATTTTGTAGGCTTATACATTCATTTTAAGTTATAATGTAATTTATTATGTGTTTTCAGATAAATTGGAGCGTCGGAAAATAAAAGTTTTTTATCAACTCACTCACGACCATGACTTAGCATACGTTTTATGGGGTTTGATAAAACTCGACATGTCTTTGCCTCTCAATTACTCTAGTCTCTGCACCACATATCTCGTTATAGTTTTACAGTTCTCTAAATTTATTGATTAATTTTTAAACAAATGTTAAAAAGTATAATCGTGCATGTGAAATTGAAAATAAAAATCTCGTAATTGTTAGAGTAAATTATTTCCCCTAAATGTATTTTTTTTATAGAATAAGGGTGTTATACGAGCACACAGTTCACCTGATGGTAAGTGGATTCTGTGGCCCATAGACATCGACATATATCGTCAGCTAAGAACCAAAATGCAGATGCGTTGTCACCCCTGAGGACTAAGATGGAATGCCTCGTTTCCAGTAAGAAGGGTCACCGGTACTAACCATACGAATCATAGCAGCATTAAGCTGCTATTTTACGCTAGTATTCTGTGAGAGCATGGTCTCATTTCCCGGTCGAGCCGATCCATTCGTGCCACAACTATAATTTAGCTGCAGCGTGGCTCCACCACATTAAAAATGTTTAAAAAAATTTAAATTGAAAAAAAAAATATTACATACTTTATTACGAGTATGATGAATAGATTTAATTATAGAAATTTTATCTCAATACGATCTTCCTGTAAAACTAAAGGAGTTTATTCCTTTTATCTTAATTTTATTTAGGCGAGTCAAGATATTTTTATATACATTACAGTAATATATAAATATAAAGTAATATATAAAGTATAATAAACAACCAGATACACCACCGACAATATATATATATATATATATATATATATATATATATATATATAGAATAGAATAATTTTTATTCAATATTGATTATTACATAATACTTATAGACAGTCATTTTTTATTTACCACTGGTTCGGAAAATACCTCTGTCCTGGGAAGAACCAGCAAAAAACCCAGCGGGACTTTTTTTAAACATTATTTCACTTAACAATAATTTTGTTTATACAATTTTTAAATGATTTTTCATAGAACCACCATGGTGGCGATCACCCTATTCCCAGGGGTTATTTTCATTCATGTATTCCTTGTAATAACCCTTTTTGTACAGTTTTTCTTTAATAAAACTTTTAAACTTGTTTATAGACAAACTTTGAATATGTTCTGGGATTTTGTTGTAAAAGCGTATACATTGCCCCATAAATGAATTACTGATTCCGTGGAGTCTAGTAACTGGCATTACAAGCTTATGTTTGTTCCTAGTATTTAAAGTATGCACATCCTTATTCTTATTAAAGCTATTTATGTTTTTATGCACGTACATTACATTCTCATAAATATAATGCGATGCTAAAGTTAATATGTTTATTTCTTTAATTTTTTCTCTGCGGGACTCTTTACAATTTAGGTTATAAATCGCCCGCACGGCTCTCTTTTGCAAAACAATTATAGCTTCAATATCAGCCGCATTACCCCATAGTAAAATTCCATAAGACATTACGCTATGAAAGTAACTAAAATACAATAATCTAGCTGTCTGTGTAGCAATGTAACACAGGGCAGTATCTCAGCAATACGACCTTCCTTGCCTATACTAGTAGAATACCCCAACGGGCATAGTAACCACAGTGGTACTCTTAGAATTACAGACTGAGTGATCCCTCTTAGTCGACTGCGTGATACTTTATACTGCTAAAAGAAGTGGGAGATTATAGTTCTACCTTCAATATTTCTAATTTTCTTTTACTATTTTACCCGCATTCCTAACAATATATATTGTCGGTGGTTTATCTGGTTGTTTGTTAAACATGTTGAATTGATAACGTCCAAAATAGTAAAAATTCACTTTATTTAAAACAGTTACAAAAATGTTAATAAATTTTTATTAATGCACCCGACTCTGTTGCGTAACGAAAATGCCCTAAACAAATTGGCGGCATGGCGCCAATTGCTGACAAAGGTGTTCGGTTTCACCGAACATATTCCCGGGGGATGAAGATAAAACAAAACAATAAAATTAAAAAAATAAGAAACATATTATTAACATCCATCAGTGAACACTAATATAGGGAACGCAACGCGCGATTTTACATCTCGTTTTCCTGAAATGTTCATGTCCACCATCTGAATATCCTGTTGTGACTCCCACCAGAAGTATAACACCGAAGATGCAGTAAAGCTTTATGTTGTTTATCCATAATTCCCTCCAACCGTTTCAGATAGTTGTATTCGGATTCCACCGCAGCTGTCTGATTGATTCATAACCTTTTAAGATGGGCTTGTTCTTGTTTGATAAAGTTAATGTCACGTGTATATTGTTCGGCGAATCGCTCATCCAATACTCCGAACAATGTATTGGCCAGGTAACCGACCCCATTAATAAGGCCGCGTCGTCGCCGTCTGGAGCGCTCCGTAAAATGTTGGATCAGCAACAGCTGATTATAGTATTGTAACTCCGTATACTCGTGACGTAGCTGTAGAACAATCAGGTTACATTTGTTGTTTGTATCCATAATTATGCATGATTTTTCTAGGTAGTGTAATAATTTCTTGAATGCTTCTGTCCCGTCTCAAAAGGGTTCCATCTCATAGTAGGTTACTAGGCTCCATTGATCTCTCAGAAGCTGTAGTTTTGCCACGAGTTAAAGTACAATGTTTGTTTTTCATTTAAATTATGTTGCTTGTTCCATTCACCGAAGACACCATTGTTGTAAAAAATAGTAGAGCCAAAACGATTGAGTGTAAACCTTAATGACCTATTGACCTCTTGTTTGTTGTTTTATTTTCTTGCAACTGTTCGCTGCTGTCGCTGTCATTGCTTCCTTTTTGAATTGGTAAAATGCTTAGTTTTACAATAGTCCGGTTTAAGTAACCCTTTTTCATTTTAAGAGTTACATCTCGAACGTGGCCGTCGCTGCCGGGATGTAACTCGATCTCTCTTGCCATAGGCTACTTCCCAGCCGTCAAGTTGTCATCACGGATTGTTATGTCAACTGTTATAGCAATGTTGACTATTAACACTATCACATTATTTCCGTTTTGTCGGTATCCTTGACCTTGACGGTCGGTATACCTTGACTTCTATGAAACCGGTGTAATCTACCCCAATAGAAGAATGGGGGCGCAAGCGCCGTTCGTGCAGGTGGCAAATCACCCATCAGTTGATGGGATAGTTCTGGCTGGTTCTGTTCTTGCGACACGTCACACAGTTTCTCAACTGTTCGTTTAGTCCTCCAACGATCCCGTATTGTTGTCTGAGATTAGCAGAGATTATGGGCGTCATGGATTAGCAACTCTGCTAGGCGACTGTTTGAGGAATGATTTTCAAATCTTCAACAATCAGCAACGATGTTAACCGACCACCAACTCTCAACAATCCAGTTTCGTCAATAAATGGATTGAAATTTAATAATTGACTTTTTGTTGTTACTGTGCCCGATTTACGTAAATGTTCAATATCCGTTTTAAATTCATTGTGTTGCACATACTTGACGATCAGCATTTTTACGGCAGCAAGTTCAAGTAACGAAATATTGCTCGGCCTTTGCATGCGCGGCTTCGGTGCAAATGTCCTCAATAACCAAGCGACAATTCGTATTATTTTGTTGAATGAACTATAGTTTTGTAACAAATTATTAATCGTATGATCTTCTTGTTTGTGGGTGACATGTACGTGTTTCTTAAATCTTGATTTGTTGTATATGTTTCTATTTGTAACTGTTATTTGTTGAATGTTGAGAACCAGGATGTTCCCTGCCGCCACAGTTTATGTTCTTTCAGTTGTAATGCATATAAGCCTCTGTTCGCCGCGTCTGCGGGGTTTTTGCTTGATTTTACATAACGCCAACACGCGGTTGGCATGACGTCAGTTGTTTTTTGTACCGTGTTTGCTACAAAGGGTTTTCATCTGGTCGGTTCACCTTGGAGTCAGCCGAGCACCGCCGTCGAGTCTGTCCAGCCATAAATATCCAGTTCATGTTGACTAAAAGCTTCTGTTACTCTTTTCATTAGTTTTGATTGTAAATTAGCCCCAAAAAGTTCTAGTCTAGGAACTGTCGTCGGTTTTTTCAATGGAGCTAATTTGGTTTTTGCGACTACTAGCATCGCCTGCTTCCCCGCGATCGTCGCATAAATGACGGAAGCATACGCTTCCAGTGAGGCGTCACAGAAGCCATGCAACTGTATGACGTTATCTTTGTGACTTATGATCCACGTTGGGATCTCGTATTGATTAATGATGTTGATTTTTGTCTTTACCACAGCCCATTCTTTCTCTATTTCAGGTGAAACCTTACCTTCCTTTAAACCTTCCTTTAAATCTTCTTCCTATAGTTTTTGAAAAAGCAGTGTCAGTTTTGTCGAAAGTGGCGCCAAAAATCCTAGCGAGTTAAAGAGTCTCGAAATTTCAGACAGCAATCTTCCTTTTGTTAAGGGTAATGTTTCTTTTGGTCTTTTATTTTAAAATAAAAATGTATCGTCCTTCGAATCCCAGCATAATCCTAATGGTTTTGAATTGTTTTCGGTTTTAAAACTATACACCTCTCTCTGTTAACCTTATCGTCCCATTTTAAATCTTCGTCCTATAGTTTTTGAAAAAGCAGTGTCAGTTTTGTCGAAAGTGGCGCCAAAAATCCTAGCGAGTTAAAGAGTCTAGAAATTTCAGACAGCAATCTTCCTAATGATTTCTTATATTTACGCGAACACTACACATTTTTAAATAAAACTAATTTTACGGATTTTATCGCGTATATTAACTTATTTTTAACTTATTTTTATATTCCCGACGTTTCGGGTGCTTTCCAGCACCCGTAGTCACGGGGGACTGAGTTGTTTGACGTCCTGCTGTCATAGTTAGCCCGGCTACCTTCAGTTTTTTAATATTAATTTTTGGTTCGATTTACGCAGAATGAGCTTACAGTATCTTGAAGTCTAGCAGTGGTATACTTGGGTTTGGATTTGATTTTATTAATTATGGGATCCCAAGCAGATGGCAGCACCCATCCATCTTCTCTATTGAAATTAGGATGTTTTTTAATTTCAATAGCCTCGCGAATCATCATTGGGAGGAATCGGTGTTCTTTTGCGAGGATTTGTGGTCTATCAAATCTAATGTATTGACGGGGACGATCCTGAACATGTTCACAAACTGCAGACTTCGTGATACGTCGGTGCTTCACGTCAGCTATATGTTCTTTAACGCGGGTTTTAATAGATCTTTTTGTTTGTCCTATGTACGAGAGACCACATTCACAATCCAGCTTGTACACTCCTGCATCTTGTAGAGGGATATGACACTTGACGGATGGTAAAAATTGACCAATCTTCTTCAGCGGCTTGAAGTACGTTTTAATGGAAGCTCGCTTCAAGATGTAGCCAACCTTGTCTGTGACTCCTCTGACATAGGGTAGTACAGCAGGCACACGCTCGACTGTGGCTGGCTTCACTCGGTCACTGTGACGTAGGCGCGGGACCCGAAGCTTGTTGTCTTGCAGTACTTGCTCGACGTGCTGAAGCTCGGCGGCCAGATGTTTTCTGTCACAGATCCCTCGTGCTCTCTGAAACAAAGATTTTCCCACGGTAGCTAACTGTGAAGGATGATGGTGAGATTCACCATTTAAATATCGGTTTGTATGGGTATTTTTTCTGTACACAGTATGACCAATAGTGTTATCAGGATTTCGGATGACTAAAACATTTAGAAAAGCTAAAGTATTGTTTGCCTCTAACTCCATTGTGAATTGTATTTTAGGGTTTATGGAATTAAGGTGGTTTAAAAATGCAGTTACTTTGTCAGATGGTAAAATTGTGAAAGTAACGTCTACGTACCGCTTGTAGAATCTTGGATTTACAGGAGCAGTAAGAAGGGCTTTCTCCTCAAAGTCCTCCATGAATATGTCGGCGACTACGGGAGATACAGGTGAGCCCATTGCTACTCCATCTACTTGCATGTAGAACTCTTCTTTCCACAATAAATAGCCAGATGTGAGGCAGTGTTTGAGTAATACTGCATATTCTGTAGGCATGTTGTTATCTTCTAGCTTTCTAGTAACAATTGAGATGCAGTCTTCAATAGGTAGGCATGTGAATAGTGACTGAACATCAAAACTGACCATAGTTTCATTGTCAGCGAGATGTAGGTCTTTAATCTCACTAACAAATTGGTATGAATCCTTTGTGTGTGCTCTGGTATGTCCTCTTAGTGGTGACAGTATTTTTGCCAAGTGTTGAGCCAACTTATAAGTTGGTGAATCGATCTGGCTTACTATAGGACGTAGTGGAGCGTTTGGTTTGTGTATTTTCGGTAACCCATACAACCTCGGTGGTTTGGCACATGATGGTATTGTCGAATTCACGTCAAGATCTAATTTTTCGGAGTATTTCTTTATTAAATCAGTAGTTGTTTTGAGTGTATTAGTTGTAGGGTCTATTTTGACCATTTTGTATGTACTTACGTCCGATAAAAGTTGTTGTATTTTGAAATTATACTCTGACGTGTCCATTATTACCGTAGCATTTCCTTTATCCGCGCGGAGAATCGTGAGCTCTGGTCTGTTGCGTAAGTTGTACAACGCTTTAAATTCGTCTTTGGGGAGGTTTAATTTTGGCGCTGAACTTCGACGTAACAAGGACGAAATGTCTTGACGTATAGCCTCTAAATCCTCTTTACCGATATTATTCTTAAATAGACAATCCTCAACACTACAGATAATTTCCTCGTACGGGATTTTTTGCGGCGTTATAGCAAAATTTAAGCCTTTCGACAATACTTTTATTGTTGGTTCGTCCAGTGTTTCTTTTGACAAATTATAGACCGTGCGTTGTTTATTGTTTGCGTCTGTGGTCAACGGTTGTTGCGTTTCGTTTCTACGTTGACATAGATGTTTGGCATTTGATTTGATAGTTAATTTTTGGTATTTTTCTATTTGTTGTCTTTGCATTCATTATATTTCGATATTTCGCGTTTGTTAAAAGTTTCAATGCAATTATTAAAATCAAATGTCGTTAAAACTGTCTTTAACTCACTGGACAAATTGTCTAT
This sequence comes from Parnassius mnemosyne, assembly GCA_963668995.1. Lineage (NCBI taxonomy): Eukaryota > Metazoa > Arthropoda > Insecta > Lepidoptera > Papilionidae > Parnassius > Parnassius mnemosyne. The sequence continues at coordinate 14,700,751 of CAVLGL010000002.1, read as the reverse complement.
GGTATTATTTATGATTTGTAAATCGAACCGTTTTTGCTGAATCACCGTTCGTAACAACTTTTTACTTGCCTGATTTAAGATCTTAGCGCTTCCTCGAATGTCCTTTTTAGTAGATATTTTGACGCACGTAGGAATGAGCTGGTGGTCGCGGCACCTTTTCAGAAAATTCAATGATGTTACATATCTTGCGCGCTTGGTCATGAGATCTTCTAATCGGCGAATTTTATTTGCAATTACCAGTCCGTACTGGATTACATAATGATTTCTTATATTTACGCGAACACTACACATTTTTAAATAAAACTAATTTTACGGATTTTATCGCGTATATTAACTTATTTTTAACTTATTTTTATATTCCTGACGTTTCGGGTGCTTTCCAGCACCCGTGGTCACGGGGGACTGAGTTGTTTGACGTCCTGCTGTCATAGTTAGCCCGGCTACCTTCAGTTTTTTAATATTAATTTTTGGTTCGATTTACGCAGAATGAGCTTACAGTATCTTGAAGTCTAGCAGTGGTATACTTGGGTTTGGATTTGATTTTATTAATTATGGGATCCCAAGCAGATGGCAGCACCCATCCATCTTCTCTATTGAAATTAGGATGTTTTTTAATTTCAATAGCCTCGCGAATCATCCTTGGGAGGAATCGGTGTTCTTTTGCGAGGATTTGTGGTCTATCAAATCTAATGTAATGACGGGGACGATCCTGAACATGTTCACAAACTGCAGACTTCCCGATACGTCGGTGCTTCACGTCAGCTATATGTTCTTTAACGCGGGTTTTAATAGATCTTTTTGTTTGTCCTATGTACGAGAGACCACATTCACAATCCAGCTTGTACACTCCTGCATCTTGTAGAGGGATATGACACTTGACGGATGGTAAAAATTGACCAATCTTCTTCAGCGGCTTGAAGTACGTTTTAATGGAAGCTCGCTTCAAGATGTAGCCAACCTTGTCTGTGACTCCTCTGACATAGGGTAGTACAGCAGGCACACGCTCGACTGTGGCTGGCTACACTCGGTCACTGTGACGTAGGCGCGGGACCCGAAGCTTGTTGTCTTGCAGTACTTGCTCGACGTGCTGAAGCTCGGCGGCCAGATGTTTTCTGTCACAGATCCCTCGTGCTCTCTGAAACAAAGATTTTCCCACGGTAGCTAACTGTGAAGGATGATGGTGAGATTCACCATTTAAATATCGGTTGGTATGGGTATTTTTTCTGTACACAGTATGACCAATAGTGTTATCAGGATTTCGGATGACAAAAAACATCTAGAAAAGCTAAAGTATTGTTTGCCTCTAACTCCATTGTGAATTGTATTTTAGGGTTTATGGAATTAAGGTGGTTTAAAAATGCAGTTACTTTGTCAGATGGTAAAATTGTGAAAGTATCGTCTACGTACCGCTTGTAGAATCTTGCAATTCTACATGCAAGTAGATGGAGTGGCAATGGGCTCACCTGTATCTCCCGTAGTCGCCGACATATTCATGGAGGACTTTGAGGAGAAAGCCCTTCTTACTGCTCCTGTAAATCCAAGATTCTACAAGCGGTACGTAGACGATACTTTCACAATTTTACCATCTGACAAAGTAACTGCATTTTTAAACCACCTTAATTCCATAAACCCTAAAATACAATTCACAATGGAGTTAGAGGCAAACAATACTTTAGCTTTTCTAGATGTTTTAGTCATCCGAAGTCCTGATAACACTATTGGTCATACTGTGTACAGAAAAAATACCCATACAAACCGATATTTAAATGGTGAATCTCACCATCATCCTTCACAGTTAGCTACCGTGGGAAAATCTTTGTTTCAGAGAGCATGTCAGAGGAGTCACAGACAAGGTTGGCTACATCTTGAAGCGAGCTTCCATTAAAACGTACTTCAAGCCGCTGAAGAAGATTGGTCAATTTTTACCATCCGTCAAGTGTCATATCCCTCTACAAGATGCAGGAGTGTACAAGCTGGATTGTGAATGTGGTCTCTCGTACATAGGACAAACAAAAAGATCTATTAAAACCCGCGTTAAAGAACATATAGCTGACGTGAAGCACCGACGTATCGGGAAGTCTGCAGTTTGTGAACATGTTCAGGATCGTCCCCGTCATTACATTAGATTTGATAGACCACAAATCCTCGCAAAAGAACACCGATTCCTCCCAAGGATGATTCGCGAGGCTATTGAAATTAAAAAACATCCTAATTTCAATAGAGAAGATGGATGGGTGCTGCCATCTGCTTGGGATCCCATAATTAATAAAATCAAATCCAAACCCAAGTATACCACTGCTAGACTTCAAGATACTGTAAGCTCATTCTGCGTAAATCGAACCAAAAATTAATATTAAAAAACTGAAGGTAGCCGGGCTAACTATGACAGCAGGACGTCAAACAACTCAGTCCCCCGTGACCACGGGTGCTGGAAAGCACCCGAAACGTCGGGAATATAAAAATAAGTTAAAAATAAGTTAATATACGCGATAAAATCCGTAAAATTAGTTTTATTTAAAAATGTGTAGTGTTCGCGTAAATATAAGAAATCATTATGTAATCCAGTACGGACTGGTAATTGCAAATAAAATTCGCCGATTAGAAGATCTCATGACCAAGCGCGCAAGATATGTAACATCATTGAATTTTCTGAAAAGGTGCCGCGACCACCAGCTCATTCCTACGTGCGTCAAAATATCTACTAAAAAGGACATTCGAGGAAGCGCTAAGATCTTAAATCAGGCAAGTAAAAAGTTGTTACGAACGGTGATTCAGCAAAAACGGTTCGATTTACAAATCATAAATAATACCATAGACAATTTGTCCAGTGAGTTAAAGACAGTTTTAACGACATTTGATTTTAATAATTGCATTGAAACTTTAAACAAACGCGAAATATCGAAATATAATGAATGCAAAGACAAACAAATAGAAAAATACCAAAAATTAACTATCAAATCAAATGCCAAACATCCATGTCAACGTAGAAACGAAACGCAACAACCGTTGACCACAGACGCAAACAATAAACAACGCACGGTCTATAATTTGTCAAAAGAAACACTGGACGAACCAACAATAAAAGTATTGTCGAAAGGCTTAAATTTTGCTATAACGCCGCAAAAAATCCCGTACGAGGAAATTATCTGTAGTGTTGAGGATTGTCTATTTAAGAATAATATCGGTAAAGAGGATTTAGAGGCTATACGTCAAGACATTTCGTCCTTGTTACGTCGAAGTTCAGCGCCGAAATTAAACCTCCCCAAAGACGAATTTGTACCACACATATTCTCGTCAGACATACCTCAAAACCTTAAAACGAAATTGTACAACCAGTGCGTGTTGCCAGTGATGACTTACGGAACTGAGACGTGGTCCTTCACTGCTGGCCGTATGAGGAAGCTCAAGGTCGCTCAGCGTGCTATGGAGAGGGCTATGCTCGGAGTTTCTCTGCGTGATAAACTTAGGAATGAGGATATCCGCAGTAGAACCAGAATAACCGACATAGCCCAACGAATTAGTAAGCTGAAGTGGCAGTGGGCCGGCCATATAGCTCGAAGAACCGACAACCGATGGGGAAGAAAGGTTCTCGAGTGGCAGCCTCGTACCGGTAGGCGAAGTGTAGGGCGTCCCCCCACGAGATGGAGTGACGACCTGGTAAGACATGCAGGAAGTCGATGGATGCAGGTGGCTCAGGACCGTGCTTTGTGGCATTCTTTGGGGGAGGCCTATGTTCAGCAGTGGACTTGTGAAGGGCTGTAATGATGATGATGATGAAAGACGGATTTAAAGCGTTGTACAACTCACGCAACAGACCAGAGCTCACGATTCTCCGCGCGGATAAAGGAAATGCTACGGTAATAATGGACAGTTCAGAATATAATTTCAAAATACAACAACTTTTATCGGACGTAAGTACATACAAAAAGGTCAAAATAGACCCTACAACTAATACACTCAAAACAACTACTGATTTAATAAAGAAATACTCCGAAAAATTAGATCTTGACGTGAATTCGACAATACCATCATGTGCCAAACCACCGAGGTTGTATGGGTTACCGAAAATACACAAACCAAACGCTCCACTACGTCCTATAGTAAGCCAGATCGATTCACCAACTTATAAGTTGGCTCAACACTTGGCAAAAATACTGTCACCACTAAGAGGACATACCAGAGCACACACAAAGGATTCATACCAATTTGTTAGTGAGATTAAAGACCTACATCTCGCTGACAATGAAACTATGGTCAGTTTTGATGTTCAGTCACTATTCACATGCCTACCTATTGAAGACTGCATCTCAATTGTTACTAGAAAGCTAGAAGATAACAACATGCCTACAGAATATGCAGTATTACTCAAACACTGCCTCACATCTGGCTATTTGTTGTGGAAAGAAGAGTTCTACATGCAAGTAGATGGAGTGGCAATGGGCTCACCTGTATCTCCCGTAGTCGCCGACATATTCATGGAGGACTTTGAGGAGAAAGCCCTTCTTACTGCTCCTGTAAATCCAAGATTCTACAAACGGTACGTAGACGATACTTTCACAATTTTACCATCTGACAAAGTAACTGCATTTTTAAACCACCTTAATTCCATAAACCCTAAAATACAATTCACAATGGAGTTAGAGGCAAACAATACCTTAGCTTTTCTAGATGTTTTTTGTCATCCGAAATCCTGATAACACTATTGGTCATACTGTGTACAGAAAAAATACCCATACCAACCGATATTTAAATGGTGAATCTCACCATCATCCTTCACAGTTAGCTACCGTGGGAAAATCTTTGTTTCAGAGAGCACGAGGGATCTGTGACAGAAAACATCTGGCCGCCGAGTTTCAGCACGTCGAGCAAGTACTGCAAGACAACAAGCTTCGGGTCCCGCGCCTACGTCACAGTGACCGATTGAAGCCAGCCACAGTCGAGCGTGTGCCTGCTGTACTACCCTATGTCAGAGGAGTCACAGACAAGGTTGGCTACATCTTGAAGCGAGCTTCCATTAAAACGTACTTCAAGCCGCTGAAGAAGATTGGTCAATTTTTACCATCCGTCAAGTGTCATATCCCTCTACAAGATACAGGAGTGTACAAGCTGGATTGTGAATGTGGTCTCTCGTATACAGGACAAACAAAAAGATCTATTAAAACCCGCGTTAAAGAACATATAGCTGACGTGAAGCACCGACGTATCGGGAAGTCTGCAGTTTGTGAACATGTTCAGGATCGTCCCCGTCATTACATTAGATTTGATAGACCACAAATCCTCGCAAAAGAACACCGATTCCTCCCAAGGATGATTCGCGAGGCTATTGAAATTAAAAAACATCCTAATTTCAATAGAGAAGATGGATGGGTGCTGCCATCTGCTTGGGATCCCATAATTAATAAAATCAAATCCAAACCCAAGTATACCACTGCTAGACTTCAAGATACTGTAAGCTCATTCTGCGTAAATCGAACCAAAAATTAATATTAAAAAACTGAAGGTAGCCGGGCTAACTATGACAGCAGGACGTCAAACAACTCAGTCCCCCGTGACCACGGGTGCTGGAAAGCACCCGAAACGTCGGGAATATAAAAATAAGTTAAAAATAAGTTAATATACGCGATAAAATCCGTAAAATTAGTTTTATTTAAAAATGTGTAGTGTTCGCGTAAATATAAGAAATCATTATGTAATCCAGTACGGACTGGTAATTGCAAATAAAATTCGCCGATTAGAAGATCTCATGACCAAGCGCGCAAGATATGTAACATCATTGAATTTTCTGAAAAGGTGCCGCGACCACCAGCTCATTCCTACGTGCGTCAAAATATCTACTAAAAAGGACATTCGAGGAAGCGCTAAGATCTTAAATCAGGCAAGTAAAAAGTTGTTACGAACGGTGATTCAGCAAAAACGGTTCGATTTACAAATCATAAATAATACCATAGACAATTTGTCCAGTGAGTTAAAGACAGTTTTAACGACATTTGATTTTAATAATTGCATTGAAACTTTAAACAAACGCGAAATATCGAAATATAATGAATGCAAAGACAAAAAAATAGAAAAATACCAAAAATTAACTATCAAATCAAATGCCAAACATCCATGTCAACGTAGAAACGAAACGCAACAACCGTTGACCACAGACGCAAACAATAAACAACGCACGGTCTATAATTTGTCAAAAGAAACACTGGACGAACCAACAATAAAAGTATTGTCGAAAGGCTTAAATTTTGCTATAACGCCGCAAAAAATCCCGTACGAGGAAATTATCTGTAGTGTTGAGGATTGTCTATTTAAGAATAATATCGGTAAAGAGGATTTAGAGGCTATACGTCAAGACATTTCGTCCTTGTTACGTCGAAGTTCAGCGCCGAAATTAAACCTCCCCAAAGACGAATTTGTACCACACATATTCTCGTCAGACATACCTCAAAACCTTAAAACGAAATTGTACAACCAGTGCGTGTTGCCAGTGATGACTTACGGAACTGAGACGTGGTCCTTCACTGCTGGCCGTATGAGGAAGCTCAAGGTCGCTCAGCGTGCTATGGAGAGGGCTATGCTCGGAGTTTCTCTGCGTGATAAACTTAGGAATGAGGATATCCGCAGTAGAACCAGAATAACCGACATAGCCCAACGAATTAGTAAGCTGAAGTGGCAGTGGGCCGGCCATATAGCTCGAAGAACCGACAACCGATGGGGAAGAAAGGTTCTCGAGTGGCAGCCTCGTACCGGTAGGCGAAGTGTAGGGCGTCCCCCCACGAGATGGAGTGACGACCTGGTAAGACATGCAGGAAGTCGATGGATGCAGGTGGCTCAGGACCGTGCTTTGTGGCATTCTTTGGGGGAGGCCTATGTTCAGCAGTGGACTTGTGAAGGGCTGTAATGATGATGATGATGAAAGACGGATTTAAAGCGTTGTACAACTCACGCAACAGACCAGAGCTCACGATTCTCCGCGCGGATAAAGGAAATGCTACGGTAATAATGGACAGTTCAGAATATAATTTCAAAATACAACAACTTTTATCGGACGTAAGTACATACAAAAAGGTCAAAATAGACCCTACAACTAATACACTCAAAACAACTACTGATTTAATAAAGAAATACTCCGAAAAATTAGATCTTGACGTGAATTCGACAATACCATCATGTGCCAAACCACCGAGGTTGTATGGGTTACCGAAAATACACAAACCAAACGCTCCACTACGTCCTATAGTAAGCCAGATCGATTCACCAACTTATAAGTTGGCTCAACACTTGGCAAAAATACTGTCACCACTAAGAGGACATACCAGAGCACACACAAAGGATTCATACCAATTTGTTAGTGAGATTAAAGACCTACATCTCGCTGACAATGAAACTATGGTCAGTTTTGATGTTCAGTCACTATTCACATGCCTACCTATTGAAGACTGCATCTCAATTGTTACTAGAAAGCTAGAAGATAACAACATGCCTACAGAATATGCAGTATTACTCAAACACTGCCTCACATCTGGCTATTTGTTGTGGAAAGAAGAGTTCTACATGCAAGTAGATGGAGTGGCAATGGGCTCACCTGTATCTCCCGTAGTCGCCGACATATTCATGGAGGACTTTGAGGAGAAAGCCCTTCTTACTGCTCCTGTAAATCCAAGATTCTACAAACGGTACGTAGACGATACTTTCACAATTTTACCATCTGACAAAGTAACTGCATTTTTAAACCACCTTAATTCCATAAACCCTAAAATACAATTCACAATGGAGTTAGAGGCAAACAATACTTTAGCTTTTCTAGATGTTTTTTGTCATCCGAAATCCTGATAACACTATTGGTCATACTGTGTACAGAAAAAATACCCATACCAACCGATATTTAAATGGTGAATCTCACCATCATCCTTCACAGTTAGCTACCGTGGGAAAATCTTTGTTTCAGAGAGCACGAGGGATCTGTGACAGAAAACATCTGGCCGCCGAGTTTCAGCACGTCGAGCAAGTACTGCAAGACAACAAGCTTCGGGTCCCGCGCCTACGTCACAGTGACCGATTGAAGCCAGCCACAGACGAGCGTGTGCCTGCTGTACTACCCTATGTCAGAGGAGTCACAGACAAGGTTGGCTACATCTTGAAGCGAGCTTCCATTAAAACGTACTTCAAGCCGCTGAAGAAGATTGGTCAATTTTTACCATCCGTCAAGTGTCATATCCCTCTACAAGATACAGGAGTGTACAAGCTGGATTGTGAATGTGGTCTCTCGTATACAGGACAAACAAAAAGATCTATTAAAACCCGCGTTAAAGAACATATAGCTGACGTGAAGCACCGACGTATCGGGAAGTCTGCAGTTTGTGAACATGTTCAGGATCGTCCCCGTCATTACATTAGATTTGATAGACCACAAATCCTCGCAAAAGAACACCGATTCCTCCCAAGGATGATTCGCGAGGCTATTGAAATTAAAAAACATCCTAATTTCAATAGAGAAGATGGATGGGTGCTGCCATCTGCTTGGGATCCCATAATTAATAAAATCAAATCCAAACCCAAGTATACCACTGCTAGACTTCAAGATACTGTAAGCTCATTCTGCGTAAATCGAACCAAAAATTAATATTAAAAAACTGAAGGTAGCCGGGCTAACTATGACAGCAGGACGTCAAACAACTCAGTCCCCCGTGACCACGGGTGCTGGAAAGCACCCGAAACGTCGGGAATATAAAAATAAGTTAATATACGCAATAAAATCCGTAAAATTAGTTTTATTTAAAAATGAGCAATCTTCCTTTTGTTAAGGGTAATGTTTCTTTTGGTCTTTTATTTTAAAATAAAAATGTATCGTCCTTCGAATCCCAGCATAATCCTAATAGTTTTGAAATGTTTTCGGTTTTAAAACTATACACCTCTCTCTGTTCTGTTCCTGTTATGTTTTCTAAAAGCTGTAGTTCGTTTGACGACCATTTTCGCGAATTGAAACCTCCTGACCTCATTAGTAGTTTTAAATCAAATCAGATATAACCTTCTTTCCTTCTTCTATGAACGAAGTTCAATATAAAAGATTGTCCATAAAAAATGGTGATTCGACAATTTTTGCCGCTTCTGGAAAACTTGCTCGTTCGTTAGCTGTTAGCTCAAGATTATCATGGCTAGAAAAGATGCCGCTCGTGTCCCGTAAGTAACTGTTGTTAAGAAAAATGTTTGTATAGGTTCTTCAGCTCCTTGTCTCCAAAAATATTTCTGATATTTCTGGTCATCCTCATGTATGTCGTTGTAGACGGTGCATGCTCCGACTACAAGCCTATTAACGCTGGTGTTCCACAAGGCTGCGTGCTATCACCAACGCTGTTTCTTCTGCATATCAATGTTATGTTGCAAGCTGGTAGCATTCATTGCTATGCAGATGACAGCACTAGTGATGCTCTATACACCGGCCGTGCCAATATTTCTCGGGAAAACGTCACCTAGTACCGGAACAAACTTGTGTCTGAAGTCGAGTCTTTGCTGGACAAAGTCTCGGATTGGGGGCGACTAAATCTAGTCCAGTTTAATCCTCAGAAGACACAAGTTTGCGCGTTTACCGCTAAAAAGAACCCCTTTGTCGTATCTCCTCAGTTTCAAGGTACTCCCCTTGTTGCCTCAGCCAGTATCGGAATCCTCGGCGTCGACATATCGAGTAGCGTGCAGTTTCGTGGTCACTTGGAAGAGAAGAGAATTTGGCCAAATTGGCCTCTAAAAAGCTTGGCGTGCTCAGCAGAGCGGGACAGTATTTCATGCCGGCTCAACGCCTGCAACTTTACAAGGCGCAGGTTCGGCCTCACATGGAATACTGTTCCCATCTCTGGGCTGGGGTTCCCCAGTGCCAGCTCCTTCCACTTGACCGCATCCAGCGCAGAGCGGCTCGAATCGTCGACGACCGAGTCCTTTCCGATCGGCTCGATTCATTGGCACTGCGAAGAGATGTTGCATCTCTTAGCATTTTCTTTCGCATTTACCATGGGGAGTGCTCTGAGGAATTCGGATTAATCCCAGCCGCCAAATTTCACGAACGCACATCGCGGCAGAACTCCCGATACCATCCACACCATCTGGATGATTGGCGGTCCACCACTGTGCGATTTAGAAGATGTTTTCTTCCTCGCACAACTTCCTTGTGGAATAGTTTACCACCAGCGATTTTTCCGGACCGATACGACTTAGGGACCTTCAAGAAAAGAGCCTACTCTTTTTTAAAAGGCCGGCAACGCATCTGCAATTCCCCTGGTGTTGCGGTTGTTCATGGGCGGCGGTAGTCACTTACCATCAGGTGAGCCGCATGCTCGTTTGCCCCCTCTCCTATAAAAAAAAATGTATTAAAATCATCCTAAACATTTTTTCAATATCAGCCGTAAAAACGTATTGATATTGTCTCCATTTAAGAAGGAGAATGTGAAGGTCAACTTGCAAATTCGGGCCAGTATGCATCAAGTCATTTAGACTATACCCCGATGATGTTTTGTGTGAGGCGGTGTAGACAACCATATATTGCTAACAACGCAATGAATCGGCTTTTTCTACACCGTGGTGCGGTAAATAGTATTCCGGTGTCCGGTGTCATTACTGTTCGCCGGCTTCATATGTTTTAAGGCCAATTACTCGCCCATGAACGCTCGATAATCGTTTGCCAATTTCGCATCTTTATGAAATTTCTTCTCCAAATTTTTAAATTGAGTCAAGACAGATAAGTTTGATGATCCCAGTTTATTTTCAATGTCTTCTTTTAGCGGCAGTTGAACTTCATAACGGCCATCTGCTTTCCTGTTTGTTGTCGAATTGTAGAATTCGATGCATTTTTGATCATCAAGGGATAAATTAGACGGTCCACTTATTTCTTCGACTTCCCAAAACCTCTTAATTTCATCTAAGTTATGTAATAAAACGTTGTATTTATATGTGTTCACACTTCCACATAAGAGCCAGCCTAAGTGAGTTTGCTGCACCATAGGCTGTGTTGAGTTCTCCCAACAAAAATTTTTTTTGGGTTGAGCAAAGGACTGATATACGCATTAAAATATCATTGTAGTGACTCCAGTGCTCAGGATCAATAAGGCACATACTGTTTGGGTATTCGTAAAGGTATTCATAATCATTAATTGTTGAAACTTTGAAAGTCGAAGAATGTGAAATGAATTAGCCGCTAAATTCCTCTTGTAAGCCGATGATCGAGTCATATTTGCATCGTCGGTGAGCTAATTACAAATACTGGTTAATATTAATGAACGTATATACGTACGTACGGGAATATATGTGATATAAAAGTAAAACGATATGTAAAATAAGAATAGAAGGGGAGTAGGTCGAGCAAGTATATGAGATTGTGTATTTTAGATGTGTGTTTAGCAGGTATACTGTATTTATGATGTGTAATTAGCAAGACTGCCTGTTTGGTCTAGTGGCCGTTAACATGATTGATGATTTTGAGGTTTCCAACATAATTTTTTAAATGTAAGAGAGGCATACGGCTCCACACGCGCTATGTGCGGTGAGCGCCAACCAACCAACGCACTCCCCACAAAGAGGGACATTAAGTTGGGAACTGAACCGTCATCCACAGTTAAATAACTGGCAAACCATTAAAGAGGCCTTGGCCCCTCGGTAGAGCGTAATTACAAACATCGACGAAAGTCGCGCATGTCATTATGTATAAACGCCATACATAATACGATTAAATTCAGCCACGGTGAATATAAGTCACAAGGTATAAGCAACACGTCGAATAGTAGAAACATTGACTATAAAAAGCCCTCCGTGACCGCAACCACCTGCCAGAATACCGCTCCTACAGACGTGATGTAAGTGTAGGGCATCACCACCAATTACACGGTCAGCACAGCTACGATCCGCAGAGCATGTCATGAGCCTACCGTCCACCTCAAGGGAATGGGGTCCCACGTTGCGCGGCTTTCGGCCACAGCCTTGAGATCCTCCTCAGATTATCCCTCCAGATACCACCCGCATGAGGTCGACACATATGCTCCACCAACCAATACAATGGCAGATATAGCCAATAGGCAGTTATAAGATAATAGTAATAATTCGCCATCAGAAAGGATATGTGTCAATCACGTTGAGTATATGCATTTTTCGATCATGTTTGTCTCAGTCACCAAAAACTTGCCTTCAACATTTCAAAGGTGGGAAATTTATAAAGATATATTATTATGTTGTTATTTAAAACACCATGGAGGTCAGACAGTCTGCAGCCCCGTAATGAAGTGACCCGACTTGGGCAAAGCCCTAAGTAAAGTTGTGAGTCAAACCAAGACGCAGAGAACGCTATTGAGAATAGCGACCCGCCAAACAACAATCGCAGAGACGCAATGCTACAAGCATCAATACGACTATTGTCAGCTTACACTATCCCAAAAGGCCTTCATACGATTCCAGCAGATATCACCACCCGCATACCTTCATCAACCGGAACCACAAGATGCGTCGAATCAGGTGCAGCACACCCGCACATCTATCACAATACATCAAAGCAACTATCAAACCGATGGCGTCTTCTCACAACTCACCCACATGTTCCCTATCAATTTATTCAACAAAATTGATACTGTTGTTATATTAAAAATAGCAATAACGTTTTATAGAAGCACGCTACTAAGAAGTCAGTAATATTTTTCCCAATTATAATATAAATCTTATAAAAGTTGTTTATCTTTATTACTGTAACATAATTGACTTGTATTTCACTTACTTAAAACTTTTTGAATATTGTAAGCAGATTTTTAGTAAATTTAATGAATTTTTAAAGACAATGTTAAGCCTCTTCTTTACTATAGTACTGTTAGTAGCTTGGGGTTCGAGACAATTAAAAACTGTCGAGTGAATTACCAAAGTTTACACGTTAATTACATAACATTAATTACAACTTAAAATCACACTAATAACAAAACACACTTTAGTTCGCAGTTGTATCGCTTTGAAGTATTTGCTTGTATCGCCAATTCAATACTGCCTCGGTCGCGGTCTATACCGGCCTTATATGTGGCCTCAGATAGTTTCCAGAATCTTCTACTATAGAAACTTCTAGAATGTTCTTGACTCTCATAGCTTTGCCACTCGATACTAGGGTAGTGGTAGCTAGTGTCGCCATGTACCATATACTAATCGTGGCGCACAAAACTGCCCCCTCCTAAGACATGCTCATTCCGAGCATTATTTCTCCTTTCCCCACAGCCGTAGCACCTAGGGCTATATCCTTTATTGGGGTCGCGAACTGTAGCTGCTGCAACCTTCCTGACGCGATGGGAACGATGATGCTGTCGCACGGCTTCCACCTCCAGTGCATGGACCAACGCATCCTTTAGCGTGCCCGAGCCTTACAGCAGCTCTGACTTCAAGGTCGCGCAGGCCTAGGGTGAGAGCAGTCATGGCCTGACTTTTATTCCAGCCGTTCGCCTTCATAACAGCCTCAAACTGGATTTTGTAGGCCGGCCAGAAAGAAGTCCCGTCCAACGGTGGCACTTTGTATCCACGTAACAACTGGTGTCAGATGTGGGATCTCTCATAAGTTTGCTCTCGATAGTACACTAAGCGACTTTAAGCATCCTCATACAGCTGCCAGTGAACCATGTCTCATTTCCATTTGCCATCACTGGCAACATGCACTGGTTAGACGTACGCTTCTTTTAAGGTTATGTCTTTTTGAATGAATACTGCCTAGTTAGCATCCTAACAGTATTGGTTCCGTATTCTCGATCTTGTCCTAAATAAATATATACTTAACGTTTTTTTTTATTTTTTTTTATTTATACTTCAATATATTTATTCCTATTTATAAATTTTGTTGCTAAACAAGCTTTCCATTTATTTATTTTCTTTGTAAATACTTTTCAATTGATTCACGTTCAACATTACACCATGAACTCCTAAGATGAGTTAACTTCCACATGACGCCAAGACAACAGACCCTTTTGATACGTGCGAACGTGCGTTGATTTTATCTACTGTTTTTGCATAGATAGGCTACAGAAGTCTTTTCTTTGTTTTAGTTATTGCTTACGGGCATGTTTAGAATTCTAAACGGAACACAGATGTGTTTAATGCCCTATGAGCGGGTGAAATGCCTAAATTCTTGGATATTTAAGTGAAAAAATCACAATAAATGTTCATTTGATCCGCAAAGAAAAATACGGGGTGACAGAAGAGGATTTAATAAATGTTTTATTGAATAAAATCTTATTTTGTAAACCACTTATTAGAAAAAGAATTAATAGAATCAGGCGTTACTTTGCGGAAATCCATTATAATGGGACTGTTATAAACTAATTTGCTCAATTCCGCGTAAAGAAAGAAAATGATGTGTCCTGCCCAGTTTAAAGGGGACCCAAGGGGACCCACCCTCCCTCAATACCGTCGCCGTGAATCCCAACACTATCACCCCCAGCACCACCAAACTAGGCACGACAAACCACTCTCGAAAATACGACACGTGTTTCGCCTCTGCAGGATGCATCCTCAGGTGAAGTAGACTCTGCGGAGGCTGGCTGCTAAGTGAGCGGCGCGCCGCTCTTTAAATAGTATTGAACACTAAAAACAGGTCTTAAAAATATTAACAATTTTGATTGAGAGTTTTATTTTTATACCTTTTTACACGAGAAAATATACTTTTCCACGAAATTGAATATATTCGCGCGAACGTCCTGCTCCGTAATCCCCCGTAATACTCAATCTTTATTCCTTTAGACATATTCTCATACACTTTTATCACACTCTCACACACACACACACACACACACACACACACACACACATACACACACACACACACACACACACACACACACATGCGAGCGCGCGCGCGCGCTTCACCATCTTAGGCTACATAACCACTTACCATCAGGTGGGATTGTAGTTAAGCACTAGGTAAGAATAGGAAAAAAAAAGAAATTTACCCCATGAAAGTTTACATATTATTTTTCTAACCAATTATAAAAATGCATCACGTGTGATGGGAATAAGTATATAAGAATAAATGTTGTCTCACACGGTACAGTAATAATATAATATTATATCTTTCCGTATCTGCGCTTAAAAAAAACTTTTAAAATCTCTGAATCCCGAGCTATGTCCATATTAAGAGGCTAAATAGAGTCAAATTGATCTGCAAGGAGATCGTTTTGTGATTTCATATCGTTATCAAATAAAATTGTACTCACGATTGGTCGTATTTCAGGTGACGGTTTTCAGAACTTCACAAAATTCACTCAATAGAAAATAATTGAAAAGTAGCTTCTGAAAATACTTAAATTTTCAAATTTCTCATATTCCATATAATAATGTTGAGTATTAAAAGTAAATTATATGTCACATGTTAATAAAGCTATTGGGCTATTTTGATTTTAATTAAGTGGTTTTACTTTAATTTAAATAATTTATTTTGCCCTTCTATACCCAGTACCGTTTTTTTTGTCACTTCTTTCCGACGGATCTGAACCGCGTGTTATCCCGGCTGTTAAGATATTGCAAAAATAATCGAAAATATTTATTTTTACTATCATGCCGAAGACTATCTTGTTCTATTTTATTACGGTTAAACGTTGTAAAGCAAGTATTTACAAATGTTTTCATTATTTTGTTATTAAATTGTTTACAGTTATTATCAAATTTTATCATGCTTACGTTAGAAATTCTTGGTGGGATGTTATAAAAAAATTAACTACCATTAATTATTTGATTTTCAGTCGATGTTTTACATTTGAAGATCCTGTAAATATATAATATTTTATACAATTGTTAAAAAAAAAAAACATTTAAAAACAGCATGGTAGTGATCACCTCATTCCCAGGGGTTTGTATCAATCATGTAATCTTTAGTAGTATAATAACCCTTACTAGACAATGTTTGCTTAATAAATATTTTAAACCATTTGTTACATAAGGTCTGCATGTTTACTGAGACTTTTTAGTAAAAGCGTATACGTTGCCCCATAATGGAATTGCTAACTTTTTGGCGTCGAATTAACTAACTTGTGCTTGTTCCTAGTATTTACAGAATGTTCATCACTATGTTTCATTAAACCATTTTTGTTTTTGTGTACATATATTAAGTTTTCGTTTATATATTGAGAGGCCCAAATTAATATACTTATTCCTTTAACATTTTCTCTAAGGGATTCCTTCAGACCTAGGCTGTAAATTGCTCTTATGGTTCTGTTTTACAAAACAAAGTTAATTTCAATGTCAGTCCCAATATCCCATAACAAGATTCCATATCACATTATGCTAACCTAGCTGTTTCAACACATGCAAGGCTTCTAATCTTTTTTACAGCATATGCTGCAGAGCTAAGTTTGCTAGCTAGGTTATGAGGGCCACATTGAAGCTTCGCGTCAACCATAATTCAAAGAAAAACATTTGAATTAACAAGACCCAGCTCCTCCCCATTTAAACGTACACTGATATTCACTTGTTTAATATTAGATATGGTGAATTTAATACATTTTGTTTTATTACCGTATTAGCTCGAGTTGTTCTCAATCTGATAATCACATCAAAATACAAGATTAGTCAAATGTTTATAATTTAGCTTCATAATGGTATAACATATTATACTAATTAGGTGCTAGTTTTGGCAAAGATTATTTTGCTTTTACTATAATGCCGATTATTAACTTATATACGGGCAAAGATTTGTAAAAATGTATTTGAAACCCTCGCATTATATGTATAAATATGGGCATCCCTCACTATATTTAAATGGATAAATAATTCGAAATGAATTCATTTAAAAATCAACCAATCATTTACCACCACGATATTTTTATAATGTTTTTATAATTCTATTTCGGGATTTTAAATTGAAGATTCTCAAAAAACTCAGGCACACATCAGCTGGCAAATGTTTATAAAATAATAAACAAAAGCGCCAATAACTTGTGTGAAACTACACAAATGAAAAAGGTTTGTGCAAAAAAAAAGCTCATTAACTTGCGAATACTATACATTGACTTAACAACTTATAATTAGATTTACAATTGAAATAAAATGCTCTAAGAATTTCAAGTTAACTATGACGTTAGGACTTTGTACACCTTATTCTCCCGTCTGACCGTGTTTATCCAAAGTACTCTAAATGCTGAAAATATTAAATATTTAATTAAGTTTAACAAAATTAGATAAAATTTGTTTGCCGAAACTCCGAATCTGAACGACGTTTTACAATTATATATTTCGAATTGACTATGTTCGGATTCTCTGCGTGATAAAATTCAAAATGAATCTATCTGCAGTATTACCAGAGTAATCGACAAACTGCTACTACTAGGATGTTTGCATAGGAGTGCATCTATTTTGGTACCGCCCTGTTACCTATTTCTGTCGCCAAATAGCAATGCTCGCACTGCAGTCTTCAGGTCTAAAGAGTATATAGAACCAGTATATTTACAGGCTGTGAGATATTCCATCTCAGCCCTCAAAGGTGACAACGCATTTGTTTTTGTTTGAAGCACTGCAGGTGTCGATTAGCATCTGTAGCCACTTACCTCAGTAAGATTGTAAGTTCATTTGTCACTCTAGTTTTATAAAAAAAAAAACTTAAGCAGTTATAGGTCAGCCATATGGTTTTAAGAATCGATATTCAATGGCGTCAAAATGCTTTTGAGTAACAGCCACGTACCGGTAAGTAAAGTCTACACTTTACTACCGGGTAAGTAAAGTCTACACTTTACTACCGGGTAAGTGGATATCCCCCACTAGATGAAGTGACGACCTGGTAAGACATGCAGGAAGTCAATGAATGAAGGGTATTTGTGTAATTTCTCAGAGGAGACCTATGTTCAGCAGTTTTCTTGTGAAAGGTATGTATGTACGCCCACTACTGACTAAAATCCTCCCTTTTTTATTGAAGTAAAATTTTTATATTTCACATCCAACATACTTTTATACAGTATACATAAGCTATTTTAAAAATATTACCTCCCGCAATCTGTGCACGTACATAATATTATGTACATTAATAAAGTTTATTCGCAGCTCAGATCACTCACGCGTGTTATTACCAAAAGATTGCTTCGAAAATCTCTTCTTATCAACGTTGTCATTTAAGATGTTTGATTTATGTTGACGAAATGAGCTCACGATATATGAAAATATCCATTTGTGGAAAGGACATGTATATTTCTAAATTTATTTTTATTTATTTTTTATTTTTTTATGCCTTCATTTATCGTTACCGTTACATCCTAAAGCTCACTGCTGAACATAGGCCTCTTACATAGATTGTCTCATAGGGGGGACATTTGCCATAGTCTTCATTTGTTATCATGTAATGACTGATTACGGTATTAAAATAGGATGTTGGTTTTAAAACGGGATACATCATTCTTGATATATGAAAGTGTTTATTAGTGTATTAAAATAAGCCCATTCAAATTTAACCGTTCACCGTAACGGTCGTGTGCCTCGTAATTGCCAGGCGTAAAATACACAGACCAGTGACTGGGGTTTGGCGCGTATTGTTGGTATTTGGTGATATTGATGCGTGACATCTGGTATTGCGACCGACAATTTGCTTGCTTAGCTTTGCTGATAAATAGCGAGACATATTTGATGAGCACACTAGATAGTAGGACTCCTTTTTTGCGTTCGGGTTCGTCTGGGTAGGTACCACACTCTTCCCCCCCGAACGGGTTCCCTCCATGTCGTCGCGGGGGGAGAGGAGCTTAGTAGCCATGGTTTGGTAATCCGCAGTGAACTAAGAGAAACTCACATGGCTGGCCCGAGGAGAAGGGCCGGCCCAATGTGGCCACTCCGAGTGGGCTTGGCGAGCCCACTTTGTATATGTGTTGGTGCGCTGCGGCGTGAGGGGTGCTTTCATCCACTACCGCTGCAGGGGAGGCGAGTCACGGAGGAAGAGGAGTTTTGATGTGGCATTGCGCCACTCGCCCTATCCTCGGCTGTTGATGCAGTGGTGGTGGGGCCGCGGTGGGAGAGGAGTGTCAGTGTTGCGAGGCGCATCTCCCCGTACCCTCCGTGGCCGAAATTTGGTTGGCGGCGGATCCAAAGACCAGGTCTGCCGCGACCCCAGCGGCGGATCTAGACTTTAGCTCTGCTCGAAAGCTCGTGCTTCTGAGTGATAGTTTTTCCATGCCTCATGACCTACGCGTATCGGACTCCGGTGGTATGTTATTAACAGATGGAGTTAGAGGCCGCGGAGGAAGGCACGCCTTGTGTTCCTGGTGCGCTTTACCTGAGAATAAAAAAGGGGACGCGTATCGGATTCCGGTGGTATGTTATTAACAGATGGAGTTAGAGGCCGCGGAGGAAGGCACGCCTTGTGTTCCTGGTGCGCTTTACCTGAGAATAAAAAAGGGGAGGAGAACTTCCCGAAGAGGAGCTGCCATAGGGAGGCTGGCGCTGGTGGAACAGGGATGTGTGCGAAAGCGTTCTCGTGGCCCTGCTAATATACGGCAAAGGTGAAACATCATGGGGTTGTAGTCGGTGCGAATCTGACATAAGCCGTCCTTTTCCCCGCGAGGCGGGTACGTGTAGGCAATTCCCCGTGTAAAAAAAGGTATACATTGACTGCAAGAGCGACGTAACATTTTGTGTACTGTAAAATATAAGTTTGTCCGTTCATAATCTTAGTTTTACAAGCATAAAACAA
The DNA here is from genome assembly GCA_963668995.1 of Parnassius mnemosyne. Lineage (NCBI taxonomy): Eukaryota > Metazoa > Arthropoda > Insecta > Lepidoptera > Papilionidae > Parnassius > Parnassius mnemosyne. The sequence goes on along the minus strand of CAVLGL010000002.1, from coordinate 14,681,100 downwards.
CAAAATTTATGTCTGGTTATCTCAATGTGAATCTATATATCTACCCAAACTGGCGACAGACCACAGCGTCAAAGGTGTGAAACGTCTGGTACTGCAATCGTCAATCTGCCTACTAAATGGGACGATTAAAAAAATTCTTTCTACAACGGGAAAGGCTGTCAAAAAATAAGATATATTATCTCTCCTATTCCCCACTTCTCTCTGACGCTCGTTTATGTCAATACCCAAAAAATAGTAGCATACTGATTATAATTTTTATTCCACCAACTGATGGAGGGCAAACTATATTTCTTTTAGAATAGCTGACAAAGTATACTTGCAAGTTAAAAATTAACTTTTAATAAAAAAGTAAAAGCCGATTTTAAACAACTAAAAGAAATAATACAATTTCACATTAAAATTAAAATCAAAAAGATTTGTTTGAAGTCGGCACTTTTTAATAAAAGTTTTTTTTTTACCCTTTTGAGTGGACTCGATAATATAAACATCTCAATGTCGTCTAAATAGTACCATTAAAAACTTCATCCCCTATTTTGTCATTCTTAGCGGAACAATTTTTTCTCCTCCTCTATGTATTGAAACATCTGTCAAGTACATTATTATTTATATTTATATATAAAAATTACGTGTCACATTGTTTGTCCGCGATGAACTCCTAAACTACTGAACTGATTTCAATGAAATTTTGCACACTGTGTGCAGTTTGGTCCAACTTGAGAGATAGGATAGTTTCTATCCCGATAAGTGACCCTCAATTTTTTAATTGCTTATTTCAGGAATACTTTTTAGGAAAGCAAATGGTCGTCGGAAAGGGCAGAACAGCGTCTGCCTGGTCAGCTAGTTATTAAATCTCTCTCTCTCTTCCTGGCTATGTGTCCCACATGGTGGTTGGGTCAGCCTTTCTTGTCTTACGCCTCCACTTCGCTCTATCCTCGACTTCATTTTCGGAGACTTCGCACTCTCTCATGTCCTTTACCACTACATCTTTCCATCGTGTTTTGGGTCTGCCCCTGAATCTTCGACCTGGGATGGAGAGTTGTAGTGCCAAGTTCCCTACGTAGTCGGGTGGCCTCCTCTTCACGTGCCCATACCATCGCAGCCTACTTTCCTGCATCTTGTCAGCGATGTCGCGCACGCCCAAGCTTCCTCGCACGTACTCGTTGCGGATTTTGTCGCGCTTGGTAACGCCGCACATCCACCTCAGCATCTTCATCTCAGCAACTTGCATAGTATGCACATTCTTTTGAGTTACGGCCCATGTTTCACTGCCATACAATAGGACTGGTAGCCATACAATAGGTCAGCTAGTTATTAAATATTAATAGCTATTTATAAAAGAGAAACATTAAAATCGGTTTATAGCTGACAGAGATATCGCGCAACATACATACAAAAACATATAGTCGAAGTGCATACCACTGCAAGACTTCAAGACAGTTAGTTCATTCTGCATAGATCGGACCAAAAAAGTCATTAATTAAAAAAGCTGAAGGTACTCCGCCTTAACACTGACATCGGAACGTCAATCACCTCAGTCCCCCGTGACCACGGTTGCTGGAAAGCAACCGAAACGTCGGGAATATAAAATAAGTTAATTAAACGCGATAAAATCCGTAAAAATAGTTTTATTCAATAATATATTATTTGTTGATGTACCTGATAAAAAGTACATTTTTTATACTATCTTATTTCACTCTAATTAACAAAAACTTTCACCAGCAATAATACATTATTCTTAGAGTAAAGGTACAATTCAGTACTCAGATTTTTTATAGAATTAGGGTGACAAACTAGCATACTGTCCACCTGATTGTAAGTGGATGCCATGGCCCATAGATATCTAGCTCTATCTTCAATCATGAATCATAACACAGATGCGTTGTCACCCTTGGCGAAACACAGCAGTGTTAGCTACTGTTTTACGCTGGTATTCTGTGAGAGCGTGATCCTTCCCCGGTCTATCTAACTATATCTAACTATAGTATATCTGCAGTATGACTTTACCACGTAAATTAGTACAATATTACAGTTTTATGGCATTTAAGGTTTTATATTATTCCTTAATTTATTATATTTTGCAAAAGTATCGAATTTTCAACCTCTTTTTCAATCTTTAATAAATTAAATTATAAAACACGTTATTGAAATAAGAAGTACGCCTTGTTTTAAAAACAATATCATAATGAAATTTATGAGTTTGCGTGTAAAATGTTACACATTTTAACAAAAGTTTACTATAAATACGCTTTCACAAAAAAAAAAGAAATAAAAAGGGTCTCTGGTTACACTCTGGCTACACTCACCACACGAAACACAGCAGCATAAGGCTGCTATTTTACGCTGGTATTCTATGAGACCGTGGTCCCACCCCGGTTGAACCGAGCCGACATTCGTGTTACAACCACAATATAGCTGTAGCATGGCTCCACCAGTATAGAATAATATGCTATAAATATACCGCCACTTATAGGACGTTACTTCTTTCTTTTTAATAAATGTTATTCCCACACTAAGAATGTCTCCTGCTTCGTGGACTATTTAATTTATAATGCTCATCTTATCTTTTTTTATTAATTTCTGAACTAAATGGAAGTAATATACTTACAAAATTGTCTCAACTTTACTTTTCCATACGTCTATCATTTTAAACTCATGTTTCGAAGTTCCTTTAAAATGTGTTCTTAAAATGTGTTTAGTGTGCGGTTATATATCCAACAGACTTCCTGTAAATAACATCCACCCTGATCGCTCGTCAAATACTCACAAAGTCTTATTGGACTAAAGCAAATTTACTCAGGACTTAGAGGTAATGGAAAGATAACAAACTGTTGCAGAAGGATTTGTACCGAATTTGTTTAGGTTCGTGACCACAGAAGAGTAAACTGTAAAACTTTACGATACAGTTTGATAATAATTAAAATTTAAATATTGCATGAAAACAAAATAAAAGAAAATGGTAAGCTTCACTATTTAGTGAAGCTTACCATTTTCTTTTAATTTTCTTTTTTTACGTGTTGGGAAATTTATTTATTATTTTTATTTTATTTTTATTTTTATATGAGAGGGGGCAAACGAGCATGCGGCTCACCTGATGGTAAGTGACTACCGCCGCCCATGAACAACATGAATTAGTCCGAACAATTCCTCAGAGCACTCCCCGTGATAGATGCGATAAAATACGCAAAGAGATGCAACATCTCTACGCAGTGCCAGTGTATCGAGCCGATCAGAAAGAACTCCGTCGTCGATGATTAGAACCGCTCTGCGCTGGATGCGGTCAAGTGGAAGGAGCTGGCACTGGGGTGCCCCGGCCCAGAGATGGGAACAGTATTCCATGTGGGGCCGAACTTGCGCTTTGTAAAGTTGCAAGCGATGTGCCGGCATGAAATACTGTCTCGCTCTGTTGAGCACGCCAAGCTTTTTAGAGGCCAATTTGGCCTTCCCTTCCAAGTGACCACGAAACTGCACACTATTCGATATGTCGACGCCAAGGATTCCGATACTAGCTGAGGCAGCAAGGGGAGTGGCTTGAAACTGAGGAGATACGACAAAGGGGTTCTTTTTAGCGGTAAACGCGCAAACTTGTGTCTTCTGGGGATTAAATTGGACTAGATTTAGTCGCCCCCAATCCGAGACTTTGTTCAGCAAAGACTCGACTTCAGACACAAGTTTGTTCCGGTACTCAGCGACGTTTTCCCGAGAAATATTGGCACGGCCGGTGTATAGAGCATCACCAGTGCTGTCATCCGCATAGCAATGAATGTTACCAGTTAGCAACATATCATTGATATGCAGAAGAAACAGCGTTGGTGATAGCACACAGCCTTGTGGAACACCAGCGTTAATAGGCTTGTAGTCAGAGCATGCACCGTCTACATTGACCTTGATGCTCCGATCTACTAGGAAGCTGGTGATCCAATTGCACAATTTTTCGGGAAGCCCATAGGAAGGGAGCTTCGAAAGAAGCGCTTTGTGCCAAACCCGATCGAAGGCCTTCGCAATGTCCAGACTAACGGCCAACGCCTCCCCCTTGGACTCTACTGCCTCCGCCCATCTATGGGTCAGGTAGACCAGAAGATCACCAGCTGATCGACCCCGACGAAAACCGTATTGGCGGTCACTAATCAGCTGGTGATCCTCAAGGTACTGGATGAGCTGGCAGTTTATAATGGATTCCATTATTTTGGAGAACAAGGAGGTGATGGCAATAGGCCTGTAGTTGGACGGGTCTGAGCGGTCGCCTTTTTTAGGGATCGGGTGGACCAAAGCTGTCTTCCATGAATTCGGGACTACACCTTGGGAGTAGGAGTATCGAAAAAGACGCGTTAAAACCGGTGCCAACTCCGGAGCACACATCTTCAGCACAATTGGAGGGACTCCATCGGGCCCACTCGAATTGCTGACGTCCAGGGAGAAGAGTGCTTTGCGAACCGAGCGCTGTGTAAAGCACACATCCGGCATGGAGCACTCACACTCACGCGGGATGGTCGGCGGTGTGTTCCCCCCGTCATCTAGAGTCGAGTTGGACGCAAAAAGAGAGCTCAACAGATCAACTTTCTCCTTTGTGGCACGGGCCAGTGAGTCGTCCACCCTGTGTAGAGATGGAAGAGATGGCTGACAGAAGTTCCCTTGGACAGCCTTGGCGAGAGACCAGAATGCACGGGTTCCCGAAGGAAGGCGAACTAGTTTCTCGCCAATTCTGCCGATGTGCTCAGACCTTGCCTTGGTAATGACGCTTTTGAAGGACCTGGAGGCGGAATTATACTTCTTTTTATGTGCGCTGGTGTTTACATCCCGAGACGTTGATGCGTCAGTCCAGGCCCGGTAGCACTCCTGCTTATAGCGTGATGCTATTTTACAGGAGCGACCAAACCATGGCTGGGATCTGCCTCCGATGGGCACCACAGAGGATGGAATAAAAAGTTCCATACCCTGAAGTACCACATCCGCAACAGAATCGGTAACAACGCTGGGATCTTCCGGCGAGAAGCAAACCCGCCCCCAAAGGTACGATGCAAGAAAAGACAGCATCCCGTCCCAATCAGCTGACCTATAGTGCCAAACACGGCGGCAAACTGCAGATCGCAACTGCGATTGGAGCGTGAGTGGCACCGTACTCCGGATCAGACAATGTTCCGAAGAGCCCAGAGGGGCATCGACGGAGACCTGATATCCGGCCGGATGAGAGGTCAGCAGAAGGTCCAACAGGGAAGGTACATGGTCTTCTACATCTGGGATCCGCGTAGGCGAAGTAACCAGTTGTGTTAGACTATATGCCAAAGCAAAGTCATAGATAGATCTACCCGCATGATCGGTTAAACGAGAACCAAGCCATTCAGCATGGTGGGCGTTAAAATCACCGAGTATCACGATCTCTGCGGATAGGACCTGTTGTAGCACGGAGTCTGCAGCCATTTGGACGTGGTCAATGAGTCGGTCTGTGTCGGAATTACCGCTATGGGACCTATAGAGGCACCCGTAAACGCGGTCGGCTATGGCTGCGCGTAGTCGCTGTCTACGCGCAGCCATAGGATGGACAGGTCCGTACCTTCAAGAATGCCGAGGCGTCGAAAACAGATGTCCTCTCTGACGTATATGCAAACTTCAGCCCGGGGCACAAAGGAGTGTTCCAATTTGTACCCCGGGTAGGAGAGATATGAAGTATCAGCCGGAGAGGACACCTGAGTCTCGGTTAAAAAGAGCAAGGCCGGCTTCGCCGTCTCTAGATGGTAATGGACAGCGTTAAGGTTGGAATGAAGCATTCATGTTGCAAAAATTCACGGATAGCGTGACAGGGGTCGCCTTGGTTGTATTGCTCCGCTTACCCCGAGCAGCATTAGTCGCGAGCGGAATTTTTCTCCCACCAGAATACGCGGGGCAGCCTGAGCACCCACGCTCAGGAATGAAGTAGTTTGGTTGTGGATGCTCAGCGAGGGATTCTCCAGGGGTGCTGGTACCCTCCTGGGGTAGTCTCTTATTTAATTCCACTACCATGTTGATGGGAGGGGGGGGGGGGAATTGGGCCTTCGGCCACCTGCACTCACCAAGCGCAACGCAGAGGTAAACCTCTACTTCACGCTGGTATTCTGTGAGGTCGTGGTACCACCCCGGTTCGAGCTGGCTCATCCGTGCGACAGCAAAAGCTACCGCTTAGCTCTACCACTGTTTAAACTAATGACGGTAATTAAAAATTCTCTTCATTTATCATGTGGGAAGCCATGCAATGTAAATGACAGTTAAATTTTGTTTTGTTTAGTTGTATTTAATTTTTTTCGGCTGCGTAATGTCGAAATTTTTGGTGTTTTAACAGCCTTGTACTAATTTATTTTACTAAATAGATTGCCTCACTCACTCACTTTGGCGTAAACCGCCGTCGTGAAAGGATACTGTATCGGTTCTTTGTAGTGGCTCAAAAATATCGCTGTACAAATACAAAATATTTGTAAAACCAAATTTCGTACATACTTAGATTATTATAACAAGCAGAGATTTTTATTTCAATATTTTAAAAGCACAGAATAAATAATAGTAGTACATACTAAAAGTAAGTACGATGTATATATTTAAGTATATTTATACTTATATACGTCTTGGATTTTATGGAGTGACCTGAATGATGATATGATGATCATATGAGTACTCGTATTATGAGTCGTGCAGTTTTGGACTTTCCAATTTTTTAAAATTGAAGTTTGACATCAAATTATTGATAAATTGGAAGCTTATTATTATAATAAGGTTATTAGTGGACACTTGTATGTATTTAAACTACTTTAAAAAATTCCATATAATCATGTTATACGTAATTTTTTAATGCGCTTAGGGCATGCACAATTGGATTTGCCAACAGTGTTTTTTTTTACTAATTTGAGTTGTTATAAGGAAGATGATGTTGCCCATTTCCTTTTACGACACCCAATGGATGGTTTGGTGTTATTGGATATTCTTATACTATATGTAATATAATCTAATTTATTTACTTTAACTTTATTTATAAAAGTTTATTTCTAGAGCGTACTAGTAACTCTGCTTATTATTCATATCCACACTAGTGGTTTGTTGTCCAGTCGCTTAGTTTATTATGCATGCCGCATACAAAATACAGTGTCCAAGCAATCGTAGACATTTCACTTGTAGCCGGGTTTCAGGATTTTGAAAATTATTTCTTTAGGGCCGATTTACCTTGTCAGATCATTGTAACTGCTAACCAATTTATTTTCTCTTACCTATATCTTCATTTTTTAGTGTGAACCAAAATAAAGTTAAATAGTAGTTTTGTTATCCATATTTAAATCGTTATTTTTGGTACATATAAATTCATATTTTATATTATTTTATCATAAATAATTTTTAAATAAGTTCAGTGTCATATACAACATCTACCTACACTAGGATTCTCAGAAGAACAGCTATACGAAACGTACAAATAATGCTGGAATTTTCTGCAGCTGTCCATCTGCGAGGCTGAGACTCATTGATTTCACACTCATTTGTTTTACAGGCCTCGAAAAGCGCCGCCACAGGGATACCACATCAGTGATATCCGTATTCTGTTTGGGTCTAACAATAGGTACCATTTTTTATTCGTTATTCTTGATAGCCGCTGGAGCTTCCACAATCACTTTAGGCGCTTGGTCCCCCTGCTAATGGGAGCGGCAGTTGCCTTAAAGTGGCTGCTAGCCAATGTCGGAGGGCCCGATGCGAATTACCGCCGCCTCTACTTGGGGGTGGTGCGGTTAATGGATTTGTATGGGGCACCCATAGGGGTCCGGGCTCTGATGGAAAGAACCATCACCTTCCTGATGATAGTTCCTGACCATCCCTAACAAGACCCTAGTAGGCGATGGTTGTCGGAGTCATACGAGAGAATCTAACGATTTCCTATTATGGATGGCATGCGTTTTAGCGGGTTCCCTACCCTGGCATATGGGCTATGTTTGAGCTAGAGTTCCTTCACGATTGTTGGAGCTATTCATCCAGTCCTACCAGACTGGATGAACTGGCGGCACGGGTCACTGTCCTTCCGGCTGGTGCAAGTGCTTTTAGTGCATGTGTGCTTTGGTAATGGCAAGATTTAAGTGAAAAATGAGATATTATTGATATAGGAAAAAGGTAGCGCACCTGCGCGCACAAAGTCCGAAATTGCAGAGTTACGGAAAACTAAATAAAAGATCGAAAAAGGTAGACTCCATTGACACCAATTTAAAAGTGCTGATAATGTGAAAATACGAAGTAGAAATGATTTGTTATTATGTACTTATAGTTTAAAATCGTTACAGGATCCTATGGAAATAAAGGTGATGTAAAATATACAGTTTTGAGGTGAATGCAGAAAATCGAAACAGAATGGAAAAATGAATTTAAAATAATGTAAAATGATATGTAAATAGCATAACACTACAGCCTTCCTTTCAAATCGCTCTTTTCGATATCGAGTGGAGGGAACCCGTTCTTCGAAACGCTTTCTTAAGGCCGGTGTCCCACAAGGCTCCGCCCTGTCTCCAATTCTGTTTACACTTTTTACGAGTGACATCCCTAAAGATCCAGTGGTCAACACCGCTCTCTTCGCCGACGATACGGCTCTCTTTTTATCAGACTACAATAGGAATATTCTCACTTCAAAACTTCAAAAAGCTACCAATCGCTTAGGCGAATGGTTCCGCCAATGGAGAATTGAAGTAAATCCCGAAAAAAGTGTAGCAATATACTTTCAACGGAATCCAAAACAGTCCCGTAATGGCCCAAGAAAACGAATGAAGGTAATTACCCTATACGGCCGCCCCATCCCATGGGCATATTCGGCCAAATATCTGGGCGTCACGTTCAACGCCAACATGAGTTTCGCGAATCACATTAGCATAGTTCGCAACAAAGCCAAGTCAGTCATAGGCCGTCTCTACCCTCTTGTGAACAGTAAGAGTAAGCTGTCTCTAAGACACAAACTCAATCTGTACAAAGCCTGCGTTAGACCTATCATGTCTTACGCAAATGTAGCCTTCGCACACACATATAAGTCCCACCTAAATGAACTACAGAAAGATTAAAACTATTTCATCCGTAAAGCCACTGGAGCACGGTGGTATCAACGGAACTCTGATTTACACAGTGATTGTCAACTCCCCTCTATCTCCGAATACTTTAAGGAGATGTCCCAGCGCTACTTTGATAGTGTTGAAACTCATCCGAACCCCCTAGTGGTAAACACAGCCAACTACGTCCCGATACCGAACGTCGCGCCGTTTCTTCGTAGACCGCGTAACGTATTAATAGAGCAACCGCGCTCGCTCGATCCCGTCGACCCAAACGTCGCAGGCACATCACACACTGACACTACACCCACACCAAATGGGACAAACACTAATAGGACAACGGATGGGGCGCGTCGCACCCGTAGGCGGGCACGACGCGTTCCAACACACACCGCGTACACACCGTACACCCGCCTGCCTGGGTGGTTCTCACCGCCCAAAATATCGACCGATACGAGCTAAGCAGTCAGAGGCAGGGGTTCGCATTCCCCCCCTCGGACAGTGGGTAGATAGCTCAAAATAAACCTCTACGGAGGGGACATGATGATTGATAACAATACCAAATCATAAACCATCATCATCCGCATCCTCATCCCAACTACCACCTTTCCACTTTTAAATAGCTCGCGGCCTGAAAGGCCGCGAGCCCTGTGTCCGACGAGGCTGTAAGAACCGCATAGGTTAACAGCGTAAACATCACAGAAAATAGTTTAGTTTCACCGCTCACTTGACGGTTAGCCACCGCAGAGTCTACATCACTTGAGGATGCCTCGTATAGAGGCGAAACACGTGTCGCATTGTCGTCAGTGGTGTGTATTGCCTAGTGTAGTGCTGTTGGGAGTAGTGGTGCTGGGATTAGTGGTGACGGGGATAGTGCACGCAATTGAGGGGGGCGAGAGGTGCTCTTCATAGTAGGTAAGACACATCATTTTATTTTATAGAGCAGATTTTTGCGAGGTATATTTTTTAAAAGCTTTAAAAACAACTAAGTAGAATTAGTGATGTCTCAGTGATCGCGAGGGTGAAAACCGGCAGCGATCACCGAATGGTTAGAGGCACACTGAACCTAAACGTTAAGTTGGAGAGGTCTCGTCTAATGAAGTCAACGCTCCGTCCCCCTCGTGCTCTAATCCAAAGTCCCGAAACCTTTCAGCTCGAGTTGCAAAACCGTTTTCAGTGCCTAGAAGACTGCAATGAAGTGGACGATTTGAATGACAAGCTCGTGGAAACTGTCCATGCGGTCGGAGCTAAGTTCTGCAAGACCCGCCGCAGAAGAACACAAAAACTCTCCGATCACACTCTTAATCTCATGGCTGTTAGACGGGAGATGAAGCTACATTCTTCAACAGATTTGACAGCATACAGGCAACTGAACAGACAGATCTCCAAATGCATGCGGCGGGACTTACGCAACTTCAATACAGCTCGTATTGAAGAAGCGATCGAGCGGAACCAAGGCTCCAAAGTCTTTGCCAGAGATCTGTCTGCCAGAAAGAGCCAACTGTCAAAGCTGAAGACCGAATGTGGCAGCATCGTTTCCGGGGCACCTGAGATTTTGAGTGAGATTGAGAGGTTCTATGGGCAGCTGTACACGTCATCGTTGGAGCCACACGCAAGTGTGAATAACGATCCAAGAGCGAGTCTTATCCGACATTATTCCGATGATATCCCGGACGTCAGTCTGAGCGAGATTAGAATGGCTCTCCAGCACCTTAAAAACGGCAAGGCCCCAGGCCAGGATGGAATTACAGCGGAGCTTCTGAAAGCGGGTGGAAAACCGGTACTTGAAGTCCTTCAGAAGCTCTTTAATTCCGTCCTCCATGGTGGCATTACACCGGAGGCGTGGAGCAGAAGTGTGGTGGTCTTGTTCTTCAAGAAAGGCGACAACGCTCTCTTGAATAACTACAGACCGATTTCCCTTCTGAGCCGCGTCTACGTGCTGTTTTCGAGAGTCATTACGAATCGTCTCGCGCGCAGACTTGACGACTTCCAGCCTCCCGAACAAGCCGGTTTCCGAAAAGGCTTTAGCACCATAGACCACATACATACCCTTCGGCAAATTGTACAGAAGTCCGAGGAGTACAATTTGCCACTATGTCTGGCGTATGTGGACTATGAGAAAGCCTTTGATTCCGTCGAAATTTGGGCGGTGCTGCAGTCCCTTCAGCGATGCCAAGTTGACTGTCGGTATATCGAAGTGTTGAAGTGCTTGTACAGTAGGGCTACGATGGCTATCCGAGTACAGAACCAGAGTACGAAACCTATCCAATTGCAGAGAGGTGTAAGACAGGGTGACGTCATATCCCCGAAACTCTTCACCGCTGCATTGGAAGATGTTTTCAAGCTTCTGGACTGGAAAGGATACGGTATCAACATCAATGGCGAGTACATCACTCACCTTCGATTTGCCGACGATATAGTCCTTATGGCAGAATCGCTGGAGGACCTAAGCACTATGCTCAATGACCTCAATAGTGTTTCCCAACGGATAGGTCTTAAGATGAACATGGACAAAACAAAGATCATGTTTAATGTCCATGTCACACCTATGCCGGTAGTTGTTGGGAACACTAAGCTCGAAGTTGTTGACGAGTATGTTTACCAGGGACAAATAGTCCGACTAGGTAAGTCCAACTTCGACCGAGAGGTCAATCGACGGATTCAACTCGGTTGGGCAGCGTTCGGGAAATTACGGCACATCTTCTCGTCAGGTATACCTCAAAACTTGAAAACGAGACTGTACACCCAGTGCGTGTTGCCAGTGATGACATACGGAACTGAGACGTGGTCCTTCACTGCTGGCCGGATGAGGAAGCTCAAGGTCGCTCAGCGAGCTATGGAGAGGGCTATGCTCGGAGTTTCTCTGCGTGATAAACTCAGAAATGAGGATATCCGCAGTAGAACCAGAGTGACCGACATAGCCCAACGGATTAGTAAGCTGAAGTGGCAATGGGCCGGCCATATAGCTCGAAGAACCGACAACCGATGGGGAAGAAAGGTTCTCGAGTGGCAGCCTCGTACCGGCAGGCGAAGTGTAGGGCGTCCCCCCACTAGATGGAGTGACGACCTGGTAAGATTTGCAGGAAGTCGATGGATGCTGGTGGCTCAGGACCGTGCTTTGTGGCATTCTTTGGGGGAGGCCTATGTTCAGCAGTGGACTTGTGAAGGGCTGTAATGATGATAATGATGAAGTAGAATTAATTATCGAGTAATAGCCGACCAACTTATAATATGTACTTGGATTAGAAAAAATTTCGTTACAACTCCATAAAAAATGACTAAAACTAGCTGCATTAATATCTTTTTAATTTTATTGTAAACTATTAAAAATAAAAACTTAATAAAGAAAATGACTTGTATGCATTACTACAATTAGTTTTACTTTTGTATTTGCGGGATGGATAGGGTACTATTGTCAATATCGAAAAGTTTTTTAATCTTTTTTGATTACCACTCCATGGGCAAATTTTTAGTCGTTATAGCGGTCAAACGGCGAACTCACTTATTATGCTCATTAACAAGGAAAGCCAAGTATTGTGACAGTATCTTTACATTTAAACCTACCTCTACATTGTTCGTAGCCCGACACGAACTTGGCCAGTTTTTCTAGTTTTAAATTTTGGAAATTACGTAAAGTCTATAGAGATAGATTCTCTCTCCGATCATTTCGGATTGATGTCCCATTGAACTAGGAAAGTAAGGGAATAGAGAGTGCACCTGTGTTCACGCGCACACTGCTGCACTATTATCCTGTCCTGCGATGAAGCTACATTCTTCATCAAATTTGACAGCATACAGGCAACTGAACAGACAGATCTCCAAATGCATGCGGCGGGACTCACGCAACTTCAATACAGCTTGTATTGAAGAAGCGATCGAGTGGAACCAACGCTCCAAAGTTTTTGCCAGAGATCAGTCTGCCAGAAAGAGCCAACTGTTAGAACTGAAGACCGAGTGTGGCAGCATCGTTTCCGGGACTGAGATTTTGAGTGAGATTGACAGGTTCTATGGGCAGCTGTAGACGTCATCGTTGGAGCCACACGCAAGTGTGAGTAACGATCCAAGAGCGAGTCTTATCCGACACTATTCCGAAGATATCCCGGACGTCAGTCTGAGCGAGGTTAGAATGGCTCTTCAGCACCTTAAAAACGGCAAAGCCTCAGGTGAGGATGGAATTACAGCGGAGCTTCTGAAAGTGGGTGTAAGACCGGTACTTGAAGTCCTTCAGAAGCTCTTTGATTCTGTCCTCCATGATGGCATTACACCGGAGACGTGGAGCAGAAGTGCGGTGGTCTTGTTCTTCAAGAAAGGTGAAAACGCTCTCTTGAAAAACTACAGACCTATTTTCCTTCTAAGCCGCGTCTACGTGCTGTTTTCGAGAGTCATTACGAATCGTCTCGGGTGCAGACTTGACGACTTCCAGCTTGCCGAACAAGCCGGTTTCCGAAAGAGCTTTAACACCATAGACCACATACATACCCGTCGGCAAATTGTACAGAAGTCCGATGAGTACAATTTGCCACTGTCTGGCGTATGTGGACCATGAAAAAGCCTTTAATTCCGTCGAAAATTGGGCGGTGCTGCAGTCCCTTCAGCGATGCCAAGCTGACTGTCGGTATATCGAAGTGCTGATGTGTTTGTATAGTAGAGCAACGATGGCTATCTGAGTACAGAACCATAGTACGAAACCTATCCAATTGCAGATAGGTGTAAGACAGGGTGATTTTATATCCCTGAAACTCTTCATCGCTGCATTGGAAGACGTTTTCAAGCTTCTGGACTGGAAAGGATACGGTATTAACATCAATGGCGAGTACATCACTCATCTTCGATTTGCCGACGACATAGTCCTTATGGCAGAATCGCTGGAGGACCTAAGCACCATGCTCAATGAACTCAATAGTGTCTCCCAACGAATAGGTCTTAGGATGAACATGGACAAAACAAATATCATGTTTAATGTCCATGTCACACCTATGCCGGTAGTTGTTGGGAGTACTAAGCTCGAAGTTGTTGACGAGTATGTTTACCTGGGATAAATAGTCCAACTAGGTAAGTCCAACTTCGACCGAGAGGTCAATTGACGGATTCAACTCGGCTGGGCAGCGTTCAAGACACGTACGACACATCTTCTCGTCAGGCATACCTGAAAACCTTAAAACGAAATTGTACAACCAGTGCATGTTGCCAGTGATGACTTACGGATCTGAGACGTGGTCCTTCACTGCTGGCCATATGAGGAAGCTCAAGGTCGGTCAGCGAGCTATGGAGAGAGATTTTAATTGTGTATACTACACATCATAAGCAACATGAATCGACGAATCAGTAATGGCCCGGCCATATAGCTCGAAGAACCGACAACCGATGGGGAAGAAAGGTTCTTGAGTGGCAGCCTCGTACCGGTAGGCGAAGTGTAGGGCGACCCCCCACGAGATGGAGTGACGACCTGGTAAGACATGCAGGAAGTCGATGGATGCAGGTGGCTCGGGACCGTGCTTTATGGCATTCCTTGGGGGAGGCCTATGTTCAGAAGTGGACTTATGAAAGGCTGTAATAATGATGATGATGATGATAAATGTAAATGAACTTTATAACTTTACAAAATTCAATGGATTACAAAATACATCGTCGGAAAAAACAATGAAATACAACAACAGCATCAAATTTTATACTAGGCACTCTCACAACAGTAATTTAAACAAACGAAAACATTTCTAGTGATTGTAATAAACTGAAATACTATGGCTTTTAAAGTATACTCGTGAATTATACTATACGTAAATAAATGCGTATATTAAAGTATTATTGTTTCTATTTTATATTATGAAGTAGGTACATACATCATAATATGTAAATTCGACATACAGCATCATTATATTTGGATTTGGATGCAAACACGCATACACACACGCGTGTATTCGCACGCACGCACTCAAATGCGCCCATATGCACACCTATACACTCTGTATGTTTCTGTAAGGCCGTAAATAAATCAACTCTAAATGTCAGAAAAAGATTGTGGGTAATTATAAATACACGCTGTATTCAGATAAAATAGTCTAAATTGGTATCTTATAAATATAAAACATAAAAGCTACATTATAAAGTCGATTCTGCTTCGGCAGTGAAGTACGTTGTCTAGCATAATTGCTTCAAATAAGCTTTTCATTTTCTTTATTTTATATACCTAATTAGCTGACATGGGGTGCAGTACCCTGCGAGCTCATTTGTGATTCTATTTTTATTAACTACGAAGAGAAAAGAATCACCATTAATATTTATAAATTTATTCCTTTTTATAATTATGAGGAAAATAAATAATTTCTTAAGAAACCCTAAACGTGTAATTAAAGTACCCAATTATTTTAATATCATAAAATCAATATTTTCAAAATATATCCTGTGTGGAGTAACAATACACTGCTATATTTTATTCGCAAACATTTTCACGTAACCAGGCCCGTCTCACTCCGCGCCTTAGGCATGAAAATATACCTACGCTACTTGGTCCCCTACAAGCGGCTAATTGCGTGAGGTTGTCGTGCGCTTGAGCTTGCGCGCACCCTACGTTAACAAAAAAGTATTTTTCTCTTATCAGTATTTAGCAACTTTTTATATTTATTTTTGAGTTTATATGTGTGTATATATATAGTAAGTATGGCCTCTCAAAAAGCAAAAAGGTACTGCATAGCATTCGAGTGCTTAAATAACAATAGGAATGTCGACTTTTCATTCTTTACTGTTCCTAAGGATACCAAAAAATAATATATTATTATTTATAGGTAGATCTAGATATTTAGGTACTTAGTTACTGACACCATAGTACCGGATTTATTATTTGATTAGCGACCCGACCACAGCTTCGCAGTTTTCAATTTTTTTTCGTATAATGCCAATGACTTCGATGAAAATCGTGAGTGTAAGTAGACCACTAAGTACTAGTGACTGCCTGCTAATGCAAGATCAGGATAATAGTTTAACACTTGGTCGATACAAGAAAGAGATTGAAAAATGAAACGAAAATGAAAAAAATGTTTATTTACAGCTAAGGTGGTACAGATTATAATATACAATATAAGATAATAAAATGGAAGTACAGTAGTCTTAATTTTCTAGTATACAATTATAAACTATGATCTTATCACACCAACTACGCTGGAGTGTATAAACAAGGGTGTATAGTTCTGTGGTCCTCACACTAGGCATGCCTGTGTCGTGAGGGCCTGATACGATTTTCTTATGGTTTTCATTAATTGACACTGGGTCGACGTACGGTTATTACATTATGTAAGCTTTATGTTTTTAAAATAAAGTAAAATATAAAATAAAATAAATATATATATTAAGTAATATGTATAAAAAATAAAATAATTAGAGGTAAAATAATAAATTGTTAGTAAAGAAAATACTGTTATTCATAAATATTACAATAATTAATAAAACATATATAAATTAGAAACTCCTATAGATACATATGGATATTACATACTGTATTCATATATTTTATTTACGTAAATTTATGATAAAGATTACGGTTTAATTAGGGTTTCTGTATTGTCATAGCTCAGAGTAAGTAACCATTTTGTTATAGTTCTTTTAGCTTCCACCACTGATTTTTCTTTTATATCGCAATACTTAAGGACGGAGTTGTACACTTGAGTTCTTACGAATTGCCCAAAACGTTTACAAAAAGCAGAGTTGATAGCGGGAGTTGGCAAGCGGAATACTCTTCGTTTCAATAATGTCTTATACTCTGGAGATGCAAGAGTACACTTATGAACAGATAGGGAAGTCTTCAATTTGAAAAGTTGTCTTACATTTAATAGTCCACTGTCCTTATATAAATCAATAGTTGAATATCTATACGGCTTTTTTAACATTACTTTTATAACCGAACGTTGCGCTCTCTCAACTCTGATCAGGAAAGTTTTTGCTGCACTTCCCCAGCACGTAATACAGTAAGTAATAAGTGACTGGCTTAACGCAAAATACACAGATCTTAGAGTATTTAAACCTGATATTTAAATTATAAGCACCAGCTTTCAAATACAAATATAATCATTATATTCAACAGGATACTCTCATACTGTATAACCAAACACAATATTAAGGCAGAACTTTCATTGTTCTATGTATCAAAACGAAATGTTTGTGATATATAGGACACTGAAAGTTCTGCCTTAATGGCTAGTAATAAATTTTTAAATTTCAAATGTTATATTTTTTAAAACATAAGATTATCTATTAATTAAAAAAATATATTGGTAACTCCAATTGTGCATGCTTAAAGCGCATTAAAAAATTACGAGTAGCTAAATTACATACAAGTTTTCACTAAAAACCTTATAATTATTATTATACTTCCAATTATCCAATAATTTTATGCCAAATTTAATTACAAAAAGGCTTGATAAATTCGAAATTGCACGACTCATAAGATCATGAAAAATAGAAAAAATATTGTAAATTGTAATTCTATTCGTCAAAGAGTTCCAGTAGCAGTCACCGACGTACACCTTCAAATCACTCCATCAAGTCTGGAGGTAAGGTTTATTCATAACTAACAAAACGAGGCCAACCTCTGCACACCTACTACAAATTTTCGACGAGTTCCAGTAGCATTGACCGAAGTGCACCTTCAGGTCACTCCATAAATGTAAAAAAAAACTTGCGGCAGACAAGAAGCTTGGGCAAAACAATTATTGTGTTTTTTTGTTCCAGTAGGTCTGCAGGATCTAAAAGATAGTTAATGCTCAGTCGTTTACCACCATTCGTTTGCCAAAAGTAAAACAATCAAGAAGTACCTTTCTAATGCTAAATGACAATGTTTTTTTGCACTGAAACAAAGCTAATTAGAAAAGTAATTTTTGCCTTCTGAAAAGACTTCTGACTCCATCATGATCATACATTTCAGACTATGCAAAATATTTGTTTTCTCAAAAATCAAAGATATGATAAGATTTCAGCCAGCACGTGAAGCAAATAAATATAAAAAACATACCCTTATACGAATGATTCTTATGTTTTAAAACCAGTATAAATGAATGAAAAAGTATTTATATCTACTAAGAATTTTTTCTTTTTAAAAAACGTTACCTCCACACTAGGACTTTTTCCTGTACCGTGGGGGCAGTTTATATACATAAATTTCACAAGGACAAACATCCAGACCCGGCACATTATTTGTAGGCCATCCAAATACTTGTTCCATGCGGGATTCGAACCCGCGACCCTTAGTGTTGTGACACATTGCTAAGCCACTGCGCCACGGAACAGCCAAGAATACTTTGAAAAGCAGTAATAATTTACAACAAATAGTAAATATACGCAAAACTTTCAGTGTACAGTCAAGTCTGGCAACTTTACCAATGAAAGTTAACTTTGCCATCAGGGATGTACAGGTACATAATTACGATTAATGCGGGCATTGTAACATTTTTCGAGATATGCAATTTTTTGATGGTAAATTTAACAACTAATTAAGAGCATTTCTTTCGATAATGAATTAATTTTGGCATTTTATTTTAACGCGGCATTGTTTCGGCGCACAATGAGACTATCCTTCTCAAAAATGGTTTGAACAAAAGTCGTGTTACTGAAACCGTTTTGATTGTTTTATATTCTGAAAGATAGGGCTATCCGATACAATAGTAAAAAAATAATTATAATCAGTTTTCAGTATATAAAATCAAACCCAAACTTTGCACATCGTTAATTTCATATTTGTTTAAAACGTATTTACATAACATAATATACAATCATTAAACAATACACAATATTAAAAACTATAATAAAAAATTAAAACTAGTAACTTAATTATCATACAGTCCTACTGCTCGTGGTATCGTGCCAAGAACGCTAGCTGCGTTTCCTCGCTGAATGGCTATACTTTACCTTTGAGCGAGAAAAGAACCAGCCCGCTTATCACCAGCAGCAACGACCATCCGCGGATGAAATTCCTTTACGAACTTCACCGCACGTGGACCCCACGGACCGATAGTTTCTACAACAAAAGGCACAAATATGTAGTCATCTCTCAGAAACTTATATTTGCGCCACTTACTCAGTTCAGTTGCCTCTGATACCATCCCGGCTCTAAAAGAGGTACCCCTGAATTGATAGGCCGCAATTACTTTGTTAGAGATTACTTGATGGTAAAGTGTGTAACCAGTTTTGTGTTAAATAGGTTAGGTTAGATAGTCGAAACAGCTAAAATGTGTGCGTTATCTTGGTCACTATGGAAATTATAAAACAAATCTTTCTGCACGTTAACGGAATATCCCACTGGTTTTGTTGGTTAACTTCCAGTGCAACATTGTCGCCGGGACAGATCGTTTTCTATGTCTGCCCTGCCTCCGTAGCAAAGATAACACTATGCACTAAAGCAACGAAAGCAGGTAATGCAACGCTAGAAAGATGTATCACACCAATACCTGTAAATTTTATAGTTAAAGTAGCTTGAGTCCAGGCTGTGGTATTTAAAGTTAAATTTAGATTTTTTTCTATAGCTATTTTAAGATTAAAATCAATATATTTTAAAATAACCGAACATTTCCAGAGTGGACTCGAGCGGAGTAAGTATGTAAATTTAGGTACAAGTAGACAATATTTTAAAATAGTAAGAGCAATGTGGGGGTTTAATTTATACAATTTATCAACTCTGTTTAAAAACTGGTAATTTTTTTTAAAAACAGGTTTAATACTATCGAGAAACAACGGGGCACCTAGCAGGTATAGTGAATCCGTACTGACAGTTTTTATTCCTGGAGAAATATGATTGAAATTTTGAATTAAAGTGTCTCTGTGAGAAGTAGAAAAACTATTGGAAAAATATTTCACATTTATTGCCATTTGGTTCAAGACCAATATTTTTGAAATTTCGAAAAAGGTGTCCCGGAAACGGCGCTGCCACACTCGGTCTTCAGCTTCGACAGTTGGCTCTTTCTGGCAGACAGATCTCTAGCAAAGACTTTGAGCCCTGGTTCCGCTCGATCGCTTCTTTAATACGAGCAGTATTAAAGCTGCGTAAGCCCGCTACATGCATTTGGAGATCTGTCTGTCAAATTACCTGTATGCTGTCAAATCTACTGAAGACTGCAGCTTCATTTCCCGTCTAACAGCTATAAGATTAATAGTATGATTGGAGAGTGTTTGTGTTCTTCTGCGGCGGGTCTTGCAGAACTTAGCTCCGACCGCATGGACAGATTTCACGAGCTTGTCATGCATATCGTCCACTGAACTGCAATCTTCTAGGCATTGAAAAGGATTTTGTAACTCGAGCTGAAAAGTTTCGGGACTTTGGATTAGGGCATGAGGGGGTCGGAGCGTTGACTTTATTAGACGACACCTCCAACTTAATATTTAGGTTCAGTGTGCCTCTCACCATTCGGTGACCGCTGCTGGTTTTCACCCTAGCGATTACTGAGACATCACTGAATAGTTGTCGTCTGGTCGTCGTTATGAAGCCAATCTCGTTTTTTGTCAAACCGTCGGACCTCAAGAAGGTCCACTTCCTGTGGAGCTGCTTCTGGTAGAAAGAGTTCATCATAAAGAGTCCCTCTTTCTCCATGAAGTAGGCCAGTTGCTGGCCCCTTTGGTTCCGTTGCCTTATACCAAATTTCCCTACCTTCAGCACACCGTACTCTCTTGTGCCTAGAATTGCGTTGAAGTCTCGCATTAACACTATATTATGGGTTTTGGGAATAGCGGGGCCGCCTGGGACTGGGGGCCGACTCTTCGTAACATTAATCATGGGGGACGGGTATATAGCCATAGTTGCCACGCTTGGCGAGTGGGTTAGCAACCGCAGTTTCGTTGTTTTGCTGTTATCAGAAAGATGCTGCTGCCCATCTTCTGCCTCATTTTCTCTCTGTCGCCTCTTACGACACTCACGGGAAGAAATAGGGAAGTGGGTATTCCTACCCGCCACTACACGGGACTACTACTATTAATATTAGTATTTCTTAAATCAATAATAAATACCAAATCTATGAAGAATAAAATGTCAAATTTAACATTGACGCCCAGTCTGAGAGTACCTTTTATGTTTTAAAACTGATTCTAGAGATTTAAGTCCTTCCAAAAATGGCAAAGTTGCCAAGTTTTACGGTACCCCACTCATTATACTTTAATTTCTTTAAATATGTAAATTTAATTACATATTTAAATTTATTTTTTCTTTTTGTTTCCTTTAAATCTTCTTAAAGAATGTTACAACCCTGCGGCAAATGGCCCAAAACTCTAATAGCCCCAACAAATAGCAGTATGTATTTAAAATATATTTTGATAGAAGGAAATTATCTGGAAAAAGACGCTAAGAAAAGACTGTTTTTTTTTAATTTCCCCTACCATGGAAAGGCCCATAGTCACTAATGGACTTTTAACGGGCTAACAAATTAAATCAATAAATCAAAATTATAATTTGATATGACTTAACTTTGGGCTTGTTATAATATTCGAATTTTGGACTTATGGGACTAGTATTTGGCATTAAAAAGAAAATATAACGTGTCAGTATAAGTGCACATTGAAGCTTATTATCCACAGGGAAGAAAACCAGTCTTAGTTATAAAAAGAGTAAAAAAGCTCTTAGCAATAAACGCAAACACATTTAAAAGAAAATTAAAATTTAATCAGTTATGGTGCTAAATTAAATAAAATATAAACAATTTTTATTCAATTACCAACAATCATTAGGTGGCGCTATTTGTCATAAATTTAGAATAACATGCGATAGAAATAATGTTTCTTTTTATACAAAACGCACTTATTACTGTCGATGAGGTACAAAAAGTAAAGTTAAAGACAATGCGTTAAAGTAACAGAATGATTCTGACCATGAAGTGGCAGTGTAAGAATATCTACTACTTATTAAACTAACCCATATTGTCCCGTGGGTGTCGTAAGAGACGATAGAGGGCAACAAATCAGGAGATAGGCAGCAACGTATTTCTAGTAACAACTAAAAATAAAAATAAACTGCGACTGTCAACCCGCCTGCCATGCGTGGAGTAAACCTATATTAAGCAGTGTACTTTTGATAAACTGTAACTGTAACGGTAAAAGAATTAATATGTAAAAAGTTACCAATAAAATATCAAAGCATTACTGCGGAAGCACCTTTGTTGGAATAATTAAATCACACCCCTGTTGTTTAATAATATATAATATATGCATCATAATGCCAAATTGACATTATGATGCATATATTATAGAATGTCAATATATTATATATTTATAGCCATGTTTAAAAGAACGAGTAACCATTGCAGTCAAAGTATAAAATAAAAAGCAGTCAATTCCGAAAGGAGAACAAAATTAAGGATATAACCATTCAACTCCATTGTGCGTCTTTTTACGGTAAAATTCTGGATTGGAATGAATTGCTTTCGTAATGTGATCGTCTGGCTTTTTGGGGGACAAAAATCCAAACCAGCAATATTCGTAGCGTTAATAATGTTACTTTACCTTCCATTAGACTTGTAGAATTATTTTTATTGGCCTGAATATTATAATATAATCAGTAGACAGCATCAAATGTGTTATATATATTTTTCTGAATTAATATTATACGTCATACCTAATATAATATCATAACATAACAAAATTTCTAGCCAAAATTATATAAAAAAATGATTGTGTGATATATTTTCTAATAATATATATTCCTAATGTATTTAATAAATAAAAAAGAAAAAGTAAAACAACAGCATACAAACTTAGTTCAAACACAAAATGCAGAATAAAGTCCCCCTTACTACTTTTTATTTTTTGATACTACGTGGTGATGTGAGAGCCACGCTGCAGTTTATTACGGTTGCAACTCGAAGGCAAGTTCAAATCAAAAAAGACCTTTTGAGAGCCAATAAAGTTATGCCTTCGATTCAATAAATCCGTATTCTAATTAATGATATATTAATATTTTTAACATATTTTATAATCTAACGTTGTATAAATTACCTAATCATCATCATCATTACAGCCCTTCATAAGCTCACTACTGAATTAGGCCTCCCTGAAGCATGGTCCGAAGCCACTTGCATCCATTGACTTCATAGATTTCTTAGCAGGTCGTCACTCCATCTCGTGGGGCTGGTCAATCGTTTACCGTTACGAGACTGCCACTGAAAAAGCTTTATTTCCATCAGTTGTCGGTTCTTCGAGCTATATGGCCGGCTGATTGCCAATTCAGTTTACTAATCCGTTGAGCTATGTCGGTTACTCTGATTTCAATGCGGATATCACGCAAAGATACCCTGAGCATAGCCCTCTCTATAGCTTGCTGAGGCTAGCAGTAAAGGACCACGTCTCAGACACATATGTCATCACTGGCAACACGCACTGCTTATACAATTCTGTTTTGAATATTTAAGGTATAGGTACCTGACTATAAAATGTGTCGTAAACTCCCGAACGTTGCCCAACAGAGTTGAATCCGTCGATTGAATTCCCAGTTGAAGTTGGACTTACTTATTAAATTTACAAAAAATATTGCAAAACTTAATGTACTTGGTACAGCTATAGTTTGTATGTATAATATTATTTTTAACTTCTTAAGTACTTAGAGTTTAATTATAAATACCATATAGTAATTTTTTTATAGGATAAGGGTGCCAATCAAGCACACAGTCAACAGCAGCACCTGAATGTAAGTGGTTGCTGTGGCTCATAGACATCTACATCTACCATCTATTACAAATCAAAATGCAAATGCGTTATCATCCGTGAGGTCTAAGATGAAATGCCTCGTCTAGTAAAAAGGGTCTCCGGTTTTCTACACTCACCATACGGAAAACAGCAGCGTTAAGCTGCTATTTTACGCTGGTATTCTATCAGAGCGCGGTCCTTCCCCGGTCGGGCCGACCCAATTGTGCTAAAACTATACTACAAATATAGCTACAGCATGACTCTACCACTAATTATTTTATGTTCTAAATTTTTATACAACTTATTGTGATGGTAAGCTTTTACTATGTATTAGATATCTATGGAAATTTTATTGATTTTACGATTACTTTTGTATGGTTCATATTGTAATTATTTATTCTACTGTATATTTTCCTTAAAAACAAAAATAAATAAATTAATATTTAGTAGAGGTGATTAGGCGCATTGGAAAGACCAGATTGCGTCGATAAGTCCTGAGGTTGAATTGTTTGTGTTGAGCTTCAATTTTGGGACCTGGGGAGGTGGCAATGGCCGTTTCACCAAAGCGTTGGGTTTTGGCGCAGAAGGCGCGGAAGGGCTGGCACCTTGCTCGGCCGCCGCGACATCTGGGGCGAGCTTGGTGGTGACTTGAGGCGCGGATGTGGGCAATGAAGACTGTGCGGGTTTGGGGGCAGGAAGTCAAGAGTGAGACACACTGGCTTGACCCGCGCGTCTGGAACGACTTCTACCTCCGCGCTGCTTCCTTTGCGGCGCTTTGGAACACCCGCGATAATTCGCTGGGTGTCCCTTTTTGCGACGTGAATTGACGCAGCTTGGGGGTTCAACCAACTCGGGCGTGCGGGGGCAGTCAGTAGTGCCGTGGTCACCTAGGCACTTGACGCACTAAAGCCTGGCGAAGCGATTTCTGGTCGAGTGGCCGTACAGTTGGCACCGATGGCACTAGCCAACGATGCCCCTATTTTGGGGGACTTCAATTGCAATCCCCGTGAGGTTGCAGATGCGCCGGACGTTAACTTCTTGCCTTCCGGAGACAGGTGCAAGAGATACAGATCTAAAAATCCTTTCTTGTCGGTCTGGTAGTGCATTCTATGCACCTCTCGGACCGGAAGATTTTGGGCCTTTAAATCGCCTAGAACGTGGATATTCTCGAGCTACTTGGGGAGGCCTCAGACGACTATGAGCAGGTTACATTCCTCAGGGAGGGCGTACGTGTGAAACCTGACTTGTTGGGCGCGCAGGTGGTATGTCACGCTGCAAAAATCAGTCTCCTTGTCGGAGCTTAATTCGGTATCCGAGAAGACCAGAGAGGGGCCTGGGGTGAACATTGCGGAGGGCGCGGGGGACGCGGCGTCATAAATTGTGTATATGGATACAGGGGTTGTAGTTCCAGTACTCGGCGACAGATGGTCGTCGAACTGCACGGTCAGACGATCGCTAGGGGGCCAGACACGCTGAGTGGACGGGCCGGCTAGAGGCGCGGACTCGATTGCGGGCACAGGGCGGGCATTGCGCTGCGCAATAAACACAGCCAAGATGTCGGGGTAGACTCGGCTAAAAAGTCGGCTATTTCGTCGGTTGTAAACAACGCCATATTTTTTAGTATGCTAACACAAGCACAGATATGTATTAAGCTCCCCACCCTTTCGGAAGGTGTGTGTCTAAAACAAACACCTAAACAGAACTTAACCGACGCGTCCAGTTTCTACAAGGTCCAAAAGCAGAGCGACTGACTGAACATCCTCACTGAACACTGCCTGAACTGAACCACTGCAACCATTTCTTACACCTGTTTTTTAATTATTTATTACGCCCGCTCACTACTATTCAAAACTCACCTTAAACTATCGCTGTCTCTCTCTTACTCAGATACTGCATCGGTCTCTCCGCGTTAGGAATCATTATATTTCATATATCTTAAAAACTTTAACTTAACTTGTTAGTAATTAAATTACCTGCAATTTGTTTTTATAAGTTTGTGTAGAGAAATTTACAAGTAATTCAACGCAATATAAGTACTTTATGTTCTTTTTATAACAATAAAAGTAATTTAAAGCGATAAAAAAATATTTTGATTACATGTTCGGCTTCAAACATTAATAACTTTTATAATATTGATTTTAGACGCGTTTCATCATCATCATTACAGCCCTTCACAAGTCCACTGCTGAACATAGGCCTCCCGCATAGAATGCCACAAAGCACGGTCCTGAGCCACCAGCATCCATCGACTTCCTGCATATCTTACCAGGTCGTCACTCCATCTATTGGGGGGACGCCCTACACTTCGCCTGCCGGTACGAGGCTGCCACTCGAGAACCTTTCTTCCCCATCGGTTGTCGGTTCTTCGAGCTATATGGCCGGCCCATTGCCACTTCAGCTTACTAATCCGTTGGGCTATGTCGGTCACTCTAGTTCTACTGCGGATATCCTCATTTCTGAGTTTATCACGCAGAGAAACTCCGAGCATAGCCCTCTCCATAGCTCGCTGAGCGACCTTGAGCTTCCTCATCCGGCCAGCAGTGAAGGACCACGTCTCAGTTCCGTATGTCATCACTGGCAACACGCACTGGGTGTACAGTCTGGTTTTCAAGTTTTGAGGTATACCTGACGAGAAGATGTGCCGTAATTTCCCGAACGCTGCCCAAGCGAGTTGAATCCGTCGATTGACCTCTCGGTCGAAGTTTGACTTACCTAGTCGGACTATTTGTCCCTGGTAAACATACTCGTCAACAACTTCGAGCTTAGTGTTCCCAACAACTACCGGCATAGGTGTGACATGGACATTAAACATGATCTTTGTTTTGTCCATGTTCATCTTAAGACCTATCCGTTGAGAAACACTATTGAGGTCATTGAGCATAGTGCTTAGGTCCTCCAGCGATTCTGCCATAAGGACTATATCGTCGGCAAATCGAAGGTGAGTGATGTAATCGCCATTGATGTTGATACCGTATCCTTTCCAGTCCAGAAGCTTGAAAACATCTTCCAATGCAGCGGTAAAGAGTTTCGGGGATATGACGTCACCCTGTCTTACACCTCTCTGCAATTGGATAGGTTTCGTGCTCTGGTTCTGTACTCGGATAGCCATCGTAGCCGTACTGTACAAGCACTTCAACACTTCGATATACCGACAGTCAACTTGGCATCGCTGAAGGGACTGCAGCACCGCCCAAATTTCGACGGAATCAAAGGCTTTCTCATAGTCCACATACGCCAGACATAGTGGCAAATTGTACTCCTCGGACTTCTGTATAATTTGCCGAAGGGTATGTATGTGGTCTATGGTGGTAAAGCCTTTTCGGAAACCGGCTTGTTCGGGAGGCTGGAAGTCGTCAAGTCTGCGCGCGAGACGATTCGTGATGACTCTCGAAAACAGCACGTAGACGCGGCTCAGAAGGGAAATCGGTCTATAGTTCTTCAAGAGAGCGTTGTCGCCTTTCTTGAAGAACAAGACCACCGCACTTCTGCTCCACGCCTCCGGTGTAATGCCACCATGGAGGACGGAATTAAAGAGCTTCTGAAGGACTTCAAGTACCGGTTTTCCACCCGCTTTCAGAAGCTCCGCTGTAATTCCATCCTCGCCTGGGGCCTTGCCGTTTTTAAGGTGCTGGAGAGCCATTCTAATCTCGCTCAGACTGACGTCCGGGATATCATCGGAATAATGTCGGATAAGACTCGCTCTTGGATCGTTACTCACACTTGCGTGCGGCTCCAACGATGACGTGTACAGCTGCCCATAGAACCTCTCAATCTCACTCAAAATCTCAGGTGCCCCGGAAACGATGCTGCCACATTCTGTCTTCAGCTTTGACAGTTGGCGCTTTCTGGCAGACAGATCTCTGGCAAAGACTTTGGAGCCTTGGTTCCGCTCGATCGCTTCTTCAATACGAGCTGTATTGAAGTTGCGTAAGTCCCGCCGCATGCATTTGGAGATCTGTCTGTTCAGTTGCCTGTATGCTGTCAAATCTGTTGAAGAATGTAGCTTCATCTCCCGTCTAACAGCCATGAGATTAAGAGCGTGATCGGAGAGTTTTTGTGTTCTTCTGCGGCGGGTCTTGCAGAACTTAGCTCCGACCGCATGGACAATTTCCACGAGCTTGTCATTCAAATCGTCCACTTCATTGCAGTCTTCTAGGCACTGAAAACGGTTTTGTAACTCGAGCTGAAAGGTTTCGGGACTTTGGATTAGAGCACGAGGGGGACGGAGCGTTGATTTCATTAGACGAGACCTCTCCAACTTAACGTTTAGGTTCAGTGTGCCTCTAACCATTCGGTGATCGCTACCGGTTTTCACCCTCGCGATCACTGAGACATCACTGAACAGTTGTCGTCTGGTCGTCATAATGAAGTCAATCTCATTTTTTGTCGAACCGTCGGGGCTCGACCAGGTCCACTTCCTGTGGGGCCGCTTCTGGAAGAAAGAGTTCATCATAAAGAGTCCCTCTTTCTCCATGAAGTCAGCCAACTGCTGGCCCCTTGGGTTCCGTTGCCCTATTCCGAATTTCCCTACTTTCAGCTCACCGTTCTCTCTTGTGCCTAGTTTTGCATTGAAGTCTCCCATTAACACCGTATATTGGGTTTTGGAGGAATGCATGGCTCTAGAGATATCCTCATACATTTCCTCCACCTCCTGATCGGGGTGTGCCGAGGTTGGTGCGTAAACCTGTATGACCTTCAGCGAATACCGTTTGGTGATTCTGAGTATAAGGTACGCAACCCTCGTCGACACACTCTCAATCTTTACAACGTTGTTAACGAGAGACTTGTGGACGATAAATCCGACACCTCCTTGGGACAGATGGTCGCCCTCCCGGTAATAGAGCAAGTTGCCGGATTCGAGGATTACCGTGTCCTCCCCCTCTCTTCGGACTTCGGATAATCCTATAATATGCCAGCGTAACTTGTCTATCTCTTCTTCCAGCTCTACAATCTTCTCGTCAGTCCTCAGGGTGCGTGCGTTGTATGTTGCCAGGTCGAGTCGTCGTAGGTGGCAACCGAACCTCCACCGGAGATTCTTAGCACCCCCTGCCCCGCCGTTACCATGGTCGCCACCGTAGCCAGGAATAGCGGGGCCGCCGGGGACTGGGGGCCGTTTATTATTGTCATTGCTCATGGGGGGTATATTGCCATAGTTGCCACGCTTGGCGAGCGGGTTGGCAACCGCAGTTTTTTATTGTTATTTTGGCTATTATCCGGAAGATGCTGCTGCCCATCTTCTGCCTGTTTCCCTTTGTCGCCTTTTACGACACCCACGGGAGGATATGGGGTAGTGGATATTCTTAACCGCCACTACACAGCGTTAGACGCGTTTACTTCATTATTACTACCGTGATGATACATACGTCCATATTGAGTACATTTTTAGTACTATATTTCTTCACATCACATGAAAAAAATTTTTATGTTCATGATTCAACATAGAGCTTTTCAAAAATGTGCTAACTAGCTACATTTCCGAGTAAATTCATCCCATACTCACAAATCTAACTTGAACTTGCGACTTCGTGAGCAGAGAGCTGCGCCAGATTTTTCTCCTAGTTCATCAATGCGGCTTTCAATACCAGTTTGTAAAATTAATTGTCGGCATTTCTTGTATTTACCAGATATAAAATATCTAATTTGGCGACATAAACCAAATTTCAATACGCGATATATAATATGTTCCTACGATATAAATTAATAAGTTTATTTTAAGATGCTTCAAACTTAATTTAAACCAGCAACCAATGTAATGTATTTGGCTTTAAGTATTAGCTTGGAACAGTCGTGTGGTCAATAATGATAATATAATAATAATAATAATATTTATTGTTTTTCACATAACTTTTACATACATAAATCATATTGAAAGTTGTTGAAAACTGTGTTACAGGCTACAGCGTCTTCCCCGTTTTCAGAGACACATTTTTGTAATGTGGCAAACCAGCAAACAATATAAATCTTATATAAAATTTAAAAAGAATAAAAAAAAAAGAAACAGTGACATAAAAACTAACAAAGTAAAAAAGGGAAGAAATAATTATATAAAAAAAGTGTGTGTGTGTGTGTGTGTGTGTATGTGTGTATGTGTGTGTGTGTGTGTGTGTGTGTGTGTGTGTGCGCGAGCGTGTGTGTGTGTGCGTGCGTGCGTGTGTGTGTGTGTGTGTGTGTGTGTGTGTGTGTGTGTGCGTGTGTGCGCGCGCGCGTGTGTAATTGTGCGTATACAAGCGTCATATTATTATTAAGTATTATTTTGAGGAAACTATAAGATTTTCAGTTGCGTTATAGTTAAAATTACTTAACCACTTTAATAAAATTGGCTTAATGCTATGATTACTTAGATAACGGATAACGGATAAGGGATAACGGACGGTCCTCTTATCACTTCTTTGGAGTTGAGAAGCAGTAGTTTTGTGAAATTTACGAATAGAATGGAAAATGTATAATTTTCATATGGTAAGTACGCTACATTTTCTGTATAAGTCATCAGTCGGGTGTCTAAAAGGTGGAGATATATAGAGTGATTTGGTGAATAAGCATTTTACAGGTTGCTTTCTTTATTTAAAAAAAATAATAATTTTATACGATTACATGACAAACGAGTTAGATAATACTCTACATGAGAATTGTAGAATTTAAGCGGTCGCTGCAACCCGTAGACATTTGCAACTATCTTCAAATAAACAAAGCTAATATTTTTTAAAACAGTGAAGTGACAAACGAACTTTTAGGTGGGTTACCTGATGATAAGTGGCTAAAGCATTTCATGGACACCTGTAGCCAACTTAAAACAAAGAAGGCTGCAAATACGTTGTACTTCTGATGACTATTGATGGAATGCTTCACAGTGTGGCTCTCTATATCCTACAGATAGACAAACGATAGGAATATATGCGTTACTACTTGGCGGTAGAAATAGGTAAGAGGATGACACTTACCATTTAGTAGATAAAAATTTTACAGTCTACCTTCAACGCAATAGTGGGTGAACAGCTACGTGGAGATAGAAATAGGTAAGAGGGTAATACATACTATCCTGACGGACTATTAGGCAAAAAGGGAGATCTAAAAACATTTTTTTTACATACATTTACCTTAATCGATACGAATACTACAACTCTTTAGTATTTTGGTGGCTTTTTGTATTTCTTTGTAGTTAGTATTTTTGGGTACTTTTTGTCAATATATGAAACTGCCGATATTAAGTGCCGAAACAATTTACAAATTGCGAACTCCGATATGAATATATTTTATTTTCACGACAGAGTGTAAAACATAAGCTCGTTGTCTTATTTTCGACGGCAGCGTTTCGTGCACGGAGCGATACGCTTGTAAATTAAAAATCGAGCTAGTTTCATCCAATGTGCTCGCACGAAAACTGCAGTTCCTAACGCTATGAGCTCGAAACGTTGGTTGTTGGTGCATCGAACACGACCCTTATTATTATGATAGCGCTTACTACTTGTTTTGTGCTTGTGACATGAATAGTTAATCGGAAATAGTCGTGCTATATGAATGACGACTGCAAGTTTAATGTTTGAAAACAACGGGGGTACAATCAACATCAATCCTCGTTGCATTTCTATGTACGTTTTGTACATAAATTATACGATTCTGTTGTTATTTTGAATAATAACTATGATTCTTTTTTTAATTATAGAGTGAAAAAACTAAATATCTCTACAACAGAAGAGGCCTATGTCCAGCAAAGGATTTTTAAGGGCTGAAGAAAATTCATTCACATTTTAGAAGAATTTACCGTCAAGTATCAATCCACAAAAACAGTTCACGTTAAAGTTCTCGCGATTGAAATTTAAATAAATATTGCATACCTATTATTTTAAACATACAATGCAAAAAAAACTATTTTAAATATATTCAGATCTCTACTGCTGCACAAGCAAAGTTATTAATATAAATAAATGAAAAATACTAATTATCATGACGTAATATTAATATTTTCTCTATGAGCGAATTTATTAAAACTGCATTTTCTGTATCTATAAATAAAGTATTCTTATATCTATAAATAAAGTATTCTTGTTTTCTAACGACTTCAAAAAGGAGACGGTATACTCAATTGGACTGTATGTTTTTTTTAAATCTGTGTTACCTCATAACTTTTTTCTGGGTGAACCGATTTCAATGGTTCTTTTTTTATTTGAAAGCTGGTGCTTCTAATATGGTATTCCTATATAAATTTGATCAAGATCTGAGCAATAGTTTTTGGGTTATTCTTAATAACTCATATTGAAGTTAGTTACAATTTTTTTTATTTCAAATTATTCTTGAGAACATTGATAGATATTACTGATAATTATACAACACACTTAGAAATTTAATTTAATATAAATCGTTCATATAATATACATATTTATTTATTAATGTTGAATCTGAATAAGGATGGAAATCGAGCGCAGATTCCACATGATGATGTGGCCCATAAATACATACATCTGTCCTAGATTAGGAATTAAAATGTAGATGCGTTTTCACCCCTGAATTTGCAATATAGAATGCATCGATACACTAGTAGGAAGAGCCTCCAGTTCTCTACTCACCATACGAAACAAAGCAAAAATCTGCTATTACCCTTGAATTTTATGAGAGTGTCATCCTTCACCACTATAACCGACTCACTCGTGCTGCAACTATTATATAGTTTCAGCGTGTCTTTACCACATTAATTTCAGTTTATTATCTCTAATGTGCCTTATATAAAATACCTAGAATGGAGGCAATGAAGAAATTAATTATGAAACACCGCCTTCCTAGTACCAAAGTACTGTGATCGCCAGATAGCTTACTAAGCGTTACATCAATGGTAAATCCTTTCTAAGAAAGGGAATATTCCAAGTTCCGCAGTAAAATTTTTATGGTCTAATAAAGAAGAAGAATCTGCTACTCGACATAGATCTTTTAAAGTGTAAATTTGTTTTACTTGTCACAATTGTCACAAATTTGTTACACAGCTGATACATATAGCTTTCTTTCTACATTATCTCGTTAGAGAACGTTGTAATAACAAGCCTGCAAAAAAACAGACGATGCAATAGTTTTATCTATAGATTTTTATTTACTAAATATAATCAATGTGTAGTGGCCATATCATCCATCAATATAATTTTTTTTATAGGAGAGGGGGCAAACGAGCATGCGGCTCACCTGATGGTAAGTGACTACCGCCGCCCATGAACAACTGCAGCACCAGGGGAATCGCAGATGCATTGCCAGCCTTTTAAAAAGGAGTAGGTTCTTTTCTTGAAGGTCCCTAAGTCGTATTAGTCCGGAAAAATCGCTGGTGGTAATCGATTCCACAAAGAAGTTGTGCGAGGAAGGAAGAAAATATCTTCTTAATCGCACAGTGGTGGACTGCCAATTATCCAGATGGTATGGATGGTATCGCGAGTTTTGTCTCGATGTGCGATGGTGAAATTGAGCAGCTGGAATAAGTCCGAACAATTCCTCAGAGCACTTTCCGTGGTACATACGATAAAATACGCAGAGTTGCAACATCTCTACGCAGTGCCAGTGAATCACGCCGATCGGAAAAAACTTGTTCGTCGACGAATCGAATCGCTCTGCGCTGGGTGCGGTCAAGTGGAAGGAGCTGGCACTGGGGAGCCCCTGCTCAGAGATGGAAACAGTATTCCATGTGAGGCCGAACCTGCGCTTGTAAAGTTGCAAGCGGTATACCCGCATGAAATACTGTCCCTGTAAAAATTTGGCCTTCTCTTCCTAGTGAACAAGAAACTGCACGTCACTCGATATGTCGACACCGAAGATACCTATACTGGCTAAGGCAACAAGGGGAATGCCTTGAAACTGAGGAGATACGACACTATGGGTTTTGGGAATAGCGGGGCCGCCTGGGACTGGGGGCCGACTCTTCGTAACATTAATCATGGGGGACGGGTATATAGCCATAGTTGCCACGCTTGGCGAGTGGGTTAGCAACCGCAGTTTCGTTGTTTTGCTGTTATCAGAAAGATGCTGCTGCCCATCTTCTGCCTCATTTTCTCTCTGTCGCCTCTTACGACACTCACGGGAAGAAATAGGGAAGTGGGTATTCCTACCCGCCACTACACGGGACTACTACTATTAATATTAGTATTTCTTAAATCAATAATAAATACCAAATCTATGAAGAATAAAATGTCAAATTTAACATTGACGCCCAGTCTGAGAGTACCTTTTATGTTTTAAAACTGATTCTAGAGATTTAAGTCCTTCCAAAAATGGCAAAGTTGCCAAGTTTTACGGTACCCCACTCATTATACTTTAATTTCTTTAAATATGTAAATTTAATTACATATTTAAATTTATTTTTTCTTTTTGTTTCCTTTAAATCTTCTTAAAGAATGTTACAACCCTGCGGCAAATGGCCCAAAACTCTAATAGCCCCAACAAATAGCAGTATGTATTTAAAATATATTTTGATAGAAGGAAATTATCTGGAAAAAGACGCTAAGAAAAGACTGTTTTTTTTTAATTTCCCCTACCATGGAAAGGCCCATAGTCACTAGTGGACTTTTAACGGGCTAACAAATTAAATCAATAAATCAAAATTATAATTTGATATGACTTAACTTTGGGCTTGTTATAATATTCGAATTTTGGACTTATGGGACTAGTATTTGGCATTAAAAAGAAAATATAACGTGTCAGTATAAGTGCACATTGAAGCTTATTATCCACAGGGAAGAAAACCAGTCTTAGTTATAAAAAGAGTAAAAAAGCTCTTAGCAATAAACGCAAACACATTTAAAAGAAAATTAAAATTTAATCAGTTATGGTGCTAAATTAAATAAAATATAAACAATTTTTATTCAATTACCAACAATCATTAGGTGGCGCTATTTGTCATAAATTTAGAATAACATGCGATAGAAATAATGTTTCTTTTTATACAAAACGCACTTATTACTGTCGATGAGGTACAAAAAGTAAAGTTAAAGACAATGCGTTAAAGTAACAGAATGATTCTGACCATGAAGTGGCAGTGTAAGAATATCTACTACTTATTAAACTAACCCATATTGTCCCGTGGGTGTCGTAAGAGACGATAGAGGGCAACAAATCAGGAGATAGGCAGCAACGTATTTCTAGTAACAACTAAAAATAAAAATAAACTGCGACTGTCAACCCGCCTGCCATGCGTGGAGTAAACCTATATTAAGCAGTGTACTTTTGATAAACTGTAACTGTAACGGTAAAAGAATTAATATGTAAAAAGTTACCAATAAAATATCAAAGCATTACTGCGGAAGCACCTTTGTTGGAATAATTAAATCACACCCCTGTTGTTTAATAATATATAATATTTGCATCATAATGTCAAATTGACATTATGATGCATATATTATAGAATGTCAATATATTATATATTTATAGCCATGTTTAAAAGAACGAGTAACCATTGCAGTCAAAGTATAAAATAAAAAAGTAGTCAATTCCGAAAGGAGAACAAAATTAAGGATATAACCATTCAACTCCATTGTGCGTCTTTTTACGGTAAAATTCTGGAATGGAATGAATTGCTTTCGTAATGTGATCGTCTGGCTTTTTGGGGGACAAAAATCCAAACCAGCAATATTCGTAGCGTTAATAATGTTACTTTACCTTCCATTAGACTTGTAGAATTATCTTTATTGGCCTGAATATTATAATATAATCAGTAGACAGCATCAAATGTGTTATATATTTTTTTCTGAATTAATATTATACATCATACCTAATGCGTTTCACGCCAAAATTTCTAGCCAAAATTATGTAAAAAAATGATTGTGTGATATATTTTCTACTAATATTTATTCCTAATGTATTTAATAAATAAAAAAGAAAAAGTAAAACAACAGCCTACAAACTTAGTTCAAACACAAATTGCAGAATAAAGTCCCCCTTACTACTTTTTATTTTTTGATACTACGTGGTGATGTGAGAGCCACGCTGCAGTTTATTATGGTTGCATCTCGAAGGCAAGTTCAAATCAAAAAATACCTTTTGAGAGCCAATAAAGTTATGCCTTCGATTCAATAAATCCGTATTCTAATTAATGATATATTAATATTTTTAAACATATTTTATAATCTAGCGTTGTACAAATTACCTAATCATCATCATCATCATTACAGCCCTTCATAAGCTTACTACTGAATTAGGCCTCCCTGAAGCATGGTCCGAAGCCACCTGCATCCATTGAATTCCTAGATTTCTTAGCAGGTACTCCATCTCGTGGGGCTGGTCAATCGTTTACCGTTACGAGACTGCCACTCAAAAAGCTTTATTTCCATCAGTTGTCGGTTCTTCGAGCTATATGGCCGGCTGGTTGCTAATTCAGTTCACTAAAGTTCACACAGAGATAGCCCGAGCATAGCCCTCTCTATAGCTTGCTGAGGCGAGCAGTAAAGGACCACGTCTCAGACCCATAAGTTATCACTGGCAACACGCACTGCTTATACAATTATGTTTTGAAGATTTAAGGTATACCTGACTATAAAATGTGTCGTAAACTCCCGAACGTTGCCCAACAGAGTTGAATCCGTCGATTGAATTCCCAGTTGAATTTGGACTTACTTATTAAATTTACAAAAAATATTGCAAAACTTAATGTACTTGATAGTACAGCTATAGTTTGTATGTATAATATTACTTTTAACTCCTTAAGTACTTAAACTTTGATTATAATTACCATATAGTGATTTTTTTATAGGATAAGGGTGCCAATCAAGCACACAGTCAACAGCAGCACCTGAATGTAAATGGTTGCTGTGGCTCATAGACATCTACATCTACCATCTATTACAAATCAAAATGCAAATGCGTTGTCACCCGTGAGGTCTAAGATGAAATGCCTCGTCTAGTAAAAAGGGTCTCCGGTTTTCTACACTCACCATACGGAAAACAGCAGCGTTAAGCTGCTATTTTACGCTGGTATTCTATCAGAGCGCGGTCCTTCCCCGGACCCAATTGTGCTAAAACTATACTACAAATATAGCTGCAGCATGACTCTACCACTAATTATTTTAAGTTCTACATTTTATACAACTTATTGTGATGGCAAGCTTTTACTATGTATTAGATATCTATGGAAATTTTATTGGTTTTACGATTACTTTTGTATGTTTCATATTGTAATTATTTATTCTACTGTATATTTTCCTTAAAAACAAAAATAAATAAATTAATATTTAGTAGAGGTGATTAGGCGCATTGGAAAGACCAGATTGCGTCGATAAGTCCTGAGGTTGAATTTTTTGTGTTGAGCTTCAATTTTGGGACCTGGGGAGGTGGCAATGGCCGTTTCACCCAAATGTTGGGTTTTGGCGCAGAAGGCGCGGGAGGTCTGGCACCTTGCTCGGCCGCCCCGGCATCTGAGGCGAGCTTGGTGGTGACTTGAGGCGCGGATGTGGGCAATGAAGACTGTGCGGGCTTGGGGGCAGGTAGTCGAGAGTGAGACACACTGGCTTGACCCGCGCGTCTGGAACGACTTCTACCTCCGCGCTGCTTCCTTCGCGGCGCTTTGGAACACCCGCGATAATTCGCTGGGTGTCCCTCTTTGCGAAAATTAACGCAGCTCGGTGGTTCAACCAACACGGGCGTGCGGGGGCAGTCAGTGGTGCCGTGGTTACCTAGGCACTTGACGCACTTAAGCCTGGCGTAGCGATTTCTGGTCAAGTGGCCGTGCAGTTGGCACCGATGGCACTAGCCAACGATGCCCCTATTTTGGGAGACTTCAATTGCAATCCCCGTGAGGTTGCAGATGCGCTGGACGTTAACTACTTGCCTTCCGGAGACAGGTCCAGGAGATACAGATCTAAAAACCCTTTCTTGTCGGTCTGGTAGTGCATTCTATGCACCTATCGGACAGGAAGATTAAATCGCCTAGAACGTGGATAGTCTCGAGCTACTTGGGGAGGCCTCAGACGACTATGAGCAGGTTACATTCCTCAGGGAGGGCGTATGTGTGAAACCTGACTTGTTGGGCGCGCAGGTGGTATGTCACGCTGCGAAAATCCTCAGTCGTATTTACGACAATTTTAATTCCCTGACCGGCGTTTTGCACCTATGTTTAGTATATTTTTTTAGAGTTCAACCAATTCGAGAGGTCATTCTACATGTTTGGTTGTGTTTTAAACAATGATGGGAGGCGGCGGCTTTTCCCTACGTTCAGCAGGGAACCCATTTGTAGCGTGCTTGGCGGTAGGTTTAGCGAGTTTAGTGCGTACCGTTGGAGCAGGATTTTTTTCCGGAGTGGCGGTGGAGGACGAGGGAGTCGAGGCTCGGCTGCTGAGGGATAAGTGACACGCGAGTCAGTCTCCTTGTTGGAGCCTGATTCGGTATCCGAGAAGACCAGAGAGGGGCCTGGAGTGAACATTGCAGAGGGCGCGGGGGACGCGGCGTCATAAATTGTGTCTATGGATACAGGGGTTGTAGTTCCAGTACTCGGCGACAGATGGTCGTCGACCTGCACGGTTAGACGATCGCTAGGGGACCAGACACGCTGGGTGGACGGGCCGGCTAGAGGCGCGGACTCGATCGCGGGCACAGGGCGGGCATTGCGCTGTGCAATAAACACAGCCAAGATGTCGGGATAGACTCGGCTAAAAAGTCGGCAAGTTCGTCGGTTGTAAACGACGCCATCTTTTTAGTATGCTAACACAAGCACAGATATGTACTAAGCTCCCCACCCTTTCGGAAGGTGTGTGTCTAAAACAAACACCTAAACAGAACTTAACCGACACGTCCAGGGTCTACAAGGTACAAAAGCAGAGTGACTGACTGAACACCCTCACTGAACACTGCCTGAACCACTGCAACCATTTCTTACACCTGTTTTTTTAATTATTTATTACGTCCGTTCACTACTATTCATACCTCACCTTAAACTATTGCTGTCTCTCTCTTACTCAGATACTGCATCGGTCTCTCCGCGTTCGGAATCATTATATTTCATATATCTTAAAAACTTTAACTTAACTTGTTATTAGTAATTAAATTACCTGCAATTTGTTTTTATAAGTTTTTGTAGAGAAATTTATAAAAGTTATTCAACGCAATGTAAGTACTTTATGTTCTTTTAATAACACTAAAAGTAATTTAAAGCGATAAAAAAATATTTTAATTACATGTTCGGCTTCAAACATTAATAACTTTTATAATATTGGTTTTAGACGCGTTTACTTCATTATTACTACCGTGATGATACATACGTCCATATTGAGTCCATTTTTAGTACTATATTTCTTCACATCACATGAAAAACATTTTTATGTTCACGATTCAACATAGAACTTTTCAAAAATGTGCTAACTAGCTACATTTCCGAGTAAATTCATCCCATACTCACAAATCTAACTTGAACTTGCGACTTCGTGAGCAGAGAGCTGCGCTAGATTTTTCTCCTAGCTCTTCAATGCGGCTTTCAATACCAGTTTGTAAAATTAAGGGTCGGCATTTCTTATATTTACCAGATATAAAATATCTAATTTGGCGACATAAACCAAATTTAAATACGCGATACATAATATGTTCCTACGATATAAATTAATAAGTTTATTTTAAGATGCTTCAAAATTAATTTAAACCAGCAACCAATGTAATGTATTTGGCTTTAAGTGTTAGCTTGGAACAGTCGTGTGGTCAATAAATAGAGTGATTTGGTGAATAAGCATTTTACAGGTTGCTTTCTTTATTTAAAAAAAAACATTTATACGATTACATGACAAACGAGTTAGATAATACTCTACATGAGAATTGTAGAATTTAAGCGGTCGCTGCAACCCGTAGACATTTGCAACTATCTTCAAATAAACAAAGCTAATATTTTTTAAAACAGTGAAGTAACAAACGAACTTATCGGGTGGGTTACCTGATGATAAGTGGCTAAAGAATTTCATGGACACCTGTAGCCAACTTAAAACAAAGAAGGCTGCAAATACGTTGTACTTCTGATGACTATTGATGGAATGCTTCACAGTGTGGCTCTCTATATCCTACAGATAGACAAACGATAGGAATATATGAGTTACTATTTGGCGGTAGAAATAGGTAAGAGGATGACACTTACCATTTAGTAGATAAAAATTTTACAGTCTACCTTCAACGCAACAGTGGGTGAACAGCTACATGGCGATAGAAATAGGTAAGAGGGTAATACATAATATCCAGACGGACTATTAGGCAAAAAGGGAGATCTAAAAACTAGTCATGTACTTTACCTTAATCGATACGAATACTAGCTACAACTCTTTAGTATTTTGGTGGCTTTTTGTATTTCTTTGTAGTTACTATTTTTGGGTACTTTCTGTCAACATATGAAACTGCCGATATTAAGTGCTGAAACAATTTACAAATTGCGAACTCCGATATGAATATATTTTATTTCCACGACAGAGTGTAAAACATAAGCTCGTTGTTTTATTTTCGATGGCAACGTTTCGTGCACGGAGCGATACGCTTGTAAATTAAAAATCGAGCTAGTTTCATCCAATGTGCTCGCACGAAAACTGCAGTTCCTAACGCTATGAGCTCGAAACGTTGGTTGTTGATGCATCGAACACGTCCCTTATTATTATGATAGCGCTTACTACTTGTTTTGTGCTTGTGACATGAATAGGTAATCGGAAATAGTCGTGCTATATGAATGACGACTGCAAGTTTAATGTTTGAAAACAACGGGGGTACAATCAACATCAATCCTCGTTGCATTTCTATGTACATTTTGTACATAAATTATACGATTCTGTTGTTATTTTGAATAATAACTATGATTCTTTTTTTTAATTATAGAGTGAAAAAACTAAATATCTCTACAACAAAAGAGGCCTATGTCCAGCAAAGGACTTTTAAGGGCTGAAGAAAATTCATTCACATTTTAGAAGAATTTACCGTCAAGTATCAATCCACAAAAACAGTTCACGTTAAAGTTCTCGCGATTGAAATTTAAATAAATATTGCATACCTATTATTTTAAACATACAATGCAAAAAAAACTATTTTAAATATACTCAGATCTCTAATGCTGCACAAGCAAAGTTATTAATATAAATAAATGAAAAATACTAATTCTCATGACGTAATATTAATATTTTCTCTATGAGCGAATTTATTAAAACTGCATTTTCTGTATCTATAAATAAAGTATTCTTATATCTACGAGTATAAATAAAGTATTCTTGTTTTCTAACGACTTCAAAAAGGAGACGGTATACTCAATTGGACTGTATGTTTTTTTTAAATCTGTGTTACCTCATAACTTTTTTCTGGGTGAACCGATTTCAATGGTTCTTTTTTTATTTGAAAGCTGGTGCTTCTAATATGGTATTCCTATATAAATTTGATCAAGATCTGAGCAATAGTTTTTGGGTTATTCTTAATAACTCATATTGAAGTTAGTTACAATTTTTTTTATTTCAAATTATTCTTGAGAACATTGATAGATATTACTGATAATTATACAACACACTTAGAAATTTAATTTAACATAAATCGTTCATATAATATACATATTTATTTATTAATGTTGAATCTGAATAAGGATGGAAATCGAGCGCAGATTCCACATGATGATGTGGCCCATAAATACATACATCTGTCCTAGATTAGGAATTAAAATGTAGATGCGTTTTCACCCCTGAATTTGCAATATAGAATGCATCGATACACTAGTAGGAAGAGCCTCCAGTTCTCTACTCACCATACGAAACAAAGCAAAAATCTGCTATTACCCTTGAATTTTATGAGAGTGTCATCCTTCCCCACTATAACCGACTCACTCGTGCTGCAACTATAATATAGTTTCAGCGTGTCTTTACCACATTAATTTCAGTTTATTATCTCTAATGTGCCTTATATAAAATACCTAGAATGGAGGCAATGAAGAAATTAATTATGAAACATCGCCTTCCTAGTACCAAAGTACTGTGATCGCCAGATAGCTTACTAAGCGTTACATCAATGGTAAATCCTTTCTAAGAAAGGGAATATTCCAAGTTCCGCAGTAAAATTTTTATGGTCTAATAATGAAGAAGAATCTGCTACTCGACATAGATCTTTTAAAGTGTAAATTTGTTTTACTTGTCACAATTGTCACAAATTTGTTACACAGCTGATACATATAGCTTTCTTTCTACATTATCCCGTTAGAGAACGTTGTAATAACAAGCCTGCAAAAAAACAGACGATGCAATAGTTTTATCTATAGATTTTTATTTACTAAATATAATCAATGTGTAGTGGCCATATCATCCATCAATATAATTTTTTTTTATAGGAGAGGGGGCAAACGAGCATGCGGCTCACCTGATGGTAAGTGACTACCGCCGCCCATGAACAACTGCAGCACCAGGGGAATCGCAGATGCATTGCCAGCCTTTTAAAAAGGAGTAGGTTCTTTTCTTGAAGGTCCCTAAGTCGTATTAGTCCGGAAAAATCGCTGGTGGTAATCGATTCCACAAAGAAGTTGTGCGAGGAAGGAAGAAAACATCTTCTTAATCGCACAGTGGTGGACTGCCAATTATCCAGATGGTATGGATGGTATCGCGAGTTTTGTCTCGATGTGCGATGGTGAAATTGAGCAGCTGGAATAAGTCCGAACAATTCCTCAGAGCACTTTCCGTGGTACATACGATAAAATACGCAGAGTTGCAACATCTCTACGCAGTGCCAGTGAATCACGCCGATCGGAAAAAACTTGTTCGTCGACGAATCGAATCGCTCTGCGCTGGGTGCGGTCAAGTGGAAGGAGCTGGCACTGGGGAGCCCCTGCTCAGAGATGGGAACAGTATTCCATGTGAGGCCGAACCTGCGCTTGTAAAGTTGCAAGCGGTATGCCCGCATGAAATACTGTCCCTGTAAAAATTTGGCCTTCTCTTCCCAGTGACCAAGAAACTGCACGTCACTCGATATGTCGACACCGAAGATACCGACACTGGCTAAGGCAACAAGGGGAATGCCTTGAAACTGAGGAGATACGACAAAGGGGTTCTTTTTAGCGGTAAACGCGCAAACTTGTGTCTTCCGGGGATTGAACTGGACTAGATTTAGTCGCCCCCAGTCTGAGACTTTGTTCAACAGAGTCTCGTTATCCCGAGATATACTGGCACGGCCGGTGTATAAAGCATCACCAGTGCTGTCGTCTGCTTAGCAATGAATGTTACCGGTTTGCAACATATCATTGATATGCAGAAGAAACAGCGCTGGTGATATCACGCAGCCTTGTAGGACACCAGCGTTAATAAGCTTGTAATCGGAGCATGCACTGTCTACTACGACCTTGATGCTCCGATATGTAAGAAAACTGGTGATCCAATTGCACAATTTCTCGGGAAGCCCCTATGGGCTTTCGAAGCTGCCTTCCTATGAAGGCAGCTTCGAAAGAAGCGCTTTGTGCCAAACCCGATCGAAAGCCTTCGCTATGTCCAAACTAACGGCCAACGCCTCCCCCTTGGACTCCACTGCCTCCGCCTATGTATGAGTTAGGTAACCTAGAAATACACCAGCTAAGCCACCTCGATGGAAACCGTACTGGCGGTCACTAATCCGCTGGTGATCCTCAAGGTACCACATGAGCTGGCTGTTGATAATGGTTTCCATTACTTTGGAAAACAAGGAGGTGATAGCGATGGGCCTGTAGTTGGACGGATCTGAGCGGTCGCCTTTTTTAGGGATCGGGGGCACCAATACTCCATATCGTCCTGTGGGTGTCGTAAGAGACGACAGTGAAAAAAATCCAGGTCATGCGCAGCAGGATCTTCCTAATAACAAAAAAATCACAACGGTTGCCAACCGGCCTGCGAAGCGCAACAACTATGGCAAACATACATCTTATGATGCTATCTATGGGGGAGGCATGTGTTCAGTGGTGGATATTTGATAGGCTGTAACGGTAACGGTAAATATAGAATATAGTAAAAATATTGCACTACATTGCAATTAGTATTAGTACGCATACTAGTTAGTCTCAAAAACACGGAGAACGTTTGAAGTATTGCTGTAAAGGACGTCAAACAAATCTCTTTTGACTTGTTTTTATGTGCGAGCGTTTCATAATTTATTTACGCTTAGGGATCTGGGAACTTTCTGTTGAAAACGTTATTTGTTGAGCTGCTAGTAGGATCCTCTTCTTAAATAATGATAGGGTGAAGTGAAAATGTCGGTGTTTTCCCCGCAATATTTTTACCGTTGCATATTAAATTTGTGTCTGTTCTGTGATGAATTGTTAAATAAATGAAATATGATTTTACTGAATACAAGTCACATTCCCAAATTATTTTTATTTTTTAGTATTGCCAATGGAGCTAAAAATAGTACATACATATTTAACCTTAATGTAATCCATTAATTATGGCATATAAAAGAGATCCACTGCAAAACATAGGTCTCCTCCATAGATTGCCATGTAGGGAGAATTTCGCCATAGTTGTGTAGAGAACCGGAGACCCTTTTCACTGGATACGAGGCATTCCATCTTAGTTCTTAGAGGTGAAAACGCATCTGCATTTTGATTCTTAATCGAAAACAGATGTAGATGTCTATGGGCCCCAGCGTCTACTTACCATCAGGAGCAC
Organism: Parnassius mnemosyne; assembly: GCA_963668995.1. Taxonomy (NCBI): domain Eukaryota; kingdom Metazoa; phylum Arthropoda; class Insecta; order Lepidoptera; family Papilionidae; genus Parnassius; species Parnassius mnemosyne. The sequence goes on along the minus strand of CAVLGL010000002.1, from coordinate 14,636,855 downwards.
TGCGTGCTCGTTTGTCGTAAGCGCAAATACTATAGACCATGAGGTCCTGAGTTCATACTCAAGGTGGCTATGGGTATAAGCTGATAAACCTTGTTATTAGATCTTTATTTCAAGAAAATTCTCAGTAGCAGCCCAAAGTAAGGAATGTTTCACCTTCGGAAAATACATAAAGCCGTTGGCCATGCGCTCAGTCTCTCTCCGGTCGCGTCAGATTTCTATTCTATTGGATTAGAGCTAGCTCACACTCTTGGATTATTAGAATCCTGTCCCACATAGATGGCTTGTTTCCGTTGAAACTGGCAGCTGCGAACGAGGAGACGAAGCAAAATTGTATGAAACGTAGGCCTAGTTTTGTACTAGTAGGGAAATAAATTAAAATATTAAACCACTTTTGATCATTCAAATCCACGAATTTGCCTTAATTTCAGTGGTATTAATATTTTATTTTAACCAGAAAATGCAACACTAATGGCGGATGGATGTCCTTTTGATTAGGCGTTACCTGTCAACTCTGATCGCTGATAGCCTATCAGGTAGATTTACTCGTATTATGTAAAATTGCTAAAATGTCTCGAAACTAGTGCGAAAGGAGGGCAAGAAAAGTATTTTTAATAAAACACGAATAAAGTGTATTAAAGATTATGTATGTGCATATCATAAATGCAATTCAGGAGAAAACAAATGTAAAAAGTACTACCTATTTCCAGACAAGAAGATTTAAGTATTAAATCAACGGTGCCTACATACATAATTATTTCTTTGCATTCATTAGTGTGAACCAAAGAGATTTAAATATATAGGTTACTACTACATATATATCTTTGGTGTGAACTAATGCACACTTCAGTGTCAGGGGCATCCAGGCCTTTATTGTTTTATATGGGGAAAGGTGTTTTGGTAGTTTTTAAAAATATTTAGTGCCAGATAGCTCCAAGCCGAGATTATATGTGAAATATGTGAATGTGAACGGGTAACTCCGTTTATCTACCCTAAGTAATCCACCCTGAGATGTATCCTACATTATTGCACTAATAATAAAGAATATATTCAACTTATTTTACCTTAGGGTGGCTGTTTTAGTGAGGATAAACAGAATAAGCCTGAATACTAATTTCTGATCAGGTATATGTGCCTATCTGGCCTGCAGTCTGATGTGCTACGGTACAATAATAATTAAGATAAAATGATTTATTTGTTAGGATATGGTACATTACAGTTATTACAAAAGAATTCACATTCTAAATATTCTGCCATTTCCGGCGTACAAATATTTTTATATAACAGGGCGTCGCCGTGTCAGAGCATGCCTTGAGCCTTGACAGACATTTAAAGCCTGAATAATGTCATAAGAAAGGCTAACAGTTCTATGAATTATAGAAAGTTAAACATAAGAGTTATTGAGCTAGGTCAATCATGTTTAGGATACTTTTGGTATTTAAAAAAAAAACAGTATAATTTTTAAATTTTTATTTATTTATCCTACTTCAAAATCCTCTCTTACAAATGCCATCCAGAATTGAGGTTGGTGCGGTTATGGAATTTTGATACCGAGCCTGTCCCAACTACCAGACAACAGTCCTTATGTGGGCACAGCAACCCACTGTCCGTTGTTTAGAAATGCAACTACGACAATAACCTGCAATCATCTCATCCAAACTTGTCCCTTGTCTCGCCAAAAGTATATATTTATAATAAGCTTTTCCCGAGTGATAGCGAGATTTTATACGGCCTCTTATTAAAACAGAGTGTTGAATTCCAAGAAGAGACGTATGCCCATTAGTGGACCGGCAATGGATTGATAATTGACAATGAAAATGTGAACCATTGATCATACATACAAACAAACTCCTTTACTTTTTCATAACTGTCATATTCAAGTAAAATAATTATTAAAATGCTTAATTAAAATATAGAAAATATTAAATATAATTACCTTATTGGGATAAATCCTTTCCTAATATACAGTAGGGAATCCACATATATGCAATAAATGAAAACACAAGTAATACTAGTCCATAGAAGTGTAGAAAAAATTAAATTAAATTAATACCAGTAAATTAAAAAAGTGAAATTTTCAAACAAAATAAATATTACTAAATACAACTAAAAAACTAAATCGACTACGTACCTTGACCTTTTGAAGAGTAGCAAAGTTGCACGCAGGTGGCATAGCGGTTGGCAGCTGGCACCGTCATTGTGGGCACGGCCTTTGATTCGTTTGACAATGTGCGACGAAAAAAAAACTTACTCACTAAACTGTTTACGTATTTTTACCGCCTTTTTTATTTCGCGATAGTGGAACTGAACGAAATAAATATTATTGCATATTAGTTGCAAAATTTAATAGAACCCTAAATTTTAAAATTTTCATAATGCCCGCCACGTTATTGAATCCACAAGTTACATCGCCGCATAATGTTGTCAAAAACTAATAAAAATATACGAATAGAACTACAATTTACATATTTTTTTCGCGATCGTATGAGCATTATGAGTCGCGTACTTTTGGATTTTCCAAGCTTTATTTAAATTGAAATTTGACATAAAATTATCCGCAAATTTGAAGTATGGTAATAGTTATAAGGTTTTTAGTGAAAACTTGTGTGTTTAAACTACTTTAAAAATTTACGTTATGCGTAATTTTTAATGCGCTTAGAGCATGCACAATCGGATTTACCAATAGTTTTATTATTATCTTATATGACTGTTATAAATAATTGTAAAACTTCTTTTACATTGTATTACTAATATGTTACTGTGGAAAAACTTACTGATAGGTTTCTCTCTTTTTTTCCTAAGACAGAGCTTTATTCTGAACCAGTATTCAAAGTAAAAATACTTTCATTATGAATTAGTTATAGTCTTTATTCAAAATAATATTCTATTCTAATGCAAAGAAGTAAACCACTCCTTAGTCTGGTTATGCTATGAATAAAAACATTAACGTAAAATACATACATAACATGTAGTTAAGTGCTTTGTAAATTACTGCTTTATGGCATTGCTTAGGGGAGATTTTGTTCTGCAGTGGAGTTGTGACAGGCTGTAATGATGATGATGAGGAGCTCACTGTTATATTCAATGGTAATATTAGTAACCATAACCTCAAATGTATTAATTAAAATAACTAACGCTCTATACAGATATAACGAGCTTCAAAAATAAGTGGTGTCGAAACTAGTTAACAAATTTTGAAGGCAATTCGGTCTGACCGTTCACTACGTATTTCAGTGAGTTACAGTGGCGAGGGTTAATAATTTGAAGAGAAATAAAACTTAGAGTCTAGTCAAACAACAAGGTTTATTCGCTTTCACAATTGTCCTTACGCTAAAATTTTGTTACACGTTTATTCAATTAGCTGGTTTAGGGACGACTGGCGTGACTATGGACAATCGGTATGGGTGACATACAAAAATGTGCTGTCAGCAAAATACGTTACTATGTTGCACCTACAATCTAGAACATTAGAGTTGCCAAGAAATTTTGCTAATATAGATAACGATGCAGTTTAGTGGCATCAGATTGCAACATTCATCATCATCATCATTACAGCTCACTGCTAAACATAGGCCTCCCCCAAAGGAGGCCACAAAGCACGACCCCGAGCCATCTACATCCATTGATTTCCTGCATGTCATACCAGGTTGTCACTCCATATAGTGGGCAGACGCCCTAAACTTCGCCTGCCGGTACGAGGCTGCCACTCGAGAACCTTTCTTTCCCATCGGTTGTCGGTTCTTCGAGCTATATGGCCGGCCCACCTTTCTAATCCGTTGGCCTATTTCGGTCACTTAGGTTCTACTGCGGATATCCTCGTTTTTAAGTCTATCAGGCAGAGAAACCCCGAGCATAGCCCTCTGCATAGCTCACTGAGCGACTTTGAGCTTCCTCATACGGCCAGCAGTGAAAGACCACATCTCAGATCTATCACTGGCAATAAGCACCAGTTTAACAATTTTGTTTTAACAATATTGATTGACCTGCCCAGACGAGTTGAATCCGTCGATTGACCTCTCGGTTGAAGTTGGCCTAACCTAGTCGGACTATTTGTCCCAGGTAATCGTATTCGTGAACAACTTTGAGCTTAGTGCTCCCAACGAGACAAAATTAACTTTCAAAAAATTTACTTAAAAACCGGCCACAAATAATTAATAGATAAAAATAATTTCATATTCTGAAGTCGGCTAGTGTATGGAAGAATTAAAGCCGCGACTTCGGAATGTGAAATTATTCTTTTTAGTTCTTGGAAGTCGGCTTTTATTTATTGTTAAAAAATTTTTTAGCCTTTTGACTGGACTTAAGAATATTACAATCCCGACACTGTCTAATTAGTTACTTTAACATTTCATCACCTCTCATTCCACCCTTAAGAAAGGAATTTTTTCTCCAAATTTATATGGGACCAACCCTGAAGTAAAAGTATATAAGAAATCAAAATACACAATTGGCGAAACATCGCGTAACATACATACAAAACAAAATAGAAAAAATACATACAGTCGAATTGTAAGCCTCTTCCTTTTTTAAGGTCAGTTAAAAATAGGAAACTATAATGAAATTTGAAGACATTCACAATTGAAATTGTCTAGTGGTGACTGGCATAACAACCTATTCTAGCCGACTTCAAAAAAGGGGGAGGATCGCAATTCGATTGTATATTTTTTGTATATATTATGACACGATATCTTCGTCAGTACCGATTTTATACCGATTAAGATGATTTTTTTATTAAGTTGGTTATATTTCAGGGGTGTTCCCGTATAAATCTCAAGAAAAATGGACCTTCGTGGGGACAGTACAGAACTTACAGTTTTGAATTGATCTATTTAGGTGAAATTTAGCCTCTCAAAAGAATAAAAAAGCTTTTTTATAAAAAGTAAAGGACCATAAACAATCACTGCCTGTTGCTGCGTCACCAAGCTAATAAATAAGTCTTATATTAATATTTTAAACTAGCTTTTACCAAAGACTTCGCATCAAAACTTAAAGTAAGAAGAACCTTTTTTGTGTACAATTGCAAACTAAAAAGTTTTATGTCAATATTTTTTTTTCTTTTATAGTTCGTGAGGTAATCACTAAATGCCATTTATTTTATATATTTTTCAATTTCGAAAAAAAACTTTCACAATTGGTTCAGCCATTCTGGAGATTAGCAAGGACATATAGACAGACGAAAAATTTTTAAAAGAAATATTATTTATGTCAATAGTATACAAATAACCACCTAAATTCATTAGAAGGCAGTTATTTCGGATATTACAGACAGACACTTCCATTTTATTTATATGTAAAACATACAAAGAAATTTTTTAAGAATTATCAAATGGCATATACTTGAGTGGGCCTGTACCATAACAGAACCTTTCTGCAAATAAGTGCTTGGAATCTAAATTGTGATAGTACTTAAGGCTTTAACTAGCCTGAATGACCTTGACGAAACGGCGATCGCAGAGATTTTAGCTGACGTCAACACCGTCTAGCAACTACGTTCTGTATTACTTATAAAAGTGCAAAGATTATAGACTGCAGAGATGACAGTTATATAAGTGACATACTGCCTGTTATGCTTGCGCATCACTGAGAATTATGTCGCGGTTACGCATCTTCAATTACATTGTGCTGTAGCTTTATCCGGTAGGCGTCACGAGCTATCAAGTGTTCAAGTTTCAAGTACGTAAGAGATTTATTATATATGTTAAATCGTATTTATTTGTATCGCATTAGTAGATCTGGGTCAAAGCGTTCGCTGTAAATTTTTCCCGGGTTTGATTCCCGACAGAACGAATGAAATTTGTAATTGCAATTTTCGTCAACACGCATTGGGGTAGCGCGGCGGACATTTCCTTGCCCTAAAACCCTCTCAGAAATAAAAAAAAGAGTCTTGTGCCCAGTAGAGGGACTTGTATAGCCTATTACTTTACTTTGTAGCAATATTCTTATTCGTTTCAGATATAGAAGGGTACCTTATGCTGACAAAAATATCATGTGGAGGCGACGAAAACGTAAAACATCTTTGTACCTAGATAAAACGTTCCAAAGATTGTCAGTCATGTCATACGCCACATTTTCTATAGAGGGTAGAACATTGCAGATAGGGCAAAATAAAAAATAATACAAAATATTATGGGAACTATTTATTAATAATATATACATTTATAGGTATTTATAATAAAAATAATGAACAAGCTGCAAGGTTCAACTAATAATGTTTCTTGTAAACACAATTGTAAAATTCTTGTTTTAATTTTTACCAATGGTTAATTGACGAAACGTAGTCAAGATCACTTCATATAAAATATATTTTATTAAAATTGACACATGACTTATTTGGCCTTCTACTTACAAATCGGCCGAAATTTGAAAAGAAAATTTTGTCTTTTCACACAAGTATTGTTTACAACTGGCGTGGTTTCGAAAAGCGTGATTAAGTATCAGCGGTATGTAATCAATTAAATACTGAACTTTTATGAAATTTATTTTTTTGTTTATTTTTGTTATATCTTCTTAAAAACTGACGCCATCTCACTATTTTATTATTTGTTTTTGTTTGTAATTGTATCGCAAAATTTCCTCAATAAATTATTACCTTTTCTACAGTGATTCTCTCCTCTTAGTTTCGGCGTGACTGTAGGATGTTATACTGAGTCACCGTCAGTTACTAAGCGGCCATAAATCATTATATGTATGTATAGATACATATATAAATTTTTTGATTTTAATATTTATGTTTTTTTGAATTTTGATTGATTTTTTGAAACCTGGTAAAATTATTTTTTTCCATACCAATTGTTGGGCCTCAATATAATGCCAGTTATGCTCTTTGGCTGAAGTTATTTTTTATTTTATGCTCAATTGCAGACAAAACAATATTGATTGCGCATTTTTAAAACAAAATTTTACCTCTTCTCCTTCTAATAATAGCTCCTGCACCTAACATGGCGGAATAGTTATTATTATATATAATATATAATATATAATATCTATAAGACCATTTGCAGAAACAGTTTTTGTTAACAGATATGAGTGTAACATTTTTATCAGCTGCTTTGTTTATAGTGTCTTGAGCAACACTTTGCCGGTTTCTGTATAGAAAATGATGCTGGCTTTGCAAATATGGATGGCCGCTACCATTGAATATAATACCCGCTATATTACACTTATTTACATAGAAAGTTTAATTATCATTTGCATAAAATTCTAAATAGCACTTTTTAGACAAGAAAGTAAACTTTTAGATCAGTCCATCTTGTTTTTCATTAATTAAGTGAAAAGTGAAACAAACCAATAGGTACGTGATTAAAAATTTTTTGCAACTTTTTATAGAAAAGCATGACCTTATCATAATATTATATAGTCAATCATTTAGCCACGTGATAAAACTTTTAAGTGTGCCAGTCAAACATTAATGATGATATTCGGGTCATTATACTGGAAATAGTCTTTTAAGTATTTTGTAGTACAATTGACAATCTTCAGTATGATTGACCGTGTATATGACTTTTATAAGTCTATGTTATTTTTGATGAAAATTATTATTGCAGATGAAAGCCCTTTCACATTTAATTTTAGTCTCGAATTAAAATAATCAAAATGAAAATAAGAACTTTAGCTCTTTATAACTGATCTTTAAATGTAAAACACTGACTTGAAATTATATAATTATCAGCAGTTTTTAATTATTTGAACTATTTTAAGATTGTATTGAAACTCTACTGGTAAAAAAAAACGAATATATATATATATATATATATATATATATTATAGTTCTTGATGAAAATAAAGTATGCGCGTTACATCGCATCCTATCAAGAATGTCTCATGTAATTCTTGGTGAAAAGCTAAGACGTGATAATAACTGTAAACAATAGAATAACAAAATAATAAAAACGTTTGTAAATACTTGCTTTATAACCTAATAAATATTATTTGACCGTAATAAAATAAAACAAGGTAGTCTTCGGCATGAAAGTAAAAATAAATATTTTCTATATCTAACAGTCGGATCAGCGCGCGATTCTGATCCATCTAAAGATGCTGAATTTCAGCAAGCACTATCAAATGCAATAGGAGTGACAGAAAAAAAAGGTTCTTGATATAGAAGGGTAAATAAATTATTTAACCCATAATGTAAGATCACTTTATTAAAAATCAAAATAGCCCAATAGCTTTATTAACATGAGACACATAATTGTACGAGTGTTTTCTTTTCTGACAAACGAACACACAGTCCACCTGATGGTAAATGGTTGCTACGGCACATAGACATCTACATCTATTCTCGATTACGTATCAAAATGTAGATGCGTTGTCACCTGTGAGGACTAAGATGTAATGCCTCGTTTCCAGTAAAAAGGTTCTCCGGTTCTCTACACTCACCAAACGAAACACAGCAGGGTTAAACTGCTATTTTACATGGTATTCTGTGAGAGCGTGGCCCTTCCCCGGTCGAGCCGACCCATTCGTGTTACAGCTATACCTACTAATAATATAGCCGCAGCATGGCTCTACCACGTTAGAAAAAATTGACGTTAAAAATTTAAATATTTACAGAAGCCACTTTGCAATTATTTTCTATTGATTGAATTTTTGTGGAATCGTGTTTTACAAACCGCCACCTGAAATACGTACAATTTTTTTTCGATAACGACATGAAATTACAAAACGATCCCCATGCATATCAATGTGGCTCTATTCAGCCTCTTAATATGGACATACTTCGGGATTCAGAGATTTTAAAAGTTTTCATGCGTAGATAATGGAAGATATAATAATATATTATTACTGTCCCGTGTGATGCAACCTTTATACTTATATACATATTCTCATCATATTTTTATGGTTGGTTAGAAAAGTTATATCTAAATGCAAACTTTCACAGGGTAATTTTTTTTTACTATTTTTAACCAGCAAGTAGTAAAGCAACTACAATCCCATCGGTGGTTATGTAGCCTAAGATAGTGAACTAATAGTACGTAGGGTAAGTATTATTTGCAACGATCTATTGTGTGTGTGTGTGTGTGTGTGTGTGTGTGTGTGTGTGTGTGTGTGTGTGTGTGTGTGTGTGTGTGTGTGTGTGTGTGTGTGTGTGTGTGTGTGTGTGTGTGTGTGTGTGTGTGTGTGTGTGTGTGTGTGTGTGTTTGAAGAAAAGCGTATGAGAATACGTGAAGAGCAATAAAGTTTGAGTACTACTTCGTTTACCTATATGAGGTTGCCACTCGAGAACCTTTCTTCCTATTTTTTACCGATTTTCCAAGTTATATAGCCACCCCATTGCTATTTCACTTTAATATTCCGTTGGGCTATGTCATTTACTCTGGTTATACTGAGAATATCTTCATTTCTAACTTTATCACGT